>OZ002732.1:37672594-38147805 GCA_963924305.1 Polygonum maritimum | reverse complement strand
GGACTCCTCGTATGCTAGCTACGTAGGAGGATTCCCGCGATATTCGCTCGCAGTGGTACCCGTGATCGCTTGTCACGGAGGTTCCCGTGTATTCGCCACGGTGTTTGATTCCCGCGTCGCTCGCTGTGGTTCCCGCGATATTCGCTCGCGGTGGTACCCGTGATCGCTTGTCACGGAGGTTCCCGTGTATTCGCCACGGAGTTTGTTCCCGTGATATTCGCTCACGGACCTTGAGTTTCACTCATGGAGTTCCCGCGATATTCGCTCGCGGTGGTACCCGTGATCGCTTGTCACGGAGGTTCCCGTGTTTACGCTCACGGAGTTTGTTCCCGTGATATTCGCTCGCGGTGGTACCCGTGATCGCTTGTCACGGAGGTTCCCGTGTTTACGCTCACGGAGTTTGTTCCCGCGTCGCTCGCGCGGTGGTTCCCGTGTTTACGCTCACGGACCGCGATATTCGCTCGCGGAGCCCCCATGATATTCGCTCATGGGGGGGTGGGACCGTGATATTCGCTCACGGGGGTTCTCATGATACTCGCTCATGAACGTGCAAACGTGCCCGTCTCCTAATCCATGCAAGTCACGCCAAGTCAATCCTAGAGTACCTACGTCTTAGTTACGCAACTAAGACGTAGGTGGGGCATTTGTAGGTGGGTAATTTACCGCCATAAATAAGGATAATATTTTCGCCAGCCAGGTAAGCATATCTAATAAATATCTTTATTGGCCTATTAAATCCTTCTAGTTATCCAATAGTTGGAAGATTCTATCTTATTTAAGAAGATAGAGTTATTAATTGGGCTCCAAGGAATTAACCCTAGCCCTCTCTCTCCACTATAAATACATGGCTTGGCCATGTAGAAAAGAGAGAGGATATACAAAAACTACCCTAGAAGAACTACCCTAGAGGGGCTGATAATCGCTCGCCCTGACTCTAGAGGGCTGATGATCGCTTGTCTCAGCCCTAGCCCTGCGCCTTTCTCTCTACAGTTTACCCTTGCGAATACTCTACTGACTTAAGCATCGGAGGTGGATTAGGGGGTCCCCGCCCCCTTTGTCCATTGTTTTGCAGGTTATTGAAGGTGAAGAGGCTTGGAGAAGAAGGTCATTGAAGAAGGAATTGAGACTTGTACACCGACATATTTTGTGTACTAACAAATTCAATTTGGCAGTCATTATAATATATATAAATAGCACTGGACGCCCGTCCGATGGACGGGCTTTAGCGTTGCTAAATTTGTTGGCTTAATATTCGAGTGTGAATTTCACCTATGTTGTGGATGAACAATATAGGGAAATTTGTTTGTAAGTTACATAATTTCCATCTTTTATATAAATTATGTTTTATTTAAATGCATAATAATATAGTAATAAAAATTAATATGATTGTTTGTAGTATTTCATTGCTACATTGAGTTTGAAATAAAAATACATTGATTGTTTATAGTAATAAACAACATTTAAGTTTTCATTAAAAAAAAACAACAACATTATTTGGGGTAAATTTACAACATATAAGTTTTAATACATTGATTGTTTATAGTAATAAACAACATTTAACTTTTCATAATAAAAAAAAAACAACAACATTATTTGGGGTTAATTAACAACATTTAAGTTTGCTACATTGAGTTTGAAATAAAAATACATTGATTGTTTATAGTAATAAACAACATTTAAGTTTTCATAAAAAAAAAAAAACAACAACAACATTATTTGGGGTTAATTAACAACATTTAAGTTTTATGGATGTGTTGCATTTTTAAAGTAGTATAGATAGATAGATAGATGTCCAAATGAAAACGTTGGGGAGAGGTAGAGTTGGATTAGTCATCATCATTAGGGCATGTTTAGCCATGATCTACGTACATGCATTGAATGGCCAACATCCATGCAGGGCCGGTCCATACATTTTAGATGCCCGGGGCGAATTACAATAAAAGGGCCTTATATATATAATTTTTAGGCATTTTTCGTAAAATTTTATAATATTTCCGTATAAATTTTTTCGTCTTATGATATTAAGATACGCAGAATTTATAAAGTAGTTTACCTAAATTTAACTTAATTGCATACATAAAATTGGGTGTCATCATCATATAACAATGTATGAATAAAAGAAATAATTTTTTTTTAAATGCATATGTTGTATATATTAAATCTAATAAAAAAGTAACCAATAATAACAATTTATAACTAAGATTCATGTACAATAACTATAGTAATACAAGAATACACTAATTGATTAATAGTAAAGAAATATAAATTAAATATAAAATATAAAATGGACCCCTTGATTAATAGTAAAGAAAGATAAATTAAATAAAAGATATAAAATGGGCCCCTTGATTTATAGTAAAAAAGATAAATTAAATGAAATGTATAAAATGGGGCCCGCATTTAAAAATCAATAATGTTAAAGTTGTGGGATTTGAACCCAAAACCTCTACAATCAAGGTAAGAACACCATCCCACTAGACCAATTTACACTTTGTTATATTTTAAACACTATTTTATATATATTACATTTTAAAATTTTTGGGCCCCTAAAAATTATGGGCCCTGGGCCTGCGCCCACCCTGCCCCACCCCTTGGGCCGGGCCTGCATCCATGATCAATTAATTTGAGTTGTTGCACTTGTGATGGATCAAATTTAATTTAGTTTTTTGTCGCGACTGTATTCGTGGACAACAAGATCCCGTCAATCCCACCTGGCGTGGGACATTACATGCCTCGAAAATGGAAAACGCCAATCAAGTGTGAGCATCTTTAAATGCTATTCAACACATACACATTCGTTCGAACTTTTCCATTTTGGTTATTTGGACACCTGATCCCTGCAACGGACCTATTGGGCACTCGTTTTGTCAAAGCCTACCTATTAAACACCTCGTACCTAACGTGACATTGTGCGTGTGATGTACAATTGATTTGAAAGTGTTTTCATTAAAAACCATATATTTTTAAGCTTAAGTGTATAAAGAAATTTGTCCGCCAATGTAGTATAGTGATGGATTTAGGTGACAATGAATCGATGAGGCCTTATCTGGCATTACATGACCTTTTTTTTTTGCTTAATCATGTTCACGTAATAGCACGTGCATATTACGACACACCGCAATCAGGGATAAGGTGTTTAATAGGGGTAGGCGTTGACAAGTTAAGGTGCTCAATAGGTCCATTTCAAAGTTCAGATGTCCAAATGACCAAAATTGACAAGTTTAGATATCAGTATATGGTTTAAGCCCTTTAAAAACGATTGTGGTCTTTCCTTTTTTATGGATGTTGATTGACGGCGATGCTACTTGGCAACTACTTGTGCTTTTTTTATTTTAAATGGGTAAGGATTAGGAAGTTCTTTGTACAAATGATGTCATAGCATGTCCTTTTGGATGTGAGCTAAAAACTCTTGATAATTCTGAATGTGTTCGATATAGGTAGCCATGACCCATTTTCGAGATTTTATCAACCACGATGTTAGTGTCCCTACCATCCTTTTGGATGAGAGTTAAAAGTTTGTACTTGATTTTCTTTGTAGGAAATTCAATCTTTAGAAACTAAAATATATAAATACAATAACATTAGTCCAATAAGGTTCTAACATCAAACAAGTGTTATGATAGACACTTTATAATTTTGACAAAAGAGGAGGTGCATCGGATAGACGCGCAATAGTACCATCCACAATACTCACTCGACTACATCAAAGCCACACTGAAATAGAACAAATACAAAAAACAAAGACTACTCGAAGAGCATAAAGAAATATATATATAAAGATTTTTTTAAAATTTTAAAATAAAATTAGTAAAATCCTTCCGAAACAAGATGGTATAGAGTCTAAAACTTGTTTTCTTAATTTGTTAAACATTAAAGAAGCAAATGTGATTAGGTTAGATCACAATACAATATTAGGCAAATGTGAGAATTTTACACCCTTGAGTTACAAACATTAGAAAGACATGTTAGCTAACGAGTTCTATAAAATAAATCGAGTTTACACTGTTATTATTACTTATACCAATTTATCTATCTTGCCCAAAAAAAAAGTTCATAAAAGTTCTCTCCAAAGATGCATCTTCTATATGAATGAAATTGTGCATTCTCTGATTCAATTTCAGTTGATTGACATGTTAGGTTTCGTAAAATGATTTTTCAAACCTATATTTTTAGGCATAGGTTGAGAACTTAAGACCCTTAATTAATAGAAATAGATTTGTAATTTATTTTTATTTAAAATTT
Source organism: Polygonum maritimum (assembly GCA_963924305.1). NCBI lineage: Eukaryota > Viridiplantae > Streptophyta > Magnoliopsida > Caryophyllales > Polygonaceae > Polygonum > Polygonum maritimum. The sequence goes on along the minus strand of OZ002732.1, from coordinate 38,143,563 downwards.
GTGATTTATCATTTAAAACTAAACAAAAAAGCCGTTCATAAGATTAGTGTCAAGGGAGAAAGTAAAATCCAACCTAAAGCGAGCCAAATAAGGCAATAATTTGCTGGAAATTCAAATAGTGCACTATGGAAATTTTTTTTTGGTAGAAATCAAATGGTGCACACTGCACTATTGACCAACTCGATCCCACTAAGCTACATTATATATGTCAATCAATCGGATCCCACTATAAGTTTACCATTATAACGAGGAATTCTGTTATCCAAGTGGGTTTTCACGTGGGCATGTCCAACTTAAATCACAATTTACTTTTCCACTTAAAGACATGATCGATCGATTGGCCATTTTCCTTTTGACGTGGCCAAAAATTAGACATGGAAATAGATTCCCTTTGATTCTCTTTTGGTTGAGCACAATGTTCGTAAAATCGAATCATTGATTTTTAGAGGCTTAACCGTTTGACTAGATATCTGAAAACGATTCCTTTTGAGTAGGTACCTTCTTGCTATATCATTGAAAATGGGTCAAATTATTGTAGTATAGTGATGCATATTAGGAGCAAACAAACAAATGTTATTCTTAAGAAGTAGCTAGAGCTAATGTAGTTGTAAAAACATAACGATTATCTTTTATTATGAAAAAGAGAAATCAATTTTAGTATGTTTGGGCCGGTCATAAAAGAGGTGTAGAGCTAATGCAGTTGTAAGACGGCTAAGTGACTTCGTAACCTTAATGTACAAAATTCGTAATAATGTAAAAAGACCATCTAATCGTCACAAAATAGATGTATAGATACAAACATACATGAGCCAACACATAATGATCGTAGGAAGGACTTGAGCCATAAGAGCTCCCGACAAGCGGTGGTCATTGTTCTATATTTGGCCTCAATGGAAGTTTGAAAGATAATAGGTTGTTTCTTAGTCTCCTACAGAACAAGAGTAAGTCCCAAGTTGAATAAAATACCTAGTAACTTAGCGAGGTGGCAAAAGACAATTGACTAGCCAAATAGAGAAATTGTAAAACGCGTCAATTTGAGATTTTCTTCCACAAGAAAGATAATACTAGGTTGTTTCTTAGTTCTCAACAGCACATATACAAAGAACAAATTCACAAGTGCATGCATAAAGAGGCTTTTTTGGTGCAAACATAGCTTACCATTAGCATTGCTAAAACTAGGCGAAGAGTGAGAATATAAATGTACTCATGTAAATCACCATGCAAGAAGGCTACGTGTTGCTAAAACCATTTAATACGATTCTTATCCGTAGATAGATATATGTAACAGCAAGAAATAGATGCACTTAAACCATATTTATTTCAAAAACAATTATCACCTTTGTTTTGATTGTTGTCTAGAATAGCAAGTTGAGCCCTACGGCATCATCTCCAAGAGCTTTCATATATTCTTGAAAAATGTGAATATGAAGAATATGATACAAGTTTTTATTTCAATAATTTCTCCATCACAATCTCCATTATAGGGATTTTTTCCAAAAAAATGAGTTTATTTCTCTATATTTGGGGAGTTCTTCAAAATAATTTGGGGAAGGCATTAATTGCAAGTTTTATCATTGCCACTTTTGATTGGTTGATTTATCTTTTATAACTTTTTCTAGGACATTTTTGTATATATTAAATATAAAAATATTTAAGATAGGGAAACTGTTAGAGTTAAACTAAAATAATTTTGGGAAGGAATTGGGCCGGGCGGCACATTTTTGGACTCGTTTTTTTATTTCGGCCCGTTTCCCCTTTTTTTGCACATATGGCATAACTGAATTTAAAAAAAAAACGCAGCCAACGAGCCCTCTCTTTCTCCTCCATCGCCCGTCCTCTCTTTCCCCATCTCTCTGCTTGATTTCCCTTTCATCTCTCTGTTCAAGCTCAAGCTAGGGATCAAAATCCGAACCAAAACCCTAGCAACGGCGACAACCAATTCTCATGAAAGTCGGACAAGACGGAGCAGATCTACTCCTCCAAGCGCTCAGAAAGGAGTTCCAATTGAGGCGAGATTGGATCTCTAAGGTCCTCTTCTCACACGAAGTCGAATTCGTGCTCTCGATCAATCATCTTCTCCAAGTCACATGCATTGGAGTTGGCATTGAAGATCTCGCTTTCTTGGTATGTTTTAGGTTTACAGTTTTGTTTTTGAGTTTTTGGTTTTATGTTTTCGTTTTTGATTTTTGTGTTGATGATAGTTCAAAATGTGAATCATTTCTGGTTATGTGATGGCTTAACATACTCTGAGTTTGAGTTTTCGTGTATGTTCAAGGATTTTGTGATGATTTGTTTTTGTGGTGACAATTTTCATAATACTATGTTTAGTGTTAATTGGTGACATTTAGTGATTTATCATGTTAAGTGGTGTCACTGTTATAATTGTGTGCATGTTTGAGGTTTGTGATGACAATTTCGTGATGTTTATGTTAAGTGGTGACAATTTTATGTTTGTGGTGACATTTAAGTGTCCATTTGTGCTTTCTGATAAGTGGTGACATTTTGGTGATTGTTCATGTTAAGTGGTGTCACTGTTATAATTGTGTGCATGTTTGAGGTTTGTGGTGACAATTTCGTGATGCTTATGTTTGTGGTGACAATTAAGTTGCCATTTGTGCTTTCTTTGTGTCTTCTGGTGACAGTTATCTAGATATGTGTCATTTCTGTGTTTTGAGCTGACGTTTTGCTTACTGTGATGACAATTTGAATGTTTGTGATGATAATTGCAGTATAAGCTATGGACAAGAAGAACCTAAAGTACATTATACCTGAATCTAAGTGCTACAATGAAAGAGCAAATATGTTTCAGGATTATCGTGTTATAGAATTTATGAAGGAGCATCTATCAGACGAGGATTGGGAGCTTTTATGCAAAGGTTGTTTTGGTTCAGTCATACAGTTTCAGAGATAGATCTGGATTATGAGCACATGATGGCACATAAGGAGAAAATGACAATTGATCTGTTTAATGGCACTTGGATCTGGGAGCCTTTGCCTACGGCCAAATAAATGTTATGGTCTTGATTTTGTTGTTAAACGCAGTAGTGATGAAAGTGTAATGACATGTTAAACTAATTGGTGACATTTGGTTCTGAATCGTATGGATGTATTTTGTAGTGACAGTTTTAGTAGTGACAGTTTAAGGCATTATGTTAAACAAAATGTCCAACTGATTTGGTGACAATTGGTGGATAAAATACTAGATGTCCAAATGAATACTATGAACGTATTTTGTGTTAAAACTATGGTGTGTTCCAATTGATATATCAATCATCAAACAATTAAGTGAACACAGTCCCAGTTGTAGTGACAGTTTGAAAGCAACATGAACAAGTGACGATTTATCCATCATCATGAACAGATGTTATCACGCAAAATAAATGATATACGTTCTACAAAATATAACAAGAAGTGATGACATATCTCTTAAAAAACAATCGAAGTTGCTATTGCGAAGTGACATTGTTCTTAGATGTGACAGTTTTCATATATTTCGAACTAAGTGGTGACATTGATATAGCAATACGTACAAGTGATGATATATCAATGATAGTGCTGAAATTGATGATATATGTTCAACAAGTGACATATGAAAAATGACATTGATATAGCAATAAACCAAAAAGTGACAGTTTTAACAATCAAGTTCAACAAGTGACAATGTTGACAGTTTTGACAGCCAAGTGCAACAAGTGACAATGATGATATATGAATCCTATTTCATGACGATTGCAGTGCTCCTTGATTCTCCTTCATGCTTGATGTCACTACAGATGCCTTTGTAGTGACATCTCTAACATACTTGCATTCGTCATTTTCTATCTTCCATCCCCCTCCAATGCAAATTGGTACAATTAAAAGGTCCATACTGTCATCGATCAGAGAGAAAAGCCATTATCATGTAAATATTGTCACTGGAAATTGAAATTGGCTCTACATTATCATTATCATGTAAATATTATCACTGGATTCTCAATTATGTCTTCCATATGAACAGTTATCATGAATTGTCATCTCTATCAGCACTAGATTCTCAATTTTGCCTTCTCTATGAACAGTTATCATCAACTGTCATCTCTATCAACAGTAATCATCACTTCTGTCTTTCCTGTGAACAATTATCAGCAACTCTGATCACTATCATCAACTATGGTTTCTGATTCATCATCTATCATTACTAGATTTGTCACTTCTCATTGAGAACTTCCAATAATTACGAAAATTCTCATTGTAATTGTCATCTACCATCACAATTTGCAGTGACTATTAGATTTTTAAGAAAAAACTGTTACCTTTTGCTCGAATCCTCAGCTCGTCGGTAGAAATCACAAGTGACAATTTGGAGGATTGTGGCTCGATCTCGCGCGGGGATTTTGCTCACTGTAATTACGAAAATTCTCACTTTAATTGTCATCTACTATCACAATTTGTAGTGACTATTAGATTTTGAAGGAAAAACTGTCACCTTTTGCTCGAAATCGCAAGTGACAATTCGGAGGATTGTGGCTCGATCTCACGCAGGGATTTTGCAGTGATAATCCTCTGCTCGATCACGCGCAGTCGATAGTGACAATGCGCGCGGAAATTGTAGGTGACAGTCGCTCTCGATCGATCACGTGCACGAAACCGCAGGTGACAGTCGCTCTCGATCGATCACGCTCACGAAATTGCAAGTGACAATTGAGGCTCGTGTTTGCAGCTTGAAATCGCACAGGGATACGCCGGAATTCGCGTCGGAATACGCCTGAAATCGCGCGGGGAATTCGCCGGAATTCGTAGGTGACAGTCGCCTGGTTTTCTCTCGCCGGGAAAAAAGAAGCGGTTGGGAGGAAATGGCAGGCGCGCTGCAGTTTTATTCCCCTATTTCATGCCATGCGTGCAAAATTGTAGGATGGTGGCTTGTTTTGGCTATATGGCATTTTCCAAATGCCATATACCTAGTTCATTCTAATTTTGGAGAATATGTCTTTTGGTTCTTCATTTTGAAAAAAATTATAGAAAGCTCTTGGAGATGCCCTAAGGAGCTAAGGCTTTGTCTCACAAAGGCCTTTGTGAGACGGACAATCTGGAAGTGTTTCGAAATTAGCTAAATATGGTGAAAACTTATGCGCGTCGTAATTTAAGGGTGTGGTCACATGTGTCTTCTAGAAACAGGTTTGTTCGAGAATAGACGAATACTTTGTGAAAATATGTTGTCGTGTTTTATCCTCTTTAATACTCCCTCCGTCCCAATAAGTTAGTCCATCTTTCCTAATCGGGCGTCCCGAAAAGTTAGTCCATCTTTTTATTCTTTCCATTTTCATCCATCTTTCTTTCCATTTTTATCCATCATTTCTTACACTTTTATCCATCATTTCCATTTCTCCTACCTACTCTAACAAACTCCTTACACCCTACTAATCTCTCTCCATCTATCTAAATCAATAAAAACATCACATTTAAACAAATCATAGGCCAAAAAATTCACAAAATTACATAAAATTTCATTATCAAAATTTTTGTCTTTTTTTTTTGAACCAAACGAAATCCATCTTGTAGGGGTTTGGGCCAATTTTTTTGGGCCCGAAATTGAGCTAAATTGGGCATTAATGGTGGACTTGTGGGTGGAAGGTGAATTATGGGTTGATCCATTAATGTGGGGTTGAAATGGGGGAGGGGACTCAAACCCTAGCTCTCTTTACTCGGGTGCGCCGCTTACTCTCTCATTTCCTTTCTCTCGCTCCTCACTTTCTCTCTCGTTTCTTTCAACTGAAAACCCTTGATCTCTTCACTTCTTGCTTTCGAAGCTTCTCGATCTCGCCTCTCCCTCTTCACTCGCCTTTGTTTCTTGCTTTGTTCTTGCTTGGATTGATCTCCTCTGGCTTTTGGTGCTCGTTTCTGAGGTCGTTTGTGCAAATCTGTTCTTCATTGCTTTGTTGTTGCCGACTTCTTGGTTTGTTTTTCGAATCTCCTTTGTTTGTAAGCTTTTTTTTCTGGATTCTTGCTTTGTTTGTGGGTTCTCCTTTGTTTCGGATTCCCCTTGGTTTTTGTTTAAGCATTCGCCCTTGTTCGTGTGTTTTTCGTTGGTGGATCTGCTCTGTTTTCGATCTTTGGTGTTCTCTGGTTGTGACCTCTCGTTTCTTACTTCAGATCCGAGGGAAACATTGTTTTTGGTTGGTGGATCTTGCTTTTCGTTTTTATTTTGTTCTTGCTTCAGATCTTGGTTGTTACTAGCTTCAGATCTGACTTGGCTTTGGTTTTTCTTTCTTTGGATTCTCTCTGCTTGGTTGTTCTCTGCTTCATCAGATGGATCCATCCGAGTCTCCCCGGTGAGTGTTGTTTGCTTGGTTATTCTATGCTTATGTGGTGACTTTGGATCCTTGTTCTGACAATTTGTTGCCTTGTTTGTGCATGTGTTGGTGACTTTGGATCTGCATGTTTTGGTGGATTTGGTCCTATTGAATCTTGTGTGTCTGGTAAGCTGTCCATCACTCCTCACTGTTTGTGGATCCACTCTGTTCTTGCTTTTTTTTTTTGCTTGTTTTGCCATTTTTGTTTGACTTGGTTTGGATGACTAAGTTGTGCATAAATGGGATTGCAAGCAAAAAAAGATGCCGTTGATTTGAGGTGTTGATTTTGTTTCCCCTAAAACTGAGAATGCCCCTTTTTTGCTTATGTTGAATGTCGGCTTTGGTTGTTCTGAGTTTGCTTGATTTTCCCCATAAACTGAGAATGCCCCTTTCATAACCCTAAACCCTAACCCTAACCCTAAACCCTAACCCTAAAACCTAACCCTAAACCCTAACCCTGAACCCTAAGACCCTAACCGTAACCCTGACCCTAACACTGAACAATTTGACCCTTTTTTTCTTGCAGTTTTTTCTTGCTTGTTTTTCCATTTGTTCATGTTTTGTTTGTATGACCAATGCATGCATTAATGGGAATTCAAGCAAGAAAAAATGGCCTGTGATTGAGGTCTTGATTATCCCCTAAAACTGAGGATGCCCCTTTTCAATGCTTTCTTCTTCTTCATTTATCTTTGCCTACTGTTGATGCATTTGGCCTTGTTTTTTGTGGTTGCATGTGTTGTGTGGCTGCTTGGTCCACTTCATGGATCCTTCTCTGCTTGCTTGGTCCATCAATGCATGTTCTGTGGTAAGAAACCCGCCTTGCAATTCTTTTCTTAAGTTCTTTTTACTAGGGTAAAATCATAAGTTGTGCTAACCTTGCCTTGTTTGCTTCTTTCTTTGTGCAGGTCTTAGTCCCCTCTCACAGGCCACACATTGAGCTTGATCCTGATGAAATATTTCGCTCAGACACCCCCCTATCCTATCAGTCTGATTGTGGCCCCTACTGCTCTGAACCAGAATGTGATTGGGGTCCATCTTGTGTTGGGGTTCACTCCTTCAGTCAATGGCGTTTAAGACCAGAGGAAGAGAGACCAAGAAAGAAAACTAAGGCAGAAAAAAATTCCCCTAGTCCTGACGTGCCTCCTGAAGCTGAAGAGAGCAAAGGGTTATCTGAGTTGGATGAAGGGCAATTTGCCCCTGATTCTCTTGAAGGGCAATTTGTCCCTGATTCTCTTGAAGGGCAATTTGCCCCTGATTCTCCAAATTGCCCCTGATTCTCTTGAAGGGGAATTTGCCTCTGACTCTGAGGAAGATATCAGCTAAGTCCCCCTAAAACTGAGGCTTTAATATCTTCGTGTTATGTGTGTGGTTGCATGTTGATTGCTCTGTTATTGATCTTGCATGCTTCTGTGTGTTATTTCATGCTCATATGCCCCTGATTCATGTCTATTTCTGTTTCTGTCTGAGCATGGTTCTTTCTGAGTTTTGCTGTCTGACCATTCTGTGTAAGCATGATTCTCTTTGTGTTTTGTCTGAGCATGGTTCTGTTTTGTGATTCTGTGTAAGCATGATTCTCTTTGTGTTTCTGTGTAAGCATGATTCTCTTCTCTTTGTGATTCTTTGTGAGCATGCTTAGGATTAGCTTCTGTTTGCATATTTTCTTTTTTATCAATGATGCAACCTCCTAAGCTGAGATGCTTGATCAAATATGGATCACTCCTAGAGGCATTGTTGTGGAAGCCAGTCTTTTTGAAGGCTCTGGCACGCCACTCAAGCTTTCATGGGCTGTGTGACTGATCAAGTATCAATGAGGAAAGGGGGCAGTCTGAGATTAATTTTCTTTTTTTTTCTTTTTATCAATGATGATACACTCTTGGCCTGAGATGATTGTTCTTTCAGGGCTTACAGCCTAGAGACATTCTTGTGGAAGCCAGCCTTTTTAAAGGCTCTGGCACGCCACTCAAGCTGTCATAGGCTGTGGCTGAACATTTGTCAATGATGCAAGGGGAAATTCTGAGATTAATTTTCTTTTTTTCATCTTTCCATTCATGTTTTCAATGTGTTTGTCAATCTGTTTTGAACTTGTTTGTCATTCTGTTTTCAATGCTTGGTTGTCAATCTGTTTTCAATTTCTTTTCAATTTGTTTTGAATATGTTTGTGAATATGTTTTCATAGTGTTTGTCAATTTCTTTTGCATATGTTTCTCAAACTTGTTGATGAAACTTCATTGCATTTTCTACCTTTACAAAATACTTACATGTACATGTAGCTTCCCAAAATACTTACATGTACATCCATGCTTTCCCAAAATACATATGTTGACACAAAAACCTCTCAAAACAGAATTCATTGCATTTTGAAGAATATGATTTCATGCTTTCCCCTACATGAAATCATGTTCTTCAAAAGGATCCTCCTGAGTTTCATGCACTTGGCTTGCCTGAGTGTTTTCTTCTTGAACTTGTTCTTGTTGAACTCCATTTCTGTTTTCTTGAACTGCATCCCATGCTTGCTGCACTGCCCATTGTGGTGCTTGTACTTGTGCTGGTAGATTCCCCTGAGCTTCTAGTCTTTTCTTGTTGACATGGGGAATGTCATAGTCATTGCCTCCCTTTACCTTCATGACTTCATTCATTACATACTGAAGTGTCATCCATACATTGCTTAGGGTCTTAGGATCCAGCTCATTGAATGCCTCATGCACAGCATCTAGCATCCCATCTATATCCTTAGGCATTTTTTTATGCATCAAAGATTGAATTGATCTAAAAAAGCCTAGGTCTAAAATGCTTAGGTCAGGGCTGTTTGGTGGCTGTTGGATTAGAATAAATGTGAACCCATCTTGCTTGTACACTTTTTGCCATTCTGGATCTTGCTGACCTATGTGTGCCTTTGCATTATCTTGTTGAATGAAAATTACCTTGTGCTCTGCTCCTCCTTGTGGCCACTTTGCCTTGATTGCTGGTACTATTTGTTCAATCAACATGCTTCTTGTGAGTTTTTGGTTGATAGATTCAACAAGCTTAGTGACCATTGTCCCCTTCACTCTGTTTTTAGAATATCTCTTTGCTGCTTCCTTGTATGTGAATGGAAAATTTTCTATCTTGCCATCAAATGTGCACTGCCCCCCTTCATCATATCTAGGCCTAGCCACTGCTGCAGTGAACATGGCCTTTGGTATAAACTTGCTTGAACTAGCTGATCTGTGCTTCCCTCTCTCATTCTGTGCTAGATATACACGCTGAGTTTTTTTGCTTAAGTTGAACCATTTTTCATCAATGTGCACGAAATCATACATGGGATAATATTGTGACTTTGTTGCTGGTGTGGCTCCATGCAGTAGGCTTAGAATCCACTCCAGTCTTGTGATTTTGTTTCCATCTTTCAGACCTGGCTTGAGAGCATTTGTGTGTGGTCTTATTATTCCCCTTTTCAGTAGCCTGTGTGTGGAACTCTTTGACATGTCTAGCTTGGATGCCAAATCTCTAATGCATGTTCTGTCCCCCATGCTGAGTGCTGTTATTCTTGCAATGTCTACTTCTGTCCTCTTTCTGCCCCCATTATGATACTTGGTGCCCACATTTGGCATTTGCCCTGACTGAGCTTGTTGTGTTGCCATGTTCCATATCCTTGCTGCAGTTCTTGTTGAAATATTGAACTGTGTGCAACTTGTTGCATTGCTCCCCTCATTAAACGTCCCTTTCTTGGTATCTCATGCAGTTTCATGAGAATTTGCAACCTTTTCTCACTGCTGAGCTTCGACCTAGTGCGCTGGTGATGTGAACTTTGTGCTGTTTGCCCTTCATTGGCCTCTGGATGCTGTAGCCTCTCATCTTCTGCCATTTCCCCTGTTGGCTGATTGAGATCAAAGCTGGAATGTACCTCAACTGGTGGGTCTGCATCTTCTGGAGGTGCCTCGTTTAGGTCAAACACTGAAGCCATGAAGTTGAAGCTGTGATGCAGTCAAGAATTTTTGAATTTTTATTTCCCTCTTTTTTTGGATTTTTTTGAAAGTCAGAGAATGTTTCTCTGCTCTGAAGTTGTAAGCAATTCAATGCTTGTGGTTGGCTCATTTATAAAGCTGGGCGTGTGCATTAAGTGGTGATCCGTGTGCTTTTAATGCTTTGTTTGTATTGGTTGCCAGAAATGTAATCCTTGCTTCCTATTGGCTGAAATGTGGTGTGGTGGATCCATCCTTTTCCCTTTTAATCCATTTGTGTTTGCTTTATGCTTTTCATTTTTTTATGGTTTTTCTTTCTGCTTTTCTCCCCTTTTTTTGTTTTGCTATATGCTCTTCTCTTTCCCCACTGACACAAACAGAACATGCATAAAATACAGTGCAATTTCAAAATATGGACTAACTTATTGGGACAGAGGGAGTACAATTTTAATCTAAGAATTTGATTTTGTTTCCCCGAGAAAGAGATAATGGCCCTTCGTATTTACAAATAAATAACTACACACTCGTGACCCTTTACAAGATAATATGTGTAGACTAAAATATATTCACAATATCCTAATACTACGTGTATATCTTTTATAATATAGTATATATTTTTATTGTATCTTCTTTTTATTAATACTCCCTCCGTTTCACAATAAGTGTCGTTTTAGCTCTCAACACAGTTTTTAAGAAAAAGCAATCATTCACTTTAAAACTTACAACTTTTTCTTAATCTTACCACTCATTACATTTCTTTGGCCAATGAATGAACAACTTTAGTCAACAAATACACATTCCAATAAAAATTATCATTATTCACCCCTAATAAATCACTTTGAAAACCTAAAACGACACATATTATGAAACAAATTTTAAATGCTAAAACGACACTTATTGTGAAACGGAGGGAGTAGAATCTTATTGTTTTTATGAACTTTCTTTTTTCCCACCTTAATTTTTTGGTGGAATTTCTTTTCAACACCTAAATGAGGAGTTTTGATGTGCAAGTGGTTTTGAGGTTTGACGTGGTGTGTTATGTGCAATCGGGCTTGCCGACACGGTCGATGGGCCCTTTTCTGTTTGAGAAGAAGCCAAAAGTTGACACATGAAATAAGATCTATTCCCCTTTTTAAGATTCTGTTTTTGGAGCAACATCATATCATTTAAAAATAATTCATTACCCTATATCCCCTAGCTTCAAGTTTGTTTGTTTCGTGCTGCTTCTTTCCAACTGCATCACGTTAAGAAAAGAGACATAATTTATCACAAACAAAATGCATCCGGTTACTAGCCTGGTTCATGCTTACCTTACCAAGGCGTAATCTATTTGAAGTTTATTCATGCATGAATGTTAGAGTTCAGAGCTGTCAAAATCTAACCTGACCTAAACACCGACTTAAGTCGACCGAGAATCTTAAATTTGACACTTCATCCGAAAATCAGCGAGTAAAGAAAAAAATCGAACTCAAATGACCCGAACCAGATCCACACTTGATGAGTTGACCCAATTGGTTTACATGTAAAATATATAACAGTTATTATTAAATGTTATTATTTAATCATAATATTATAAAATAATCATTAAAAAACTCGATATTTTTGACCCACCACACCTACCCAAACCGCTCGATAACCTAACATGAGCCGACCCGATTGACAACTATAATGCACATCGATCAAATTTAGGAATCTAGATCCAATTTTACCCAGCATAGTAAAATCATGAATTATATACCTAGCATATATATATATTATAATATAAAACAAAATCCAAATATGTACAAATTACATCATATGATAAGAGATTATAATTTTACAACTTTAAAAATAAATTTTAACTAAGATTTTTCTAAAATAGATAAGTTTCACAATTTCTAAGTATATAACATCAAATTATACATAAATTATTCGTATATGTTATGGAGCTTAAACTAGTTGGTAGTGTTAACCAAAGAATATGCATCTCAATGGATACACGGTAACAATTCCACCAACTCTAGCTATTAGCTACATGTTAGAAGAAGTTTCCGTATAGCTACATCATATCACCTCTAGTTAGAATAAATCAAAGAAGTAGAATATGCCCCAACTCAAAGAGCACATCTAACCATTGTAAGAAAAGCTCAATACAATGATTTGAAGAAATTCTTATGTAACTTGTATGTTCGAGAGATAATGGCAGTCTATATTCAAATACTTTCTTTCAAGCAGAAATAGGCCATGCCACAAAAAACCCTCGAATTAAAAAGCTAACCATCAATCTAAACAAGCTCAATTGTTGTGGAGGATGACTTTTTGCTTATTTATCTTCCATGAAATCAATAAAGATCACCAAAAAACACAATCTCCGATAGAAAACGGCCACCAAAGGTACTTCTTCCCTAGTTAAGCATCTAATGCGATTATGTGAACACATCCTGCGATTTACCTCCTCCTTCGAGCCCATCCATGATAGAGTAGATGGGGACGGCCCGATTTGAGCCGTGATCAAACATTAATGTGAACATTATCAGCCTTAGCAAATACAGTATGAAATACTACTCCATGCCCTCTAAACAGATTGGGCCTTGTGATCTGGAGGCAACCACTCAAGAGCATCTAGTTCTTTGGTCCTACACTACAGCAGCCCAATGAAAAGAGATTGGACAACTGCCAAGGAAGCCTTATGAGCAATACATATAAACAGATGTGGGAGTTCAAAGGAGTGCAAATAAAGCCTTCAAATCTGGGTGGAGAAATAGTACACCAGGAAGACCAAAGCATGAAGCTTAAGGGCTCTTGTTGTCTTATTTGGATGGCCATGTTTCCCTTGAAAACACCCAGACATTATAAATTAAAGTGTTGAAGAAGTGTTATCCATAGCCAAACTACTCTTTTAACTACTGCAAATTTTATGACCAAACAATACTACTTCAAATTAAGCCCTTTCTGAACTATCCAAAAGACCAGCCCTGACAATGAACTTTTCCAATACTGATTAATGGGAAGTGTTACAATTACCTCCAAAAATTAATCCAACTCCAAACCAATCCAAACTATTACTCAGCCATCAAAAGGCAACGCCATACTACACAAGGAATGGTTCAGACAAAGCAAACATTACACCTGACTGAAATGAATGCCATCCACAAATTGCATTACACCTGAATTGATGAGAGCATGTACTATCTATTTCTACATTCTTGAGGCTCCTAAGCCTCTTAAAACTTGTATTTACAAGTCTGAGTTTCAGGGTTTCTACTACTGTACCTGCAAAACTCCCAGCTACAATTCCTGATGTGAGATTACACTATACACCTACACAATTGGGAGCAAGTACAGCATCCTACTTACATTCAAACCAGGCACACATTAGCATACGATGTCTAGCCGCCAATTTGCAGGTGCACTTCCAAGCCGTTCATCACTGCCAAACCCAATTTAACAAAACATGAGCTGGTATCAAATTCAAAACCAAAACTGATTCGAGGGCAAGATAAAAGAGGGTTCAAATCTGTGATTAGAAGGCATACCATGAACCGCAATGTGGCCAACAGGAGGGGGCTTTTTGCTCTTGAGGCTCGTCTTCGTTTGCGAATGAGTCCTCCAGAGGATGAGTGTGATTTTGCTAGTCTTGCTCAAAGAAACAAGCCACAGCTGAGTAGAGCTGATTTTCTTCAAATGGCTTAGACACATATCCATCCATTCCACAATCCGTGCACTTCTCGTTTGTTGCTTGGATCACATCGGCTGTCATTGCCAAAATGGGCGTGTGCCAATGGGTTGCGTTTTTCAACTCTGACACCGAAACTACACCGGATTTGATCTTCTCATTAAACTCAATCTCCATGCAACGAGCTCGTCTAGTGGCTTCAAAACTGTCACAAGAAGCAACAAATTAAGTTTAATGAGAAGATCATTTAGCTGGGTTTTTCTTCCAAGAACAGATTAAGTTACAATAAAAAGAAGCAGAAAAGATCATACTAACCCATCCATTTCTGGCATTTGAAGATCCATGAAGCAAGCATCGAAAGAGTGAGGCGGCTCAAGCTTTGTCAAAGCTGCTTTCCCACTCGCCACACATGTGACAGTGGCTCCATATTTCTTCAAAGCGCCTTCTGCTACTCTTCTGTTGACAACATTATCATCCACCACCAGTATATGTTTTCCTTTGAGTAAGGTTCCTAGAGTAGCAGGTTTTTCTCGGTTCAATCGCCTCTTCCTTCCATTTGAAAAGATCTCCTGAAAGCATGTTACTAGGATGCTTAACCTTAGAGGCTTGGTTAGTATATCATCAACCAATCCAGCTGATTTGAGTTCAGCACGCTCTGCAGAACTCATCGCATTTGCTAATAGAAACATTTTCAAGGACGCATCTCTTGGGGCACGAAGGGCAACAATTGAATCCTTTAAAAAAGAATCCTCGTCAATAAGAACCATGGCTAGCGGAGATGATAAACTGCATAGAAGAAATACAATCCTATTCTTAGCACAAACGCATTTCAGTACTATTAAAGAAAAAGAAATGGACAAAAAGATAGAAACATACCTTGCATTGCAAGCACTTGACATGTACATGCCAGCAGAAGGAATAAAAGGAGTGAGATCTACGTGTATTCCTAGTCTTTGAAGATGGTATCTTGTGACCTCACCACGAACACTTCTTCTATCAACAACCAAGGCTCTCAAACCCTTGAACTCTGAAACAGATACTTCCTTGCTCTGAAATTTAGTATCCAGAGAAGTAGCTTCTCCTCTTTTTAGAACAACAGTGAAAGAGAAAGTACTGCCAACATCAGGCTCACTCACAAACCCAATCTCCCCTTCCATTAGGTCCACCAAGCGTTTGCTTATGCTTAATCCGATTCCGGTCCCACCATACGTTCTAGAAGTGGAACTATCTGCCTGCATAAAAGGTGTGAATATTCGAACTTGTGCATCTTGAGGAATTCCTACACCCGTGTCCTCTACTGTCACTAGTAACCTGATTCTGTCAGGTTCCTTTGTAAGATCTTTCCTTTCCAACTGCTTGAAATTTGCCCAACTTTTCCATCTATTAACTACTTGGTGGCCACTTAGAGTATTCAAAGAGATTTCTGAAGAATCTGAATTGATCTGACCAGTATCCAGGCCTTGCCTCAGCACTTCATCCATCATGTCAGCAGGGGTCTTCATGTCATCCACCAGATGTACAGATACAAAGATATGCCCTTTATTTCTAGTGAACTGCAAATTGGACAAGGAAAGACTAATGAACAGAAGGGAAAAAAAACCCAGTAAAAAGCTGTTTAAGAGGGAAAATGCAAGATAAAGAACCACAAACCGAATCTACTGGCAACCATTTATCTACTTAAGTTAAAACATCCTTGTACGATTCACCAATATGAAAAATATACCGATATTTGAGCAATTTCATAATGAAGACAAGCTGACCTTAATTGAATTCCCAATGAGATTGGTAATTATTTGTCTAAATCGCCCAGGGTCTCCTATGACAACTTCAGGCACTTGACTTGATACATAAACAGCCAACTGTCAACAACCAATCAACATAGTTATCAAGGTGGTGTCAGGATTAAAAGATTACAATATAAACAGTGGGGCAGAGCGAATAGAGAAGAAACAACGATCAAATGTTCTCAAACTTCAGTCCAGAAGATTAATATGGAAATCTTACCTCAATTCCCATTTCATGAGATTTTCCTGAGAAGAGTGACAAAATATTATCAAGGACAGCACGCAGATCAAAAGGCACAGTTTCAAGTTCAAGCCTGCCTGATTCAATTTTGGCCTGATCAAGCACCTCGTTGATAAGGGATATCAGATCCTTTCCACTTGCATGAGCAGTCTGGGCATAATCAGTTTGAGTTGGATCAAGATCAGTGTCCATCAGCATTTGTAACATCCCTGATGACAAGAGCCAAAATGAATCAGCTTCAACAATATATACTCCAAGGATCACATCTAACAGTGAATAACAAGTTAAGGAATAATTCAGTTACCTAAAACACCGTTCATGGGAGTCCTTATTTCATGAGAAACAGTGGCAAGGAACTGCAACAACATGACATTGATACTTCAGATGTTGGGATGCAAGGATCAAATACTTTGATCTTTTAAAAATACAAGGAAATGTTCAACATTTTGAAGAACTGACAAGATAACCATATACAACTTTAAATACCTGAGACTTTGCCACATCTGCGGCCTCAGCACGAAGTTTGAGCTGTTTCATCACTTGGCAATCCTTCTCCACTTCAGCAATTCTATTTATGGCAGCATGGAATATATGGCCTATAAGCAAGATGATTATCAAGATCCCCCCTGATGTCAATATTGCAGCCCAAGGAGGAGGAGGCTTCTGTTTGAACCTGAAAGCGGGGAAATTAAATCAGAACAATCTTGGAAACCTTAATACAGTGTTTCTACCACCCTTAGTATGTTTTATGCATTGTCATCCTACCTGCAACGCATCTCGTGACTTCGAAGTGGATCCCCAAAATCAAGACGGCTAACATGTAATAGACCAGTATCTACAGCATCCGGACCATACATGGTAATAGGATCTGACACATTTGTTGTGTCATAGACATTCACAACAATTGTTTGTTTGCTAGCAAGCTGCTGCAGAAGCTTCTCCACCTGTGAAGGAACATCATAAGATGCTCCTAGATACCTACAAAAGGAACAAGTCCAATCATGTATGGATCCAAGCTTACATTCAAAACTTACAGGGTTAAACTTGGAATATTGGCAATCAGCTATTTGATCAACGATCCTCCTCAAAGACCCAGTCTTCAAGGTAAAAACAAACAATAACATAAGATGAAATTATTTCAAGCATCACATAGATAGTCAAGGACTCAAAACAAGGGATTGACAACAGAAAAGATAGCCTTAGAATCAAATTATTTCAAAAATGGAACACTATTACCTTTACAAGACAAAATGGTATACAGAAGCCTATTGTTATATGGAAACTAAGAAGCACTATTTTGTGATGATGCATCTATAAGATAAAAGTCATAGAACAGAGAAAATACAACTGTTAAGAAATGGACCATTACCCCACAGTGGCAGCAGTACGTTGATCTGGTGTAGCATTTATGGGAAGGACACCATTATATACAGCAAAGGTGAGCACCACGCCAAGATGATTAGATTTTAAGAGCTTGAAAGGAGAAGTCAGAACGCCTTTTCCTGTTGCCCTCGCCCGCAGTATATTTTCGCGATCCTCCTGCATGACAAAATACATCAGTACAAACAGAAGTCGGCACAGAAGTGCGCAAAAGTACACAATCCTTTTTTATTTCTGGAAATTGGGACGATTACCAACAAATTGTCTCCAAACTTAAAAATGACTTCATCTTTGTAAATACGCAAAGGTTGGAACTTGGAAACAAGACCATAACAAGTAATAACCATTCAACAAGTAAGAATATAAGTAACCAGTTACAAAATAGAGCAAGCGAAGATATCGCACCTTTCCCGACATCATGTCTATTGAAACAAGGTGGGACACTGTTCTTTGTGTAAATATTACAGGGGCATACTCATCTTCAACTGGGGCTGGATCCATCTTTTCTGGATCACAATCTTGAACAAGAGTCTGGTCAACAGTCTCCTCCATTCTCTTTATTGTCCATCCATGCTGCTTTTCAAATTCCTCCCGCTCAGAGTGAGGAACTCTTAGAGCATAAGCAACGCCACTTGTAAGAGGCCTTTCGAAGGCTGTCTGCTCGGTATATTCACCAAATGTTTTCTGCAAGAGAGGTTATGAGAAGTTACATGCTTACAATTACGATCTTTAGAGTCGAGAAAAAACAACAATCATGACAAGTAGAGCACAAAAGTCACCTGATCAATAGCAGAAGGATTTTTCCCATGATGAAAAGTCGAAACTAGGATGGCCAATGCATGGACATGATTCATGCTAACATTGAACTGATCCTGCAACATTCGGGCTCGTTCATCACACATGTTTGACAATGTATCTATTCTTCTAACAAGGGCATCTTGCTTCATGTAATGGAACACCCCAATGGATGCAAGAACACCAAGGAATACAAATAGCACTAGAAGTTTTTTCCTCCAGTTTCCTGTACCCCTTGATGTATTTTGAACTGCCTGTTGCTCCTTCTGTAACATCAATTGCTGTTGTGAATGAGTCAAATCCTCCTTACTATTTTCCCACAATTTAAGATCTAATCTCAAAGTCTTCAAAGCTGCCATGCCCATTATTCCAAGTAGAGCTGACCAGCATAATCTCACAGATAAAGAGAAGGATGAATGGCATGACTCATAAGTGGTGCCCCCAATTTCTCTCCATTGTCTTGCATTCTGATCACCAATAAATAAATCCAGTCAATAAACAACAACTCTTATTGTCCTACCGGACTCATCAAAATTGACTACTAGAAAACTTTTTCATATGGTATCAAAGCTAATACACCTAAAGCTTCTCTTCTTTTTCATTTTTAATTTCAATACATGGAATCTGTACTCCATAATCACATTTAAAATTTCAGTCAGGTTCATGTTTGTTTCACACACTGTTCAATTAAACTGATACCAAGTGAAGGGATATTTTGAGCTTAATAACCTGCTGATAGACCATTGAATTGAAAGACTTGAAGCCTCCTTAAAAGAGAAAGGCTTGAAACCTTCTTAATTAGGCTAGCAGTGAAGAGAATTCAGGCATTGAATTGAAAGTCATTTAATCAAAACGGTATCTCCAGCCCATATACTCCATTCCAGGTTTACATTAACAAATCACCAAGATTTTGGATCAAATCTCAATGATAATCTAGTTCCATGCTTGGGGAACCCTACGGAAACAAAAGGTGGATAAAATCTAGCTTTCACAACCCCCCTTTCACCCAAGACAAAAGATTTGCCATTTAGGCCTAAACCAATGAGTTATCTGTGGCATATTCCGTCAAGGGTTTGGCGATAAAGGGTGAAACACACATAAATCTCATTCCTAAAAAGAAACCCACACACAATTAGTAACCCAGCAAAGGCTTTTTGGGGTGGGCATTAAAATCACAAAGTACCTGATCTGGCAAAGCAAGAAGCTGGTCCTCATGGCTACCGTTAGACCGTTCAAACAAGAACGGATCTTTACTCGCCTCCGTGGACGAGGAGCACACAAACTGCGCCTTACCATACCCAACACTGAACCCATAAAGGAAACAACAAATCCCAAGCAGAGTGATGCCCAAAACCCAGGAAATCACCATAGCTGCTCTCCACTTGCCATCACAGTTAGATCTCTGCAGATGCTCTCTAGCCCTCTTCATCTTGAAATTGCCCTGGAACTTGCCGTAAAACCTAGGAAGCCCACAGCTCAGAGACATCATAAGATCTTCAAGAAAGGGGCTCGCCCAGAAGATTCGAGGAGCAAAAAGCGGGTCCAAGAATGGTAGTTTGTGGATCTGCAAGCATTAAAGCCAGCGCATAGAAGGCCATGCTTGTACTAGCTTGCATCTGATGAGCCCCATAGAGATGCAGAAGAAGCTCAGACTCAAAGCTGGCATAATACAGAAACCAAAAGAAGAGAAGAAGAAGAAAGAAATTGAGAGGGGAATTGGGCGTACTGGGGTTTTCCTTTTACTTTAATGGGCAATACCCTTCCTCAGTTGTTTCCCCCCACACACACCACACTGCTTATTAGCTCTCTCTCTCTGCCTCTGAGCACATGAGAAAGCAAAGCAAGAAATCAATTTTTGGAATAGACCCACTTTGTTTAATGGGGAACCCAACTGGAATCAATGATCAGGGTGAGCGTAGGGAAAAGAAAGTAGGGTTCTTTGGTTTCTCTCTCCTGTGCAATTGGCTATAAGCCTTGGGGGAATTATTATCTCATCATCCAAGTGGGCAAATTCTACAAGGGAATATCAAAAAACAAATAGTACTACATGTCTACATAGGAAAGGAAAGAAGAGAAAAGCAATGCACCCAAGACTTGGCAAGAGAAAAAGGAAGGAAGAATCACACACTAAAAAAATCATGCACAGGAATTGTGGCCCTGTTTATCTCTGGGGAAAAAGAGGAGGGGAATGAGAGCCACTTGCTCTTGTTCAGATAGAAGAATCAAGTTTCATGAAGAGTTTATGCTGTGAAAATTGATTAATGTTATTTATTATGGAAAAAAGGAGGGGCAATTAAGAGTGAAAGAGAAAGAAACCAAAAGTGGAGTTCAATTAATAAAATTTCCATGGCTTGTTCTTGTATGTAATGTCCCACACATGACAAGGAAAGAAGCTTGCTTTTTAATTATCTAATGCACTCTATTTAATTTGCTAATCACTTTTCATCAGCTATGGCCCAACCAACCCCTCTCTTACAAACCCATTTTCAGAGGTGTAATCTAAGCCACCCATCAATTAAGTCCAACTAATCCAACTTAAGTAACTCAAAGGAATAAAAACAAGAATACAAGCAAGATTACAAAATTGCTTTGCCTTTTCCCAAAAGAAAAAAGAAAAATGAATTGCTTGCATTTGCAATTTTGCATGCATGCCCTACTCTTACTCTAGGCCTTTCCACTTCAATGTGAAGCCACTGAATTTTGCTTTTAAACTACATCTCTGATTCTCTCTGAAAGACTCAGAAGCTATACATATATTCTATGATTAAATTATGGAGAAAAGGACATGCCTAGTAATGTGGCTAGTGAATAGTTTAGAGACAAGAGTACAGACTTGAGAGGTGGTGGCTCAGCTGGCTATCTCATGTGGCTCAGCTAGCTAGCTAGCTATGGCTACTTCTTTCTAGCTGGCTAGCTAGGGTTCACACCAGTGTACGTCCCATATGAAGATGACGTTTGCTTCAATAATGGGATAAGCAAGAGAATGAGGTATGCAATTTAATCTGTTAACTTGTTACTAGTATTAAACGTGCTAGTTGAGCATTAAAAGTTATAAATATATGGAGTACTAGTAGATCGGATCAATCAATCATCAATATATATTATAAAAGCCGACCGTTTTCGAGCCACCACGTTGATTCTGGCCCCACTCGATTTGAATTTTTTTTTCAACTCAAATAGATAATAATAACATTGTATCTTTTATTTTCTTTAATTATCTAATCCTCAATTTTATCTTTAAATTAAGTCATACTATCTATCTTTAACTAGTACAAACCCCGTACCATGTACGGGTAATGTAAATATAAAACCGAATTAACCAGTTCGAGATCAAATTTTGATACGAATCCGCTTTTAACTCGAGAATTTATAATTCAAACCCGATAGACCAAATTCCGATCGTATTGACCTATATATGTAGTTTTAATAATACAATGTTTATTTTAACATAATTGTATTCAATTTTTAATATTTGTGTTATTATTTAATATACTATTAACATATGTGAAAGTTTTTCACTATTCTTCAAGGTTTAATAATGACAAAAATGTAGACTAATTAATAAGGAAAATTTGTTAAGATATAAAATAAAATAACTTGAATTTTTAATCATATAAGGACATAATTTTAAAAAATCATGTTAAAGGAAAAAATCTTAAGGTATCAAAAATTGAGTATGATATTAAGTACATATAAGGAAAATGGATAAGATATGTATGAGTTATTTTTTGAAAATCAATGTAAAAAATAAAATCATTATTTTATTCAAGTTCGATGACGTGGCGCAAATTTTAACAAAGACTTAGGTTCTGCTTTATACTGTACTAGCTGATGACCCGTACCTTGTACGGGAGTGTTATTTATTTATTTATGGCTTTGTGTATGAATTTTCTATAATAATTACAAATATTCATATGTATACTTTGTTGTAAAACGACGCTTATTTTTTGGATTATAAAATGACATAATTCATGCATATCATCATATATATAAATAAATTTTATTTATTTATTTACTTTTTATACATACATAAACATATATTTAAATAATTGAGGAAGAATGAAATAAGATAAGATGCATTATCACATTTTATTAACAATTGATAGAAATCTTTTGCCATTTAAATTATATTACGTAAACTAACTTATATAATAAAATCAATAAGTTTAAACAAAATTCAGATTAATATATTATAATATTAAGTATATAGATAATATTTAATAAGTTAAATAGAAAACCAAATTATCTCGTATATATGTTATTGTTTTCTGAAAAAATAATTAAATAATAAATATATAAAAATGTAATGAAAATGTGAACAAATTATTATCTTAATTAAGAAATCTATCTTTTTTTTTTCTAAAGTGTAATCAATATGAAATATTAGCGCCACATCACCCCTTTTTTCTAAAGTGTAATCAATATGAAATATTAGTGATATATATATATATATGTTGAATATAGTATATACTTTTTTATTGATATTTTAATATGATATGATAGTAAAAATGTATTTGATATATTATTTTAATAGAATGAATATTTGTCTTAAATATAGTGGTAGAATTTGTTACCATTGATGATTTAAACAAACACCATAATAAAATTACGAAAAATAATTTAAATTTAATATGATATTTAATTAAATGGGTAAAATATTATGGTTATGATTTATAGATTGTGACAAAAAAAACTACTTTTTTAAATAAAAGGTTTATGATAGATTTATGTATTAACTAAATGTGTATAATGATAAGATAAAGATTTATATATTTGGATAGAATTATTAATTAAACAACACAAATTCTAAAATAGAACTAATATTTTAATTAAGTATCTATAAGATTATGATAAAAATCAAAGATTTAATAAGATAGATTTTTAAAAAAGGGGTGATGTGGCGCAATATGGTGGCAGAATTTGCTTCCGCTTTAATATATAGTAATAGATATTAGAGTAGATTTTATTTTCCTTAAATTTTTTATCATCTTCCTTAATTGTCCTTACCAAATCAGCATGCAAACCTGTCGTACATGATTATAGATCAAGGTATATCCGTATAAAAAACATCATAGATCAAATATTAAAATATTCCTTAATTTGTAAAAACCTGTCTTAAGATCAAGGTATAAAGAACATCATAGATCAAATATTAAAATAAATTATATAAGTACGTGAAATATAAGTACACATAAAATTTATATAAAAATTTATATAAGAATAGTCGTATATGGTACAACAAGTTAAGCTAGACATACCACTAACATTTATTTAATTTATTTTGGAATTCATAAAATATTAAAATTTATATATAAAAAATATATTCTCATCCCACCTTATATTTTTTATAAATTGTTTTTAACAATTTCTATTACAGTTAAACCTCTATAAATTAATAGAGTTGGAATCAGAGTATTTTATTATTTTATAGAGATATTAATTCATCGATAAATTAATATTTAATTTATAGAGATTTAAGTGTTATAAGTATTTTCAATTAAATAATACTAAGTATTATCTTTGAAAAAAATTAATACCAACTACAAAAATCATAAAAGTATAGTCAAACTATTAACATATTTACTAAAAATAAAATATGGATAATTTCCAACCAAAATTTGGATGATTGGTATTATTGTACATTCCTTATATAGTAAGTATTAATTTATGATTTTATTGGGACGTTATCTTATCGAAAATCATCAATTTTACACTAGCCCAAGTCAGGACCAGAGAAAAATTATTAATTTACCGTGATTATTAATTTATCGAGTATTATTTTACGGAGGTTCTATTGTAATTTCCTAATATTTTCTATACCAATTGTTTTTTATATTCAGAATATCATGATCTTTGAAATATATTATATTTTAGTAAAATATTTTCTTTGGTTTATTCATAAGTATAGAGGAAAAATATTATTCATTAAGTATTATGATTAAAATAACTACATGTTTAATTTGGGTATATCAAGCTGGTGTTTTGCATACAGAAATATAAGCACAGATAAATTGCATAATAATGTATTCTATTGATTATAAAATATAAGTACGTGATTTGCATAATAACATATTCTTAATCAATCATTTAACAAAAAACCTCTAATATTTGATAAAACCAAATTATGTTAAAACTCTTATTATACACTTTACATTAATATTCTATTTATTATATAACCATAAATAAATATAAAAATACAAGTCGTGCATGGCACGAGGGGTACAACTAGTTTAGGTAGATTTTGGCACCTTTTTCGATTGTATATAGTCTTCCTATCTAACCACTCTAGGACTTTTCCTCCATGTAATATTAATTGTATATATTTTTGTAGCCTAAAAGACAAATTAGTATTTTTAACCACTTTAATACAATTTGGTTTAAAAAATAGACATTAACGTAGTTAAATGAGGTCAAATCTACAATATAGTACTTTTTCTCTATGGATGTAAAAATGGTCATATTTTTCAAAGTTTATATGTATGATTGAATATGTCATAAACGGTTTATGACATATTCAATCATACATATTATGTTATTTCATGTAATAGTCTTCAACTTAACATCAAGTGAGTTGAGAAAGAATGTGAGATATAATTGGATATCAATAAGTTAAACAAATCGAAAAATTAACGATAAATTCAATCATATCGTCTCGACTAAAGTGGGATCTAGGTCCACCTTGAACCTAACCCTTGCAATCCCTAGTGTTTGGTCGAGGGGTTCTACCCCTGAACTCTTGACAGGTTCCGATCAACAATAAAGTCAAGGCAGATTAACATAGATTTTATCACTTAATGTAACATGTGTGATCCTAGTAATGATTAAGTACATTGATGTAAAATACTGGATTAGGTTCATATGGTGATGTGTTGGTTTATAAATATATAGCAAAATAAATTAAGAATTCTATCTACATGTAGTTTGCTAAAAGATTATGAGAGGATAAATTGAGGAAATACTTGAGCTCGGTAAAAAATATAATGCTCTTAATTTCGCTGTCTCATTTGTCTTTCATTATATCATTTTGTAACAAGGAGAGTAATGTAACATAAGACAATACAAGCTTTTCAGTTAGGATCCCACATCACTTGACCTATGTATAGCTAGGTAACCCCTAGGTTGGATAGTCTTTGTGGTTAAGATTACGAGCAGTAATCTTATTTATTGGATTTATCTTCTTATTTAATAATGGATGATTCATATTACTTTTATTTTTATTTTTCAAAAAAAAAATTTTTTATTTTCCAAAAAATCAAAAATTAATTTTATTTTGATTTTTCAAAAAAACAATTTTTTTTCCTAATTTTTTAAATTATTTTTATTTTATTTTATTTTCAAAAAAATCGAATAACATAAAAGTTGACTTTACAATAACAAAAAAATTAACTAACAATAGGAAAAAATTGAATTTATTCTACAAAAAATTGAACCCGTAAAAATTATAAAATTGAATTCGTTGTACTCGTAATTCAAATTTTAGAATATTAAATTAAACTACCACATTTCAGGGTTATAATCATTGTTTTTGTGAAGAAAGATATTTTTTTTAATCTTTTTTAGTTTTATTTTTTTTAGTTTTTACTTATGTATTATAGTTGTTATTTTGTAGAAAAACATACTTTTGAACTAATAAAGTATTAAACTAAAATAATTATATTTTTGTGAAAATTGAGTTATATGAAAAATAACCTCAAAAGATATGAAAATTGAACTCATAAAACAAAAAATTGAACTAATAGTAGAAAACAATTGAACCCATATAATATTAAAAATTGAACTCATAGTATTTATAAATTGAACTTTTAGTACATTAGTTGAACTCTTTAGTGCATAAAATTGAACTGTCATACTTAAATGTTCTGACAATATTTTTCAAAAAAGAAAATAATATCGTTTTTGTTTTTAAAAAAACTTTGTATAAAACTAGACCGTCCATTATATAGAAAGGAGGTAAATCAAATAGATGAGATTATTCCTTACCACAAGAAGTAGTCCTCACTTGAACCAAAACCTATATATAGAACTTTACGAGAGCGGGGGCACAACTTATATTTTTCAACTTAAAAAAAATTATCGTTGGTTGATAATAATATCGTTCTTCATGTTTATTTGTTTAGTTTTTATTTTCATTATTAACAACAAATGTAAAATCTTATAGTTTTTACAATTTGTCAAAGTAGTTTTGGGTTTATAGCGTACCTTTTAAAATTGCGTTATTACCATATGGTAGAGATGGAACGTGTACATAAGTAAGTTCTTAATCTTATTAATGCATTACAAGACTATATGCTCCCTAGGTGGAGAAGGACCTAACACCTAGACTATAATCACATATACAGTTGGCTATGCAATTTAGATGGATGTTAAGTGGATTATAATATAATGTTAGGTGGACCTTAGGCGGAAAAGAGTAGTGTAGTGCCTATGCAAGATATCTCATGTACAAAAAATGAAGAAATTAATGAGACTTGAATACTAGATCTCTTTAGAGCCAATATTAGTATTAAACCGACTAGACTATCTAACCCTTATTTTATTAATTTACAAAAATTTAATTATATATTTTACAAAAATATTTAACAACAAGCGTGTCCCTGTTGGACCCCACCTCCGTCCGTCCATGTATATATATGAGTGAAAACCGTATTGAACGTGTGTTTGATGGGTGAAGCAGTTTAGTAGTCGGATATGAATTAGATTTAACCATCGTTTTAGTTTTTAATCATTTATAACAAGTTGAGAAGTTGTCATCATTTATAACAAGAATAGAAGAAGATGGATAACTAGCCCATTTGGGCTTCTTTATGGAGCACTTACACCATGGGTAAATTTAATGTGTTAACTAGTCAATTTTTCGAAAATGTCACTGGTCAAAAATAAAATTACGAGGGTGTCACCACATCCCACTGGAAATCATCTCACTAAAAATCCTGTCACCGCTCATCCCGTCATCGCCTTCCCATTTTCGTCCATAGCCCATCCTAAACCGAATGTATCAGAAACCTTGTCATAAGACTTGTCACCACGTAAAAAAAATTATCATCACCATATAAAAAAAAACATGTCACCATGCACAAAAACTTGTCAACCCATACAAAAAACTTGTAACCTTGTATAAAAACTTGTCACCAACAGAAGTAGTATAGCACAAATTGCAATTCAACTTGTCACCACGTATAAAACTTACTGTCAAAAATTATTATTAAGCTTATGCGGGATTTGAACCCACATTACCGTGCATTAAGCACGTTGCTCTACCATTCGAGCTAATAAGCAATTATTAAAATTAATAAATGAACAAATTAAACCCATAAAAACACCATAAACCCACTTGTCACAAACAAAAATCATAAGCAAAAAACTTGTCACCGCCCCAACCCAACATAAAACCCATCACCAATAAAACAACTTGTCACGACGTACAAAACCCATAAAAACAATCTGTCACCACGTACAAAACCCATAAAAACACCATAAAATCACTTGTTGTCAACAACAAAACTCATAAACAAAAAACTTGTCACCACCCAAATCCATAAACAAAAACCCCATCACCAACAAAAAAATTATGTCACCATGTCCAAAACCAATAAAAATACCATAAACCTACCTGTCACCAACCCATAAGCAAAAAACCCGTCACCAACAAAACAACTTGTCAGCACGTACAAAACTCATAAAAACAACCTGTCACCACATACAAAACCCATAAAAACACCATGAACCCACTTGTCACCAACAAAACTCATAAGTAAAAAACTTATCACCGCCCAAACCTATAAACAAAAAACCCGTCACCACCAAAATTCATAAACCCAACTCGTCACCAATAAAACCCATAAATTATAAAACTTGTCACCAACAAAACCCATAAACAACAAACCTGTCACCGAAGCAAATCCCGCATTTACCTGCGGTGGTGGACGGTGGAAGGAAGGTGTCGACGCCCACCTTTGGAGATCTAGGGTTTCTAGATATAGACTAAGAACCCTAGATCTATCCCCACCAGCGCCACCCACCTCGGCCGACGCCGCCCACCTCAGCCAACCACCTTACACGTCGCCACCTTCGTGTCTACCGTCTCTTTTTTTCGATTTCTACGACTCCACCACCGCTTGCCACCACTGCCACACCTCGTTGGTCGTCGTCGCCGTCACCTACGATCGGATCTTGAGGAAGAGAAAAAGAGGAAGAAAAAAATGGATAGGGGTATATTATAGTGGCTTGTTAGTGTATTTTTTTAAGGTAGGATTAAAGAGTGTTGGAAGGTGGGGGAAATGGACTCCCCACCCCTTTCTCTCCAAAGGATACCCCTTTTTTTTTGATAAGGAAAGGAGTTAAGGTCGCCACAAGTACTACTTGGGTTCGCCTAGAGCATCCACAAGGGATGAGAACTGGCTACTAGCCAGCTCTAAAGATAATAGGGCAAACCGTCGCCCTGGAGTCTCGAACTCGAGACCTCATGGTACTACCATGAGTGCTCAACCAGTGAGCTGATGCGACAAGCGCTCCAAAGGATACCCCATAACATAGTTATGATCTTGTGTTGAGGAAAAGAACTATTCTTTTATTCTACCAAAAAATATCTACTCTTTTATACACTATTGAAGAGATTGTGGCGTGTCCAATGGTGGAGAGATTGTGACGTGTGATGGACGTTTGACGCCGATCGCTGACTTCTTCAACTCACCATTCTCTTCCTAGATTAGAAGCAACATCATGTCAAAGAAGACGGTGGCTGGTGTGGGAAAGGGGCCGGTGGTGTTTGCTATCGGTCTTTGGTGGATTTGGAAGGCAAGGAACGACACGACTTTTTGTAGAATGGACCCATCTCCCATCGCCAAGAGATTTGTGATGGACGCGGTTGCCGAGTATAGAGTGGTGTGGGCCAAAAACAACTGTAGCCCACTCCGACCTAAACAACTGGCCCACATCGCTTGGGAAAGGCCCAAACAGGGGTGTATCAAAGTTAATTAAGATGGAGCATTGAGGATCGAGGATAATGCTGCCGTTGGAGGGTTGATCCTTGATTGTTAGGGAAGATGGATCACCGGCTTCGCTTACCATATTGGCCGGTGTTTGGTGTCCAAAGCTGAACTGTGGGGTATTCTCCATAGTCTTCGCCTGGCGTAGGATACAGGGCATCGTTAGATTGTTATGGAATCGGACTCCAAATTGGTTATTCAACTCATTGAAAGCAACATCGTCCCAAACCACCCCCTTGCTAGCCGGGTACTCGCGTGCCA
Organism: Polygonum maritimum; assembly: GCA_963924305.1. Lineage (NCBI taxonomy): Eukaryota > Viridiplantae > Streptophyta > Magnoliopsida > Caryophyllales > Polygonaceae > Polygonum > Polygonum maritimum. Next base: position 38,114,192 of record OZ002732.1, on the reverse strand, counting down.
AGGCTTACTGAGTCGGAACTGCGCCGTCCAAGTCCACCATGTCCTCAAGGAAGCGAACCGCATCACTGACTCCCTCGCCAACCATGCTTTTTCTCTTTCTTTAGGTTTAATTTGCATGTCTTAGATGCTCCCCCGGAGTGTAATAATACTCTTATTAGAGACGATGTTCGAGGTCGGGCTACCCCTGACCTTATAGGCGCCTAGCCCCTTTTTTCTTCTCTCGTCCCTGAGAGGCGAGCCTCTCTTCAACCAAAAAAAACACACTATTGAAGAGTGCTAAGAGTGATTTAAAAAGTGTGATCAAGGCCAAAGAAGCGGATACAATGCCATTTTTCACGTGGTTATGAAAAGGATGGATTCTAAGAGCGGTAAATGATTAAAAAAGTGTGATTAAGGCCAAGGAAGGGGTATGTTAGCATTTGATGATGTTGATAGTATGGAAGTAGATGGCATAATTTCACATGAGGAAGTTAATCAATTCTTGTTGATTAGGCTCTATACATAATGAAGGGGAAGAATTTAGTAGATGGAAACTCTTTTTCCAAAATCGACAAGCTCTTTCAATTTGTTATTTGAACAAACTATTGCATCATACATTATCTTTAAGTAACAAGCATATATATGTGAATTGTAGATAGAAGAACCACATACCACATCACTTTTAATAAAAGTGTGTTGTGCTGTTTATGCTCTCTTTAAAACACGATATATATGCTCTCTGTTTCATGAATCATGAATGATCAATGATGAAGGATATGATCGGTATGCTTATTTATTTTTCCAAATCAATGTAGTGTGTGGCGGGGCCATTCAACCTCTATCCATTTTGGTTGTTGTGTAAAGAGATGGAGAAACTTTACAAATGTGTGGCTTTAAATTTTACACTTGCTTGACAAGGATTTGGTGATGACATAAGAAAATATATGATCACCTTTCTCCTATTGTTTATTCATAATGCTTTGAACAATAAGATTGATTATGGAAGCATATGAAAATCATGCATGCTAGACTAGGTCATGTCTCCTTACCTAATAAGACGAAGCACTTACAATTACAAGATTGTTACTACATTGAATTGAGTCATTTTGATTGCCATATTTATATTTTTTTTTTGAGGGCATTACCCATGATTGTCAAATTAATGATCTCTAGATATTATGTATAAGGGCTTAACCGTTTGACTAAATATCCGAAGGCTTAGTAGTAGTACATCTAACCCTTAGATGCTTAACAATAAGGCTTAACCGTTATGCGTACATTGGTCAAGTATAATGAACTCTTCTTTGAGTAGAAGTTCTTCTTATGATGCACATATGTTTGCAATAGTTCATTTTGACTAATGGAGTTGACAAAATCCTTGTTAATTAGCCCCTTCTAGACTATTGTAGATAAAGTATATAGGATGCTAGAAGGCTAAGTGGTACATCTTGAAGCATATTTTGCTAATATTGTTTAAAAAGAGAACTATGCTCAATTATAAGCCCCTAGTGTGCTTAAACAAAATGGTAGGGTGCCTTCGGGCATTTAGTCAAAACGGTTAAGCCTCCAAGGGTAGTACCCAAAGGTCACCGGTTCGACTCTCATGGGCAGTGCCCTCAACCCAAAAAAAAAAATGGTAGGGTTGAGAAAATTGTGAGCATTTAGTGGAGATGGCAAGAGTTCTAAGGTTACAAGTTATATTGCCCTTTAAAGGTTGGTGGCTAAGGCTTACAACCAAGTGATACACAAGAATTATAAACATATATACTTCCTCTCTTGTTTTCAAGTTTATCACAATATTTGTTAAATCTCGGTGGGACATACATGACATGGGGGTTCACACGTCGGTTCGTGCGCATATGCACGGTAAGCCCGACGCATAAGCACTAAGCACATGATGTTCCACCTTAAAACCAATTGACAATAGGGAGAGTAGTCCATGTACTTATATGATGGGTAGTTTCACATTTGATTTCCAATGTGGGAAGCACATCTACTTCCACGATATTAATGATGTTTTCTTGCATAGTTAATTATTTGGACGAAGAGGTTTATAGTATGTTGCTACCATTCGGTTATTCTAATGCCTTGTTTAAACACGTATGCTTAAAGTCAATGGAATATCGAAAGAATTAAATACCGATTGATTTAATTAATGCTATATAAGGCCATCACCATCAAGAATTTAGCTAATGCAGTTAATACACCTATTAGGCATGAAAATTAGTTTTCCTAAAATTGTTTTATCTTTCTTGCCATAACAAGCCATTTTTTTTTTTTTTGAGCAAAACAAGCCATTTTTTTGTTACACCATCATAGCTCTAGCCCTTTACTTAACTTTTTTGCATGCTTTTATTTACTCATCAATTTATGCGTGAATAATGAATTAAGGTGATTACTAATTAATTAGTGATTAGGGGAGTATTGTCTACATCATTTTGACGTTACGTGTTAAAATGCTACTCCAAATTGTCCACCGTTAATTACAGATTAATCATGAAAAAAGATTGTCAAGCTTGAGCAACAACACATTGAAGGGAATAAAAAAGAAGAAGCGTAGAGGCATAAATTACCTAGCAGTGAGGCTATTGTTAATGTTAATGATGATTGTCAAGCTTAATGATGATTACGTACGTATTATCTGAAATTATTTAACCACTAAGAACATACTAGCTTGCGGGGTATGGTTTATATAACTACATAGTCTACATGTCTTTTTTTCCAGTAAAATCTAAAATAAAATAAAATAATGAATGTAGTACGTATTTGGTGGTAGTAATCATAATACAAAACTAATCATGCATGCACTTGAAATTCAGATGGTTAGTCGGTTGATGATAATTTAAAAATGGTGAGTCGGTTGATGTCATCTATAAGGGAACTGAGCTAGCTTGCTTTTAAATCAAAGCACATGTATTATCCGTTTAACCACTAATTTGACCCTAATTAAATTGTGTCTCCCATGTGAATGTTACACTTAATAATGAAATTAATTTGTATTCCAAAAGTATCTAGTACTATTAAGTACTATTGAACGCTGCTAGGCTGCTAGCTATGGTAGTCAATCCTATCTATATTCTTTACATAAAATCATTTAATTAAAGTTAGCCTTTTTTATATTAAATCAATTTTGATTATATCCAAATATTTGTTTTAAATGGAATAATAAATTTTCACAATGCACCTAAATAAACTTATTCCTTTATGAATTTGGTGAAGCAATAATAGTTCATCAATTTCACTCTTATATCAAGAAATAGCAGTGTTGAAATGACTCTAAGAAGGATCACGAAATAATTTGATCTATGGACTACGTTGTCGTTGTAAAAATCATAATTTAGGTTAAAGGCAAATACAGGTTCATAACAGTTAGTCGGAAAACCAACATATATGTAAATAAACTTTCAATGTAATGTTATAAAGGAAATGATTAAAGATGTGGGTTAAATATATAAATACTAATCACGATAATGATTCGTATTATGAGCAGTTACTCCATCTAGAAGTAAAGGTATTCCATTTTATCCATTTGCATGGGCCATCTTCACGCATGCCGCCATTGACGTGTTTCATGATTACCAATTTAAACATATTTTATGATCCTAGTAGAGGTGTCAAACAGGTCGGGTCGGGTGGATTCGGGTTCGGTCTTTTCGGGTTCGGGTTGAGTGCGGGTTCGGGTCAATCGGGTTACAGGTCAAGCCGGGTCGGGTCTTGACAGGTTATCGTGCGGGTTCGGGTCGACCTAACAGGTCAAGAATTTGAGTTTTTAATGATTATTAAAATAATATTATGATTAAATAATAATATTTAATAATAAAATATTATTTTTAATAGATTTTTATAATAATATTTTATTTATAATAGGTTTTATGATAAAATATATTATAATATTTACACTATAATATATTTATTCTACATATATACAGTATATCGGGTCGGTCGGGTCGGTCTCGGGTTTCAACCCAATCGGGTTCGGGTTAATCGGGTTCGGTTTTTTTCTTTGCTCGCTACTATTCGGGTCGGGTTTCAACCCAAAAATTTCCGGTCGGTTCGGGTTGATTTTTCGGGTCGAGTAAGGTTTTGACAGCTCTAGATCCCAGACATTAGAGAATTTCAACCATTTAAGTTTCACTCTAGATTACGTTGAAATACAACAATAATATCTATACTTAATATGAACATATAATATATATACGTAATTTGACTATATATATAGACAATATAGTAATTAAGTAATTGATCGTCGTATAAGGTCAGAAATTGTATAAAATAGATTTTGGACTATATAGTAACAAAGTACTGTATTAATAAACGAAAACAAAATGACAGAGCAGAGTTTGTTTTTTTGTGTGGTGGTCCCAAGTGCCAGCAGCTTTGACATGTAGCGTTTTTACATTAATTTCTACCCCAAACTTTAGTACATTTTTCGTTACATGTATTTTTTTTTTTTGGGTCAAGGCATGTATTTTGTCTGTTACCGGCGTTTCAAAAACAACAAAATTTTTGTATGTGTAAAATCCAGACCGTGATAATATATCAACAAGGTGTAGTCTAGGGCTCTCCATTGGTTGCATTTGTGATCAAGTAGTTCGAGTGAACATAGTAAATATAAATAAAATAGATTGGTACTATATAAGATCGATTGATGTGTTACTTTGATTATTATAAACCAGCTTTATATTATAATTACACTTCTTTTATTTAATGGATTTACATGTATGCCACTCAATTGGTCGAGTGACCTGATTTAATATGGTATTAAAGCTTATGTCGGATGATTTCGGTGGACTCTAATAAGGAGGATGTCATTTGAATTTATGACCATTTATACTTATAAAATCGAAATGTATTTTTTATCGCAAAATGTTATGTCAATGGGTAGAATTTCATATGCTCTTATATATCATCCAAATTACATATTAATTTTCTCTACCCATATAAAACTACCAGTATTTCCCAAACTACATTTTCTCCCAAAAAGGACCTAGCACATTCAAAAATTTCATGGTGTATCAAAAAAGTAGTCAAGGTAATAAACTAATACTGTACTACTAAAATGACCAGCATGTCCAAATAGTCTTATGAACAAAGGTGTTGGAAAGTTAATTTGGAGATGATGAAATATTCTTAAGAGCTTGATGCCATACAACTACAAGAGAATGAAAAAATACATTATGCAGATGACTAATTTTCCTATTTCCAAACCAAATACCGAAGAGAATGTAGATTGTGATGTTTAAACTTTGGCTATAGAATATTAAGCTCGAATTTTGAAGTAATAAGTTAATAATCCAGATATATAAAGCTCAAAATTGGGAAATTGGGACAACATTTGTTCCAATGCATGTAAATAGTTTTTTTTTTTTTTGTTTGGTAAGGATTTAAGATAGCCCAAGTACACTCAGACAAGCCTAAAACATCCATGAACGGATGAGAACTGTAAATCATTCTAAATAATTAAATTTCATGATTTCGTCGCCGATGGTTGTCGAAACAACGGGTTCCTTCTCCGAGGACTAACCGTTGGAATGAGCTCCTCGCCCAATGCATGTTTATTGTTAAATCATTATTTTGCACCAAGATACTTGGGAACCCAGCTGCTCATTGGATACTAGAACTAGTAATAATTTTGTTTGTGTTTTGTATGTAAACGTTAACGTAGATATTACTTTGTAATAGATTGAGACTTGACACTTGAATGTCATTATTGTTTATACATACGTATGAAAGAAGAATAACAAGGCTGAACCCACATATATAGATGATCACGACTAGGTACCAAAACCAAAAACCATTCACACCGCTCACATTTTTTTTTTCTCGACCTCAACAGTCAACATTAATCATTTTCTTTTCCTGTGTAACAAAGAAGCACATCATGTTTTAGAAATTTAAATGATTTCCTATGGAGAACTGTGAGTAATTTTCTCCTACTATGGATTTGTCCATCCTCATAAAGCTTCTAATAAAATTATATGTTTTATGTTTCTATGTAAAGTGGTGATATTACCATGTTACTAGGTTTATTTACAAGCTTATACAATATTCAAAGAAATGCATGGAAAAGAAAACAGGATTGACAAAAAAAATGTGCTACATAATTAAGGCACACATGCGGCTACACAATTACATCACATACACAAAACACATGTATCATTGTATAATATAGAACAAAACCAACAATCCCTTGCCTAAGCAAGAAACTGTAAGTGCCCACTAAATCAACCAAAGAAGTAGTTCTGAAAAATAGCATCATTTCATTTGCAGATTCTTCATTGACAACAATGTGTATTAGTAGCATAACCTGGCTAGGCCGCTTTGTAGGCTTATGCCCTTAAAACAATCTAATAGCATGGTGATTGAAGAGGAAATACCTGTTTAAGTACATCTCCAGAAGTTTGTTCTTAGTTGGGTGGCTTGTCAGCATTTGAGGAAGAACCATATACATTTTTGAGCAAGTCTTGAATCTTGGAGTACATATGGGAAGACTCATTCCCACTTTCCTGAAGTTTAATCTTCTGAAACAGATACTGTTTCTCGGCCTCTGCTTCACTCATTCTGAGTTTCAAGTATCGGTTGGCGTATTCTTCTTCTGATTTCTCAGCCTTAGCAAGAGCAATTTTTTTAAGCATCTCAGCCTCCCTTTTGGCCTCATCAGCCTTGAGCTGGAACATTTCGGCCTCTGCCTGTTTCAGCTTAACTACGCTCTCAAGCTCGTCTATTTGCTGTTTTTTCCTCTGCCTCTCAACTTTCAGCTCTTGCACTTCTCGGGCTTTCTCTTCAAGCTCACGATCACACGATACCACGGCCATCCGGGCTTTCTTAAGCATCATCAGTTTTTCATCGGCCACCATCTCCATCTTCCTTATTGCCTCTTGTACTACATCTGCTATCTGTTTGCATGCCTCCTGTGGAGCTGCAAGCCTGCCATTTTCACTGAGTTCTAGGGTTCTTGATGCGTCTGCCTCAAGCTCTGGAGTTCATAGACACAGAGATGGGTTGAAAATGCTGGAAGGAGTTCTAATCAAACTGACAACGGTTATACAAAGAACAAAAAGCAGGTGCCATATCTGACTTAATATGCATTAGAAATTCTTTATAAGGATGTTCGAAAAAGAATAAGGGTTTGTTCGGATGGCATGCCATATATGACTAAATATGCATCTAGTTTTACGACTCAAAATACCTAAAATCCGATATTGATGTATCATAAAGCATTTTATTTTTGTAATTACCAAGCAACACTTATTTTTTAGCTTTATAATGCATAGAACATTATACATAATGCATTCAAACAGGCATTAAGTTATCAGAAGAAGCAAAATTAAGCCAGCAAAGGGATATTAGAAGTGGCATCACAAGTTCCTGCAAGCATGTCCACGCGCAAAAATAATATATAAGGTTTTGGAGTAGCATAGTTACCTTGGAAGAACATAAGAATCATTCTGCACGCTGTTGACTCCGGCAATCCACTCTTCATTTTTTCTTTCAGCTCGTCACACTTCCAGAAGAGTTTCCGCCCTTTGACATCTTCACTCCCACGAAAAATCCTACCCACTATTTCCAGTTCATTTAACAGAGCAGCATGGTTCCATGACGGTGCGCAATGTTGGAACACATCCTTAACCCAGCCCAGCAATTCAGACGTCCGGTTGCAAGCTCTACATCTAAAAAGCATCTCAGAGAGTCCACTGGCATTTCTACTGGAAGCACCCATAGAAACCAATCCATCATGGATTGCACAGTCCGTATGAGTCCAATGAGAGCACAAATCACAGCCAATCCAACGGCACGTATTCACTTGAAAATCAAATTTATTGCAGATGACACACATGCAAATGTTGCAAAAGCCATTCTTGGAGCAAACATCACAGGTACAATCATCGACGGGGATTTGGCTCTGGCAGGCTATATTTCTGCATCTTTTGTACAGAAAAACCTCAATCAAAGAAGCCTGGGAAAGGTTAACATTAGGATGCAAGAAAGCCTGGATTCCCATTCTAATGGCAACCAGAACTTCTAGCTGTACACGGAGGGCTCTGGCCAAATTTTTAGCATTTAAATCCGACCGGTTCTGGACAAGTTTTTGCAAAGCCATAAACTCCTCTCTGTGTTGGGTTCCTTCTAAGATTGCTCGAAGCCCGTTCTTCAGCTCTTCAATATAATCATCAGGAAGAACTTGCATTTTCTCAGAGATGATATCAACCCTTTCTTCCGCTATATTACGAAGAGTTATCTTGTCACCGGTAAAAATCTTACGAACTACTGATTGTTCAAAACAATCATTCTCTGTCTTCACATTATTTGGCTTCTTTGGCATGGCTGCATTCGCATTGGGCGAGGTATCATGGGAATTAGCACTTTCTGTTGGGGAATCATGACCCTGATTGGCAGCTAGTCTAGGATCCATACCCAAAGGGTTCACTACCAAAAATCAGGTACGAACTCACTCCTTCAAGTTGAGATAAGCTGAGCAGAAAAGATCATTCCCCAGTTAAATTGAGATTAATGCAAGGAATAATTAAGGACAGTGATTCAAACTTATTTGATATTCAAACTGCATTCCACAAAAAACCCAAAATCAGTGGCAGGAAAAGCTTTATAAGCAGAAGATGAAACAAAAAAGAAAAACACAAAGCAAGTGAAAAACACGGGAAAAGGTTGGGACTTGAAAGTGAACTCATTCAACAATCAATTGGTAGTGGAAGCATATTGGGATCTCCAAAATGGGTAAGCAACTAATAATTCAGAAGAGGATGCTGAACTAAAGATATCCAAATCTGACTAGCGACCTAATTAAGCCAAATCCAAGGAACAGGAAAGGTGCCCTAGAAAAGGGTAATCAATTTAGGGATCTCCAAAAACCCTAATGAAAGCAGAAATTCTTCAATAAATCCAGTTTCGCAAACCAAAATCGAACGTTATGAGCAGTGGAAGTACTGTTTGAGAATAGAATGATATCAACCAAGCTCACTTGGCTACGCAAAATTCATCAGGAACTTGAAACAGAAATGGAAACTTTAACACCAGCTGTTCAAGACAAGAATAAATACCTTAAGATATGCTGAACTATGGCTGAAAGGAGAAAGCAGGCGAAGGTGAAGAGCAGTGGCTCCACAAATGGCGAAAATGAGGAAGAGAAATAGGAGGAAGGGGAAAGGAGAGCGCTTTCTTGTGTGTATAAAGTAAACGCGTAAATTTAAAAATTGATACATACAACAATACAAGGGCTTCCTGGCATTTTCTTATTCGCTGACCGTTTGTCCTTCTGTCTTTGTTTTCCAAAAGATGCCATTGCATATTTACCTCAAGTTCAATTTTGAAAAACCAAAACAGTTGCTGAAGAACTTTTCACAAATCGAGAGTATCCTCCAACAATTGATTTTTCCTTTAAGCTCTCAAGATTTTGGTTCCAGAATTTCGTGCTTTGGAGTTCAAAGAACTTTGTATGAAGGCAGAACAAGAATTTGATATAGTTTTATGGTAAAAGCCTCCATCTTTCAAGTGCTCAACAATTAGAGTTTTCGTACTACGTAAGTACCTATTATGATAGCATAATGCAAATCACGTTAATTGAGTTTAAATTACATCACATGGCAGGTAACAAAAATGGTACCATCTACTTGAAAAGGTTTGGGATAAGAAGAGAGGTGTTGGCATTGTAAAAAAACCCATCGTGTCTTGTCTCTGTCTACTTCTGACCATCAGCCTCAACCGGCTCCACGACTTTGGCCTCCATGGTTTCTGGGTTCTGCGGCTGACTCACTGGCGGTTGAACGCCACCCCATTTGTTCGAAAGAGCCATCCCCATCATTTCGTATATCTTCCCACCCAGCTGTGAAGGATTATCCGGCTGTACGACCAAAGCATGAGGTATAAGAACAACAAGCACAGCATACAGCATAAGAAGGACGACGTATACATATGGAGGGATCTGTAGAATGTAGCTAATCATATTGTTGTTCATGTTCAGAAGAAGCAGAACTCACAGTATAGCCACTGGACATTAAAGCGGTGTCGTAAAGAAGATCAACTGCTCTCAGGGCTTCCTCGTCATCAGGGCTACTACTACTTGCAGCCTGCATTCAAATCAATCACACTTGCCGTTAAACAAAGAATTCTTCAACCTTTTTTTTCTTATTTTATGGGGTCATAATGAACTTACATGCAGAGTCTTGATTATTGGGTGGTCAGGGTTGACTTCAAACACCCTCCTGCTCTTCATGAACTCAAGACTAGATGCATCTCCCATCTGTTGCGCCTTCATCAACCTGCCATAAGAATTGGTTGACATTGAAAACGCCGCCAACAGATGTCACAAGCACAGTGTCTATGTTTGCAATACATAAGTGATCAAGTAAAAATACCTCTCCATGTTGGCAGACCAACCGAATTTCCCCGACACGAGAACACAAGGTGAGGCACTCAGACGGTGTGAGATCTGAACACTTGCAACCTTGTCACCCAACCTTTTCTTTATCCAGTCACAAGTTTGCCCAAATTCTTGTTTCATCTCCTTTTCCTTGTCCTCATTTTTGTCACCTGTATTCAAACACAAGTTTAAGACTTACTCCTGCCCCAACCATTCTCTTGTAACTACGAAAAGTAGACCTAATATCCACTAGTACTTCTAATTGGCAAAGACTCGTAGGATTACATCCATATCCATGTTTCCCAAAATCTCTTCCTAAGTTTATTAGAAATGAATTTCACATATTCATAAATGAAGAGGAATCAGATTGCAGAAAAGATGTTATGATGGTCAATACAAAAGACCAGGAAGTGGATAATGGTCACTCAAAAAAGGGCTTCAATCAGGCATACCTAAGTCTAAGTCTTCCTTGCTTATATCAACAAAATTCTTTTCCTTGTACGATTTCAGATTCTGGACTGCAATTTCATCAATCGGATCGACCAAGTAGAGTACCTACAAAAACAAATCAAAGTTTTACCCAAAAAGCCTTTAGAGAGCATAGAAGAAGAACAGGGCCCAGGAGTTCCAGGTAACTGAAGACAGATCATACCTCAAGGTCTTTCTCCAATAGCTTTTCCAGGAAAGGTGTATTTTTGGCACTAGTCACACTGTCAGCTGCGATGTAATAGATATCCTTTTGTTCAGGCTTCATGTTCTCCACATACTCGTCCAGGCTGATGAATTCATGCTCGCTTTGTGAGGAGAAAAATCGAAGCAATGGAGCCAGACGCTTGTGGTTTTCACGGTCTTCAATGCAACCCAATTTGATGTGTTTGCCAAAGTTCTCCCAGAATCTTTCATAATCCTGAACAGAATTTGGAAAGTAGAATTGTATCAATTATCAAAAATTTAGTCTTGAAAGATTAATTATATTTTCATAAAGAAAAGCAAAATGACATAGGATTATAAGGCCATGATGTGGGAGTAAATTGAGTCCCCCAGCTGACAAAGCATCAGTAAAATGCAAACAAGCAAATAAGAGCAACGAGGTAGAAAATTAAGGGGAAATAATTCAAATGGAAGGGAGAAAATGGCAATACTTACATCTCTATTCTCGCTCACAGATATTCCAAGGATCATATCAAAGGCTTTTCTGACCAACCTTTTTCTCATAATTCTCACCTGGAGATACAAAAAAACAAGATGAATACAAAGATATTGGGTTGCCTAAAACTGCAAATTTATCTTCCAACATGATCTCTATGGGAGAATATATATACACATGTCACCCTAGTAAAAATGTGAAAATGAGATTGTCCTTACAATACGACTTTCTTGAAGAATCTCACGGGAGACATTGAGAGGAAGATCATTTGAATCCACCACACCTTTGATAAAGCTCAAATAACGAGGGAACTATGCACCAAAATAAACAATAATCAGACCATCAAATTTAGGACTTCAAGCACAATTGTAAATTCAATATCACATGCCAAAATACAATTCTCACCAGCTCTCCATCAAAGTCATCTGATATGAAAACTCGCTTGACAAAAAGCCTTATATTCTTGGTCTTGAAATTCATAATATCATCCTTTCCCTGGGGAGTAATGGATGGTACATACAGGATTGACCTGAACTCAACCTCACCCTGCAATCACATTTAGTTACTTGAGAGTCCTTGGAACAACAAGGTTAGCTCTAATGGCCAACCATAATAAAAGAAACCAAGAAAGCCATGTAATTTCACCTCTGTTGTGAAGTGTGACGACGCCAGAGGCTCCAAGTATTCGTTAAAGGTTTTCTTGTAAAACTCGTTGTATTCCTCAGTAGGAACTTCCTTAGGGTTGCGGAGCTACATCAGACTAAGAAGTTAGCTTTAAATTTCTAGAACATAAACTTATAATGCAATTACAGAAACCTAATCACCCATATTGGCTGGGTCTCATTTGTAAGGTCCCAGTCCCAATACTTCTCGACAACAGTCTTGGTTTTCTTCGTCTTCTACTTGCAAACAAAGCAGTGAATTAGATTTACTTCCATCAGGTAAATGGAAAAATCATATGAAACAGATGAAAAGTTCTCTAGCATAGAGAGTAATGCTACCTCAGCTTTGTCATCTTCACCATCCTTCTTAGCTTCCGCAGGATCTTCATCCACCTCAACCTGCAGATAAACAAACAAGAGCATTACAGATAATTAGGCATAGTTATGCACACAATGCAATTGTCTATGAAATAGGCATTAAAAGGCATCAACACATCCCACGAAGCAATTTTACTACCTTCTCCACCAAAGAGACAACAGATACTGGGGATTTAGTAAACACAGCAACACACAGCATACAAGAGAAAAGGATAGAAGGACAACTACCTCTTTTGTGTATCCCTTTTCTTGCCATGTGTATATTGGAAATGAAACAAATTGTGAGTAGTTCTTCACAAGCTTCTGAATCCTCTCTGGGTGTGCATAATCTTTGTCATCACGCTAAAGATTTTCAAAGGGCAGTCAGCAAAAGAATTATCCAGGATATGCAAAAACAAAGACAAACGCAGTCTCTCAACACACCTTCAAGTGCAGGGTAATACGGGTTCCTCTTGACAAAAGCTTTTCTGGTTCAGTCTCTTCTCTGACTGTATATGTACTATTATTAGCTTCCCCTTCCCACACATATTGTTTATCTGATTTTGGACTCTTTGTGGCCACAGATACCTTTAAAGATACAAAAACAGCAAAGTGAGCAATCCCATAAAAGTGTGTACCATCAAAGAACCAAATAATATCACCTTAACCTAACAGCTCTCCTGGGTAACATATTAAATAAAGATGCAAAAGTCATCCTTTAAACTGGAGTAGACATCCCTACCTTATCAGATACAAGGAATGCCGAATAAAATCCAACACCAAATTGACCAATCAAGTTGTTATCTGTTCCAGCATCCTTGCTATCCTACAAAATACAAGATTGAGCAAGTTTAGTATGCATAACTATTAACCCAACAAGTAGGCCGATTTAATACACTGCATCCAGTAAGATGTAGACCTTCAATGCCTTCAAGAACTTTGCAGTTCCACTCTGTGCAATGGTTCCAAGACAATCAACTAGTTCTTCACGGGTCATGCCGATACCTGAATCCCTGCACATGGCAACAGTTTGAGTTGGAATTCATAAACATAGGAAGAAAAGGAAAGGAAAAAAGGATATGGTATGTCTTACGTGATTGTGATGATTCCATTATCTTTGTCAGAGTGAATACGAATATCAAGATCAAATGCATCTCCTAACAGTTCAGGCTGTGTGACACTGAGAAATCTCAGCTTATCCAGAGCATCACTTGCATTGCTACAGATCCATAGATTAAAAAGAAAGTCAACAAGAGATTAAGAGGAAGATAGTAACAAACAGCTAAATAAACATTTCTAGGCGACTTTCACAATCCTTGAGTACCAAAACTTTATTAAGTTCAGAGAATTATTGTTATTTACAATTAAATGTTCTCGACAGTCAACTAGGGATCTTGGCATAAAGTTCTATCTAACACAATATCCTATAATTTCAAATATGATATAAGTAGAACTAATCAATCGGCAATTTGCAGTAAAATACATTGTATTAACTGATGTCTTCGGAAATAATTCCTCTTGTATACTAACGGCTCAAGTATAATCGTTGAACAAGTTTTGTTCGCATTAGGCAAATTGAAATAACAAGTAGGTTTAACTTGCAAAAATCAATATGCAGTGCAAAAGGGAAGAGTCAGATCTACTGAATACACAAAGAACCAGCTCTACACATGGAAACCTAACCATATTCTAATTCAGCAGGTAAAAAGGAAGCAAGCATGTACCTGATAAGCTCACGGAGAAACACTTCTTTGTTGCTATACAGACTATTGACAATCAGGTCCATCAGACGACTAACCTGTCAGAAGGAAAGAAGAAATGAGCAACAATCAACAAAACTTTGCATGTCAAGAAGGTTTGATCATTCTGACAATTCAGGCACTATACCTCCGCTTGATATTCGTATTTCTCAACAGTTGCATTTGAAGAATCCGATGCTGCTGCAGTAGACTCATACCTATAGGCACCATATGAGCCCTTTATCTGGTTAAACTGTGAAATGGAACCAGCTGTTCTGCCTCCATTGAAAGGCAATGTCGAGTGCCTTCTAATGGTTGTATCATTGTCCTGGACCTTTCAAAAGGAAATCATTTATGTTAATATCATATTGACGAAATAGCATCGACAGATACATATATGCAACTAGTGTTACTAACTGAAGTTCACTGGGATCCAGCAACCAACGACAAGAAATGACCTTTGCTCATTTGCTCCCCAATACATAAACACAAACAAAGAAGCGAACTTTGTAACTATACTTCTCCCCTCGTCTAACATTACTGTGAGACCATAAGAAAAACAGTGACTAAAATTCCAAGCCAAATCAAGTTTCAACTATTCTCTTAGAACTGATGCCAAACAATCAGCATGAAGTATATCCAACATAGGTCCATAGATACCAAGTTCCGGTGTGTAAGAAGTTTTGACATATCAATAATTATTGTAATTACTGAACTATAAGGCTTAAATTAACAGGAAGCAGATAGGCGCGACAAGCTTTTTATAAGAGCTGATAGGGAGCCAAAAAAACCTCAAAATTTCATATTTCCATGCCAAGTCTAGCGAATCGAGAACAAGAATAATACAATCGCGATCAGCCGAATTGAAATTGAATGGAACAGAACGGAAATGTGATCGAACAACGGAGTTAGGAAGAGCTTACGAGAGCGTTCAAGGAAGAAACGGGAGCGGACAAGTTCTGGCGACGGGCGCCGCTCTGGCGGAGGATAGCAGACACTGATCTCCTCGTGATCTTATGCATTTTTCTCTTAGGGAATAGCGATGCAGAGAGGTGGAGCGCCGGAACGAGAAGACGATGAAGGGTTTGGGGATTTTTTATATAGTAGGGTTCAGTCAGGGTTTTGCGGAAGGTTCTGGAGACGAGAACCGTTGTTTGTCAAGTATAGGGGTGGATTGGGGACGGCGATAAATGTTCTGGAACAGGCCTGGGGTAATTTGGTCATTTCCGATGTGTTTTCTTTTTTATTTTTTATTTTTTTTTGAACAAGTAAAAATTCGGTAGACCAGCCAAAACTGGTGTACCGAGAGGCCGTTAGACGGCAGCCGACAGCGGCTAAGAAAATAGAAACAAAAGGTCAACACAAGAAAACAACACGAGAAGACAAATACAACACCAAAAAAGAAAGAACCAATGACGAGCCCGGATCGAGGTGAGTGAAACACCAGAAGACTAGTGCTCCGGCACGAGAAGGTCAACCATCATGGGTGAGGACTAGTGACGTTCCCTCCACCGGAATGAAGGATCTTCAAAAGCCCGAAACGACCTGGCCACAAAGACTCTATACGACACCGGGGGCTCTGGCTTAACTATTTGGAGAAGTACTGATCAAACTCGGGAAGCTTTCTTGACGCTTTCTTCCCAATCGGAACATTGCTATTACATGAACAAGATTTAGTCCAATAACGGAGATATAACATTGCTATTATGTGTTGGCTTTGTGTCGATGGATTCCGGGATCGGCCTATAGGCACATGGACCTTCATGTTGTTCATGCACTTCAGGCGCTCTTTTCCTATTGTCCAACTAGTTTGTAAAAATATGTGTTCTTGATATTGCAGCACAGGGGTTATTAAGAGTTCAGTATCAAGTTGTTCAGTTGGTTTTGGTTCAATATTTTTGTTCATTTGAACACCACCATTCTTGATCTCCTCGATCATGGTGAGTTCAAGTTGTTCAATGAGAGTTGGATCAAAAGATTGTTCCTCGAAGATTTTCTTTTCGGAGTGTCTTTCAATGGTGGACGATATCGTGTCTCTTTGTTCCTCCTCTATGATGATGCTCCGAGAGTACCACACAATCTCAATGCATATAGAAAATAAGCAGAACTTGCACCACATAAAGTTAGTACACCGATAATACAAACATAACCCATGAAAGTGATGGATTTGCAAAGTGTTAAAAAGAGGAGGGGACCAAATCATAAACAAGCTTATTCTCTGATCCCAAACTCTCAAACTAAGACCAGATTTCAAGCATACTTCTAGATTACCATGAAAGCTAAGCCTCAAGTAGATGACATGGTTAGGAGTAAACCTAGATCTTTGCAGCAACGCTTTAACTTCTTGGATTGATAAGTATGTGTTCATACCGCCATGGAAGAGCCTAACTTTGCTCTTGCCCTTCCTATGGTGGTGCTGACTTGAATCCGGCTCGCCACCCCCGCCTTCCTGGGCGACCGGAAATCCCGCTCGAACTGTCTCTAAGGGCCATCGGTTTTGGTTTGGTAAGTAGCCAACTGAAGCCCTTTTCGAGAGCCTAAGCCCTCTTCGAAGTATGTGGTAGATCTTTGTTGAAGCCCCCTTCGATCCTCTTCGACTTTGTTGATTTTCATGTTTTCTTTTCCTTTTTGAGCACTCATAAGCCTTCAATTGAAGGCCTACCACCATTGTTGCTCGGAACTTCAGATTTGGTTTTCTAGGGTTTTTTCGGTTTCGGGTTTCTTCTCTCTTTAAAGAGAAATTGGCCAAATTTCTGGAGCCATATGTGTTTAGGGGTTGTTTGATCGAAATCTCTGATGCAATTTCATAGATAATTGCTAGAAGGAGGATGAACTGGGAAGGGGGCAAGATGAGTTTTCCACCATAGCTATCGCCAAAGAAGAGAGGGCAAAAGGCAGGGGGGTCGGGGTTTGATCAAGTGGGTTTGAAAAGTTGATGTGTTTTCATTTTGTAATGTGAGATGTTGTGTTATTAGTGTGATATTTTTTTTTTGTTTTTTTTTTTTTGATTAGGTAAGAATTAGGTAGACCACATTTAAGGTGGACGACCTAGCGCGTCCCTTAGGACGAGAGCCTTAAGCTCTTGATTATCTAAAATGTGTTCGGTAGGACAATTGTGGCTCATTTTAGCGATTTTATCAGCCACGATGTTGGAATCCCTACCAACATGATGAATTCTGACCGATTCGAAGCATTGGAGTGACCTCCTAATGTCCGCAATCAGCAAGTCGATTTCCCAAGGGTAAGTTGTAGCCCGGTTGGTGGCATTGATCAAAGTTACATTGTCCCCTTCAAATACCACTTTTCTTAAACCTAGTTGTCTTGCGGCTCTTATACCTTCTCTAAGTGGAAGAGTTTCTGCTTTTTGGACCGAAATTTGCCCAAATTTCCGTACTCCAATTTCAATGATTTTTCCTTGACAATCTCTTATAACAAAGCTTGATGTAGTTTCTCCTGAGCTGATTTTAGATCCATCAAAATTGATTTTGTAGCTGTCATCCCGGGGTCATTCCCATTTCCGCCTTAACTTGGCTGTTCTTTGGTTTCTTTTCGTTGTTGGTACATCTAAGTCCTCTTCGTCTTCTTTCCACTGCTTTGTCGTTTTCCATAGTTGAATTTGATGTTTGATATATATTTCTAAGTTGTTTATAAAATCATTTGGCTCTTGTTGGAATGCTAATTTGTTTCTTTGTGTCCATATGGCCCACCATGTTACCGCAAGCTCCGTGAATTGTTGGGTTTCTAGTTTTTGTCTTAATTCATACAATATTTGTCTTGGAGATTTATTAGCAGTGTCGTATCTCATAAGTTCCTGTTTTGTTACCTTGTTTATTGTTCCAACGACATCTTGTGTGTGGGGGCAGGTTATTAAGAGATGTGTTGTACTTTCTAAATTACAGCTACACATTAGGCAATCTGAGGTTACGGGAACGTGTTGCTGTATGAGTCTCTGTTTTGTAGGTAGCCCATTCATGTCGATTTTCCATAGGAAACTTTTAACTTTGGGAAAAATATCTATATTCCATATCCATTTATTCGGGTTGTAATTCATTTGCTCAATGTTTGCTCCCTCATTTCATAGTAGTGTGATATGGTTTGAGGTTACCAATTCTTATGCTCCCTCATTTCATTAAGGCTTGGTTAAAGTACACAAAATGAAAAGATGAACCAATTTATTATACAATTTAAGATATTAAATTGTGCGACTCAAACCTAGCTCACGTTTGGATAATAGAGTAACATATACGTTAAGGGTGACTTATAATTTTGTAATACCCCAAGGATAATGTATTAAGAAGTGGCCCAAAATAGTTCTGAATTTACAAGCTGGCGATAATGAATTAATTATGTTCACGGTAATGAACGTTTCAAGTTGCTTGAATTCGAAAGTGTCAAGCAAACTAGAATGGACAAAACAGAATGGTAGTTGCCATTTATTCAGCTCACAGGGGCCATTGATCTTCTGAGAAAAAATGGGGAACTACAATGGCCAAATCAACTCCCAAAAACGACCACGCAAAAAAATCTTGATCAATTCGTATACAGAACAACATGGCAAGAGTTTCACAACTAATCATAATATACAAAATAGTGAAATACACGTACATCTGAAGTTCAGGATAGTGTCACAAAGAATATCTATACGTCGTTGGGCTTGTTCGCTTGTCAAGCACAGTAACAAAATGAATATTCAGTATCCAGAACCTCAAAAGAACAAAGGCTAATACAACAACACAGATACTGAGAGGGATCAAGAGACGGAGAAAAGGCCACAGAGCACGTGAGACATTCCTAAGATCAAGCCTCTACAAACTGCTACACGTTTTACGCAAAACTGAAACGCGTTTTTGCATCTTCTAAGCTGCTTAAGGATTGATATTGCACTCTCTTAGGTACACCTGGTCATAATCAATGTACTTGCTCCAGTAATTTCGGTACTTGGGCATCCCAATCTCGAGCCAAGGCTTCATGTTACCATTGTAGTGGACGACGGCTGCTCTTTCGATATCCCTCTGGTTGACATTGGGATTGTATCCGAGGCCAAGGACATGCCATGATTTATCGAGTGGGTGGGTGCGTTTCCAGAATGTAATTAGACCAGGTGGCAGAGTACCCAGTTTCCATAATTGCCTGTCATGATTCTGCAATTGGGATATGAAAATTTGTTATTCAACCAAAAAAAGGCAAGTCAAGAACAATAATATGAAGCATAAAAAGCAAATCAATCATGTGGAAACAACTGTCTACAGTGGCATGGGGTGTCCAAGTGTAACTAATAATGAGCAATCAAGACAAGACAGGGAGCAAATAAACAATAATCCTATAGTATTCCATATATTTTTCCTGCATAAAGCACTAGGGATGGTTTTATTCACGGGTCAGCATCGCACAGATGTTTACATAATAAACCAAAGAGAAAACTTCAAGTAGCGATTAGTAAGATAGCCGATAATGTAACTTACCAGTTTTTGCCACTTGTGATACACTTCAGTGATGTTTTGTCTTTTCCATTCATCCAAATCAAAGACGTTCATACCATAAGCCCACCCACAAGCATGGGGATCAAAATTCTTGGCGATGAGAGGGTTTGAGAAGTTAAGATAACGGTCAAATCGATGGAAGTTCTCCCCACAAGTTTCAACTGCACCATTCACATTTCCCTTCATATCAATAGCCCAAAGCGCAGAGAGATCTTTCTGTACCACTATATCATCATCTACAAACAGAATTTTCTTCAGTTTTGGGTACATTTCTGGCAGGTAAAAACGGAGGTGGTTCAGGATAGATAGGTACTTTGGGTTCCTGAATTTCAAGTTCGAATCAGAACTAGCACGGTGTGCTTTGAAGTAATAATCTATCATAGACTGGGAACCCAATTGCTGGAGTACAGGACTGTAACTTGCATTTAACCACGTAAACTCCTCAACATTCTGGACCTGTACAGTAGCTTTACTTGGTGGATTAGCCAAGAACCACATCCTCATAGCAGCATAATTTAGTCTGTCAGTAACAATGTGGAAGACATGCCTTGAGGGATCCTGTGAACATCCATAATACTATGTTACACATGACTATATTGGAAATCATAAAGCCCATAAACAAACTCAAAGGACATTTAGAATTGTGTTGATGAAAACATGTCAATTTATGGTCACTGGTTTATTCACTCTGGTGCTGTCAGGTCTGCAAATATAATAGTGAGTTGCACATCAATGAAGCGACTGTATGCAGAGTTGCTCACATGCATAAAAGGGGTTTGTAAGGAATTTGTTAATCACCAATTACTTGCAAGTTTTGCAATGACTTAAATATCATATACTCCCTCCAATGCACATTGGTCATCTCCTTGGACAAAGTCACAAGTAGTCATTCATGGTATGACCAACGGGCCAAAGTCAATACTCCTTCCGACTTCAAGTTAGCACGACATGTCTATAAGATAACTTTCAAGAAAATTCCAAATAATTTCAGCATGGAGCTGATAGCGTCTTTGGTCTATTATATGGCCAGGATGTTCTTAGTCAGCTGTTATGACCAGGTTAATATCAAAATCCTAGTCACTACGTTCAGCATCAATGTAGTTTTTTAAGTCAACAATATACCAAACACATCCTTATATAGTTTTTTAAGTCAACGGTATAGAAAAAAACATCCTCATAGACCACTTTGGCTAGCCATTGGTGACCAATGAGTTATGAATCATTTAAAAACTATTGTGGTTGAAACATCAGTAGCACTTTAACAGTTCAGCAGTGATCTTCAGGTTACATTTTTTATTCTTTATTCTGTTCTTTAAAGAGTTGAGAAAAGAAAAGTAGGCAAATCCAGATAAGTAGGCAAATCCAGATAAGTACGATACTAACCTTTGCATGGGAAACAGTTGAGTTTACCACAACTGCTGCAGCCAATATGTTATCAGAGAACAATGCATAATGGTTGAGCAGTGGATCATCCAGCCTCTCTTGATTAGGAAATTGCTGCTGAGAATTATTCAGAGAGTAGTACTCAACAGAGAGGCGCAAAGGAAGACAATGGAGACCTTTAGGCAACGTTTTTGCTGTCAACTGAGTCAAGAACATAGTCTGCTTCCTATGCACCCTAAGCTGCTCTTCTGTAGAGTGAAGGATAGCACGGAGCTTTTTTACCATAGCAGCACAATCATCTTGTATTTGCTGCCCTTTGGCCAATGTTTGATCCATTGATTTTTGTTTTTCATAGGCACTGCAGTAGTAAAGAAAGTATAACACTTTGTCAATAACTGCTGTAGGGATTCCCCATTACCACCTTTTGTCCTATTATTATATATCTTGCTTGAAGGTGGAGAAGTGAGATAGAGGGGCAACTTACTTCCGTGGCAGATCTGTGTCCTTCGATGCATCACCAAGAACCTTTTGAATTTCTTTCACTTTTTGTCGGAGCTCCCGAACAAAATGAGCATTATTCTTTGTAGCAGAAAGGGAAAGATAGACCCTTGCCCTGACGAGTTGATCTTTGAGATATAGGACCCGAGCATCTGTTTGGCGTCTAGTTGCCAGAGTTTTCCTATCAGCATCGGAGTGAATCAAACGAGAATTTTGCTTTTGTTCCGCTTCCTGAGGCCAGAAACACATATCATCAGATACGACAAAGCAAAACGTTTTATAGGTGTACAAGCCAATATCCATAAATTGGAAGACAATTCTTCATGATACTATTGGCTTCTGGCTCCATATTAGTTTCCACATGTCACACAAAGATAGGTATATATACTGCTACAATAAACTCAATAAAACCAAAGTAGTCCACTTTTTTATGTGCAGCAACCAGTGTTGCTAAGTTAAGCAAAGTTAATGTTTTATAAAGACAAGGTTTCATATACTTCTGACTTTCTCCAACCAACTAAAGCATGTTTGTCTTGTAAGCAATCTCAGAAAAAAACTTTAAAATAATGATAACAATAATGCTCCATTCCATTAGGAGGATAGATAGATCAAAGTAATCTGAAAGAATAAAATCATTAATCTCTGCTGGACCACCCGGATTGGGTTGTGCTACCTCTTTTTTTTCGCCTTAAAAAACCTTCCAGTATACCATGTCATAAGTAAGTAGTCTCAAACTGAATGTTGAACGAAAACGTAAAGAGTAATCTATGGAATGAGAAAACGCACATGGGAAATTTGACCGGAGGCAACTGTTTTCTCTTCCTTGTGCAAGCCTTCATGAGGACGATCTTGGTCGGTTTTGTTTTCTCGTGTCTGCAATACATTATTCTGGTTCTCCGTTTGCCCTTGATCAGTGACAAGTTGAATGGGGTTTTCTATCTTAGCTTGTTCAGCGCTACTCTTAGTAGTGGCCAACATTCTGCTCTTGCGCTCCACTGTCTCTGAATCTGATTTCAGCAAACATCATAGTTATACAACCCATCTCATATACGAGAGTATAAGCATAAATAGTCCAACTTTTAATGGGAGTAAAACCAAAATTAACAACAACCTTGCTGTAGTTGGCCAGCACTGTGAGCATCCTCTTCACCAGATGAAGATGACTTGTATGAGCTGTCTGAATAAACAATACCGATTGGTTCTTTTAGGGCAGTCGCAGTTTCCTGCAAAAATTGAAGTGGTGCATACTATTACTTCTATAGTTTCCACATATACCAAATTGCAAGCCTGTGATTCTCCAAATTAACAATTCATTAGCCGCTGATTCACCAACATACCTTGGGTAGTAGATTCAATTGCCTGGTATCACGATTGAAAGCCTGGCAAAAGTACGCATGGATTAGAAAAATGGAGAAATCCAAACAGATTAATCCCTTTTGAAAAGGCTGAAGCAAGTACGAATAATTACGAAAGGGGGTAAGGAATTGCTTACCAATGTGGAAATTTCCTCGAGGAACTGGTCTCTGGCTGTGAATGAAAAAAGATTCACCACAAGAAAAAACAAAAAGCAATCCCTCAATTCGCTTTTCAGAGAATGATAATCACCATAGAACTGAAACCAGACGAAATAAGAAACAAGAAGGACTTAATTACCAGCGGATGAAGAAGAATACGGAGATGAAGAGGAGAAGGTAGTAAGAGTGTCGGTGTACAGAAGAAGAGGGGACACCACCGTCAAAAACAGCAAACACAGTAGAGGAATCCTCAGCTTCGTCTTAATCCTGGCCTTCATTATCAGATCGAGCTTTATTCTTTCTAATCGATATCAATTCAAGAAACTAATTCAGCAATCCTGAACTGTCTCTCACTCGGAACTCGCTTTCGTGATTGAATTCGAGATCTTAGGGGAAAGCGAGAGTGCAAAACCGCGAAATTGGACTGGAATTCGGTTATGGCGGAACTGAAAGACGAATTGACAATGAAAAGATTGAATATCCGGCTATCCAAATCTAACCTTTGAGTCTGTGACTGAGAGCGAGAAAGAGGAAGACACCGATAGAGAGAAGGCAGAAAAGGGCACACACTGATAGGAAAGAGAGAGTATTTATTAATGAAATATTTATATATTTAATTAATGAATTTTGGCTGTCTCTTACAACTGGCAGTGTGTATCATGACTACGAGGGTAGATCTGGTATTATACATCTTTGACGAAACTTGCGGCAACAAGGGTCAAGGGCCAGCCAGCCACAGTTGCGTTCTTCCGGCCGTTATTGGTGTAAAAAGTAGTCACTTTTTTTAGCTGGAGATTGATAGCGTATTAGCGTGACAAAAGTTTTTCTTTTGTGTAGAACAAATTGTTTCTCTCATTTTTTTTTGTACTAGAAAACTGTGGTTAGTTTCACTTCATTGATACTCCGAGGTCATTTTGAAACTGATTTGTATCTTTAGCTGGTCATAATGACCCGTGCGTTAATAACTAGTACAAATCTCGTACCATATACGGATAATATAATTATATGAACCTGATTTAATTGATTCGAGATTAAATTTTTTCCTAGATAGCAACAACAACAACAACAATTACCCATTGAATCCCGCGAGAGTAGGATTTGGGGTTAAAATAAGGACATTCCAGACTAGGATGGAATGCGTCCGAGAAAACCCAAGAGTCGAGAAACAACCAACTTTACAAAAAGAAGAGAAAATAAAAATAAAAAAATAAAAAAGTAAAAACAAACACCATCAACAAGATGTCTCGCTTGTCAATCACGATGATCTTCTCCTTCCAACTCTCTTTGCACTGAGCTAAGTTCATTATAATCCTTAATAAAATGATATCCTACTTAATGTTATCCCTCCATCGTTTCTTCGGTCAACCCCTATGCCTTCCGGCGGGCCCTAAAATCCAAACGCTCACACCTCCTAACCATAACATTAGGGCTCCGCCTCTGAACATGTCCAAACCAACAAAGTATCGACTCCGGAAGCTTGTCTCCTATGCTTGTTACCTCCAACTCACCTCTAATATCGTCATTATTGATCTTATCCATCCTCGTGTGGCCACACATCCATCTAAACATCTTCATCTCTTCAACTGCGAGTTTCTGTTCTTGTGCTTTGTCGTTGGCCAACCCGATTGACAGGTCTAATAGGAATAGATCAATCAACTTTATATTAAAAATATTTACAAAATTATAGATATTTATTCAAATGAAATTAAAAAGACTTATATAACTTATCTATGAAATAAATAATTTGGTGTTGTTCGTGTTTTGTGAATAAATCGAGATGTCAGAGTTGACATTTATGTTTTACATTTTTTTTCCCTCAAGTGATAGTTTGATGATTATATATTGGTACAATATTGTCATTACACTGACTACAAAGCTTGGCTCGTCGGACGGGCAATTTCCTTCGGCATATTTTGTTAGAAAGTGAAAAGAATAATCATTCTCATTACATGACACAATTTTGTTTTGATTAATAAATTATCTAGGTACTTTATATTAAATTGTCCAAAAAATAGTAGATAAAATAAATATAATATATAATTTTATTGTATTTTATTGTGTTTCATTTATTTCTTATGAGAATTATTTTGATAGTATGAATATTCTCTTACAATTAAGTTTTTAGCCGAATGAACATGTGTATGGTTAATTTTTTTTTTGTATAAGGATTGGTTAATTATTATATCAATAAGCACTTTTTTCAATTTTATAGACATTTAGGAGAAAATATAAACAATTTTTTTGTACGTGGATTCTATAATAAAAGTTTAACGAATAAAAATGAGTGAAGTAACGAATAACTACAATATGGAGTCTTGTAACATTATAGCACGATATATGTGTATGTCTATAAAGAATAGACACAGTAGCCATGCATTCGTAGTAATTACAAACGTTGCTTCTTTATGGGATAAAGAGGAAAAAATTTTATGTTGTAAAGATGCTACTATATTTTTACCAGGTTAGAGTGTAGTGTATATCTATACATGTTAGGTTCTGTTGTAAAATATTACTCCATCTGTCCCACATAGTTTGACCAAAAGCACATTTGTACATAGATTAAGACACATCAACTGATTAATCGTTGCAAAGACTCACAGCCACACATCACAAATGAAGAAAACCCCAAGTCTCCTTTTTGTAGCACGGCAAAGTGAGCATGAATTGGGTTGGCCCAGTATATAGACTAAGAGCATAATCATGCTTAAATTTTTTTTGTGCCATGACTAATCTACTTTTGTAGAGAAAAAAAAATCAAATTATTCATAATTTCATTTTGTGTAAATTAAATTAATTGTTGCATGTAAACATTTTTTTATGAAATGAATTAATGTAATATAAGGAATTGAAGAGAGAGGAATGTGGAAGAAAAGGTTGATAGAGATGGTAAAAGTGTGTAATTGTTTGTTGTTGTAAGGTTAAAAGTGTAAAAGTAGTGTGATATAAATGGAAATAAATTAGAGATGGACAAACTTTCCGGGACACCCGAAAAGGAAAGACGGACAAACTTTCGGGGACGGAGAGAGTAATGAGTATTTCGTAAAATTTATGCCTTTTTATAATTCAGTGCAATAAACAATATTGTATTATTATTTTTTTGAACAAGTAAGAATTAAGAAATCCCCTCAAGGAAGACGTTTTAGAGCGTCCGACCGGACGAGGCTATGACCCATTTTAGCAATTTTGTCAGCCACAACTTACACAATCTACTCACATGGTTAATTCGGATAGTCTCGAACCATCTTAACGAGACTAGAATATCTGCAATTATTATTTGGATGTCCCATGGGCTTTATCCTTCAATGTTAACTGCGTTAATTACTACGAGATTGTCGCCTTCTATCTCTAGTTTTCTTATTCTCAATTCCTTGGCCAACTTAATTCCGTCTCTCTAAGCCAAAGTTTCAATTACAGGTATTGACATATTCCTGTAATGCTTCACCCTTATTTTGGTTACTTTAACATTCGGATTACGAATTACCACACCAGTAACCGTAGATCCATTATTTAACTTTGATTCATCAAAGTTGAGTTTGGCAAAAACCAGGCTTGGTTTTTGCCAGGTTGTTGTTTTCCCTTGTTGACGTTGTCTACTTAATCGTGTTTGTAGTTGATCATTTTCTTGTTCCGTCCAGGTTTTGGCTTTCCCTTATAAACTGACCTAGGTCAGTTATGATATCATTATCTAATTGTTGGAATACAAGTCTATTTAGTTCGTATCAAATTCCCCGCCATGCGAATGCCAATTCTGCAAATTCCTTTTTTCCAACTAATTTTCCAATTTTAGTAATGATCTGTCTTGGTGATTTATTTGAGGAGTTATAACTTATAACTCCGCAATATGCGAGCAGTCTTTGGGTTGATTTTATGAACTATGTCACAGGTGTGGTCACACTTGGCAAGAAAATGCTCAAATCCTCGTGTTGACAATTATACATAAGGCATCCACCAAAAACACCGACATTTTTTCCTCGTAATCTGTCTTTCGTTGGGAGACCATTGTTGTCGATTTTTCATAAAAGATTTTTTACTTTCGGAGAGGTGTCTAGTCTTTATATCCAAGAATTTGGTGTACGATTGTGGTTCGTTATCTTGGTAATATTGTAGCTCTGTTCGTTTGAAGCAGTTTATTAAAAATAATGCATTATAAAATCTTATTTTACTTATTCTAGAAGGTTCTCTCCTCTCTAATGCACGAACCCCAGTATAAAAATAAGTTATTATACTTTATAATGAGTTTGCAAACTAAATGGGCTTGTATTATTCTGACATGTGTCTTCCATTGTTCCACATGAGAGCAATTAGCATCATATGTTTTTCCCTCTAGCTAGCCTGATATTTATTTTTAAAAAATCAATGAGTATTAAGATATTTGAACATTTATGCTTTGATTGATGGAAATACGGAGTAGTTTTCAAAATACACTTATGAAATGGAGATCGAATAAACTTGAAAATTGAGCTTTTTTTTTTATGGAATTTATAAATGAGTTGCTATTAGTATTAAATACACTATATTTTATATCAAAGGGAGTTGGCTCAGGTGGTAAGCGGCCTGCTCCACATCCACGAGGTCTGGGGTTCAACTCCAGTGGATGTCAAAAAATTCCCTTTGGAAGACTCACCCATCAAAGCCAAGTGCACGACCCGGGTCGAACTGGATGTAGCCAAGACGAAGCTTTGGTGAACCAGTGAACAACCGAAAAAAAATACAGTATATTTTATGCAATACAGGCAGATGAACTTGTAAGACAAAAGACAAACAAACAAATAAACAAAAACAAAAATACCAGTAATAAATAGGGCAAGTTGCCTTCCGTGGAAAGTCTCAGTTCCCACTCACAACGACACAACGGACATCCGATTTCATCAGTCATCACATCTTCTCCCACACGACGGACATTCGATTTGATTAGCCATCACTAGTCAAAGGCAGGTCAAGTTTCTCCGTTGGATTTGGATTTGACTACAGAGCTTGAAGAGGAGATCCGTCATGGCGGAGGCGCGAATTGCTATGCAGGTGAGCATTGCCTAGGGTTTGGCCAGGTCTTCTGTACTTCTCTCTCCCTCATGCAACTTCTGGTTTCATCTGCTTTCGGATTTCGGTTTCACCTGCTATCTAGAGTTCGCATTTCCAATTTGTTGTAATTTGCAAAACTTCTTGATTGTGGTAATGCCTCTAGTTTAAACCGACTGTTTGTCACTGCGTTTTTCTTTCTTGATTTCTTGATTGTGTGATTTTCTTTGTATGGTATGGTTTGTGGGGTTGCGGACTCATTATGCCGCGTCAAATGCATCAGAGTAAAGAATTTAAGTGGCTCAAGAGCATTCAATTAGATCCATAGTCGCCTGTGATTCGGAATCTTCAGATTGTTGTTAAATTCCGAGGCAACCTAGATCTTGGCTTTTAAAGAAGTTTTTTTTTTTTTAATGTATCTTTTTTTCATATTGACCCAGATTGTAGTTGGAAACGCCCAATTATCCTTTTGCAAGAAAATATAGAGAAATCTGATTCTTAGATGGTTCTGTCTCCCCTTAAAAGGAAATCAGTTGGAATTAATTGTAGCCCTATCAAGTTAGAATGATCATATAAGTAGATATTCCTATTGAGCTCATCCCAGGATCGATTTTATGACAGTTTATCAGCAGTTCGTTTTTTATTACTTGTTGGTTGGGCTCTTTATGTGCCATATCAGTAGCTGTTGTCGTTGGTATATTGTTTCTACTGATGCTGAGTATGAAGATGCAAAGGTCTATTTTAGTATTTTTAGTTGTAATTGTTTTTGAAGGTTTTTATACTCTTCTACAGGGATTCGTCTGAATGTTGCTCCTGCATCTGAGTGATGGCTACTTGAGGAAGCAAGAAGTTTGTGCTTCTTGTACAGCCGTGTCTTATATAGACTGATCGGTCATTTTCATTGTGGCTGTCCATTTGCATAGTTGTATTTGGATTTGCAGTTTCCATGATTATGGTTGATCAGTTTATCAATTTTGTGATTCGTCCTCCTAGGTATTACCTATGACCATGGATTATAGTTGCAAACTAGACTATGCTTTATGACCATAATTGATGATTAGTTAGGAACTGATTAAATAGGATTTAATAAGAATGTCTTTTGTAGATACATAGTTATATTGGTCTTCAGTGTTTCCTTTTTCACTAAATTTCTCCACCTAACTCTAATTGACACAAGCTCTTTTGAGGTTATACTTTTTTCTCCTTATAATTTCAGCTTTGCTTTTAAGTCCCTGCGTTTTTAGACTTAGCCTACCTCATTATCTGTTTTCAGGCTATTTCTTCTGTTTTTGCCACTTTTCTTTCTTAAATTAACATAATGGGTCAGTCATATGAATGAAAGATTTGTATAAGCTTGCAAAAGAAGAGATGTGAGACATAAAGGTTTGAACAGGGATGAGAGTGATGCTTGGCAAAAGGAAATAGGATGGTAGAGATAGTGTGCGTGCCCAAGCAATGTTTTTATGATTCCCTATAATTGAGTTTCTGCTGAAGCAGGGCGTGGTTCAATCAAGTTGATTGAGGATTTTACTCATAGTTTATACTACATAAAGTTTAGCATTAACCATCTTCTTTGCTCTTGTTCACTTTACAAATTTTTTTTATTTGGTTATTCGTGTCTGTAAAATCTCATCTTCTCTTGAAACTTAGGGCTGACTATAACCCAGATCAGTATTTATGGGATAGAGATTTCACTCTTGCAGGAAGAGCGTACCAGAGGAAGGATTTGGAGGCAAGTATGGATATATGACATAAATGCAACTTGACTTTCAGTTATTTTTTTGGTTGCAATTTTTTCTGTTGATACCCTAACTTTCTTTCTTTATTTTCACCATGTTCCATAAGCTTAAAGAAGTATTTCTTTATGAATTTTCAGCTTAAGAATAGCAGGGGTCATAACTTAAAGTGTAGCCATTATGTGCCCTCACCTTACCCTGAAGATACTCCTGTTCCATGTGTGGTATACTGTCATGGAAATAGGTATGGCTATACAATTGATTTACGAGTCCCCCCCAAACTTGATGATTTTTAAGTGTTACTTCAGTTAGTATGTCACTTGTGCAATTCTTTTATTCTTTAAACTGTCACAAACTAACCTCGGTCTTGACACAAAATTTAGTGGATGCAGGGCAGATGCAAATGAGGCTGCCGTGGTTCTTCTTCCATTAAACATCACAGTATTTACTCTGGACTTTTCCGGATCAGGTTTATCTGAGGGTGACTATGTCAGCCTTGGATGGCATGAGGTACGTCAAAGATGTAAAGTCTTGCTACCTGCTTAATCAACTATTTGTTTCTGAAGAGCTCATTGTTTTTCCGCTTTACCAGAAAGATGACCTCAGGGCTGTTGTTTCTTACTTGAGGAGTAGCAAACAAGTGTCAGATATAGGACTTTGGGGTAGATCCATGGGTGCAGTCACCAGGTGTGAATAATAATCTTCTTGTACAATTATCTTCTCTGCAACACAAGCTGTTAGAATATCTTTCTTAGGTTAGTGTAGTTTCTATGAGACCCAATCATACTGGGTTCACTCTTCCTTGCTGAGTAACTACTGAGTCTGCTGTGTATTGCTTACTTGGAGAAGTAGTTAACCTGTTCCTCATATATTTGCTTTTCCTGTTGGAGTTTGTGCCCTTCCTCATTTTAAGAAAATTCTTCGATATCCTGCTCATAAGGGCTATAGCGACTGATTTAATGTGACCGTTATTGAAATGGGCAAGTTAGATGCATTTGTAAAGTAAAAACAATAAAGTTGTCCCTTTTTGCCATGCTGTTCTTAGTTATATAGTCATGGCAAATGCCTTTCCACAATTGTGGGTTCAGAGATACCTACGTGCTTCTCGGAACTAGCCTTCTTCAGGCATAAGCCATGTGCAGGATCTTACTTGTCAAAAATATTACCAGATGGTTTTATTTGGTTTTAAAGAAATTCATGAACATGAAACACCTGTTGATTTCAGTGGGCAGTTCTGTGGCATGCTGAAAATTTATAAGGTTCAATTTTATTTTATAAGATATCTAACATACATATGCACAAAGTGGATTGAATGCTTATCAAGCTTATTCTGTTGAATATCTGTGCAGCCTACTTTATGGATCGGAGGACCCTTCTATATCTGGGATGGTGCTAGATAGTGCGTTCTCCAACTTATTTGATTTGATGATGGAATTTGTGGATGTTTTTAAAATCCGTCTTCCTAAATTCACAGTATGTATCGATTTCAACCCCATAGTTATGTTTTGATAGTCAACATTATTGTAGTAGTAAAGAAGTATGGGTATTCCTTTGGTCATTTCTTGCACTTAATGATGGGTATTCCTTTGTCTACTTGCACTGAATGATTTTGTGTAACTGCTGTTTGACATTTTGTTTAGTAATCTCTAGTAATCATGCTAAAATTTGTTCTTAGTGCTCAGTTTGTCTATTTCTTGGGTGTATGTGAGATCTAACTACATTTTTAAAGTACCTTTTGACCTTCTAGATAATAAAGGAAGCCATGTAAAACTCTTAGGAACGAAGCTGGGTGACATAAGAAAACCTGTCACGTTTAAGCAAATCCTTCCTGATTAGGGAATTTCACTTTTTTTGACACCTGACCACTGTTATATTCATTTAGCATTGCATCTGTCTGATGCCGGCAGTGGCTAATATTAATCATTATAGCCATTGCCCTCTCTTAAAGTATTGTTCTCCATTAAATTATTATAATATTGGTATACAACATAAATTTCTTGTATGAGAAAATGCCCTTGTTGTTAGAGGTGGGACTTTCCTTTCAGTGCATGAGAAGAGTGCCCTTGTTGTTTGAGACTACATGAAGACTTTCCTTTCAACTTTTGTGATGGATCACTTATTTTGCTTTGATATAATTACTTTTGTGTTGTAGGTCAAGTTGGCATTGCAGTACATGAGAAGAGTTATCCAAAAGAAGGCAAAATTTGATATTATGGATCTTAATTGTACACAGGTTCCTGCTTCATTCTTAAGACCCGTTACTCTTTCTATAATTTGTCTTTTCATTATTTAACTAATATCTATGCTAAAAAACTCTCCAATCCTAGATTTTCTGCATATCTCTGACAAGTATTTTTCTGCACCATATTCACCACCTTTCTAAAAGTTACCAACCTTTCTACAAATATTCATCTATGTGAAAGATAATGCAAACTCTAGGATTTTCAAGGACACCTTGGTGAGGAATTTAATACACATTGCCATTGCAATGCTAGGAAGAGAATTCCCTTACTTATCAATTAGGTGCTCTTAGGCACAAGGATTATTAAACTGGAATTTTGCTTTTTGGCATAATTTTGTTTACATAGAACTTATGCTCTTCTTCAATCAAAGTCTAAATAATGAAGCACAAATAAACCTGTGGGACACCAATGGCAAACCCATCCCCATGTCTCAAAAATACCAGAAAAAAAAAAACCTGACTGAACTGAACTCATGTTCAATCAGCCTCTTTTTCCATACTCCCTGCTTATCTGAAATCAATCTCCACTCAACCCATTGACAAGGGATCTAATACTCATTATATGAACAAGTTAGATTTCCACGTTGATTGTACAGAATATACATACTTTTCTCCACTAGCTAAGTTATTTTTCCCTTCCTGCAGGTTGCACCCAAAACATGTATTCCTGCTTTATTTGGGCATGCTGATGAGGATAAGTTTATTCAACCGCACCACTGTGACCTCATCTATAAGCTCTACTCGGTATTGCATGTTTAATATGGTTCTTAATCTGCCAAAGTCCTACACACGGTTCTTAATCAGGAATGTTTTTAAAAATAAATGTCAATTGTGAGCAGGGGGGTAAAAATATCATAAAGTTTAGTGGTGATCACAACTCTTCTCGGCCACAGCTTTTCTATGATGCCGTCTCAATATTTTTCTACAATACCCTTTATCGTCCACAACAAGTTTCTTCTAGTTGCTCAAATAAACTCCAGATGGATAGTAATTTGAAGGATTTGAAGGCTGGTACTGCTATTGATGAGGTAATGCATTCTGGGGCATTGTATTTGTGGGCTAAACTGAATCATCGTTGTTTAACATGATGGCTGCTTTGATACACTCTCTCTGTTCACTTTTATATGTCTTATTAAGTTTGCTCACATTTATCAAGGAATTCAATATCAAAAATATCTTTAGAAGACTAATATTTGTTAGCAAGATTGTAGGACAAATTTCGCTCTTATATTAAAACATCAGTGCATTCAAATGAACCTTATATCGTTTCCATATTTCTGTCAAAGATGTCTTATTAAGTGCATATAGATTCTTGCATCTTATCGCATGGAATGTAGATCAGGCCAAGTCTCAAAGAATTTGATGGGGAAGTCTAAACACCCATTAGTTAGACTTGGGATGTATACTTTGTTGACTATGGCTAAATTTTTGGTGTTATAATATTGTCTAGAGTGCTTTATCAAGTCTAAATGTAAGTACATGATTGTGACTTCCTTAATTCTTATCTTCCATAGAGTATGCTGTATGACATAATCGCTAATCTCCGAATCGCAAGCACTGAGGCTGCAAGCTCTTCATCTACTCCAGCAAGCCTCTCAACTGCAAATCTTGTTGGCGATGTTCTCTCTGAAACTGCACCAATCTCGGGTACAGCTGTATGTTCTCTTATCATTTAGCATGATGATAACACTTTTCTTTTCTACTCTTGAGCTATCTTGTCCTGCTAGCAAGTCTTGCTTAGGATGAATTCATCACCAAGCTTATAGTAAAGAAGTAACATTATTTTTGGAGTATTTGAAAAGATTTAAGTAGTTTTGACTTATAAGAAAGCTTATTTGTGATTGCAGGGAACTATGCACGAAGAAAATCCTTCATCTCCTTCTGATGTGCATTTCCAGGTGATCACGCAACCTTGTTTTTTTTAAATCCAATCTCAATGCAACCTTTTTCCATATACTTCTGTCTTTGCGTATGCTGAATTTGTTATCATCTTCAGGATGCTAATGCTAGTGTGGGTTGTTGCTCGTATTCAAGCTCTGCAAGAGAGAGTTGGGATCAATGCTCATCCTTAGGAGGCAGTGACTCAGCTGACTGTATAGCTGCCAGAAACAAGGAGCAGGTATTTCCTCTTGATTGATCTGGTTGTTTCTATGTATGAGCTTTCGTGGAGAACGGTATGTACTTTTGCTTAGCATATGCTGTCATCTGATCAGGAGAGTGTAGAGGTATGTGAAGCAAGCAAGCAAACAGACCCAACCGATTCAACAACAAAGGGGAAAAAGAAGAAGAGGAAGAAGAAGAAGGCAACAATCTTGAAGAAGCCGAAGAGCTCTGGATTCGAGAAATTGGAGGCGCTAGGCCATCGTATCCGCCTTCACATGCTAAAAAAGGCTAATCTGATAAGACGTCGTTCCTAATCACTGAAATGTTTCTCGTTTGCTCTTTAGACACTCATTCAAATTGAATTTAGCTGTAGCTCCTCTGTTTTTCTGTAAAATTCATGTAGTAGTTTGAGTGCAGGTAGAAGTTGCATGCATATCTTTCCACTTGAACAGATGTACTGCTAATGTAGTCTGACACGAGGCCACCTAGCATGACCTTACTTGAAGACCAGTATTTGTTCTATAGGCTTGTACGTGTGTGTATCCCTAATTCTACAGGTTTGCTTGCTATAGCCAAAGTTGTATCCGAAAAGTGTTGGAAAAGATGTCTTTCCTAACGGAGTTCTCAAGCTCTCACAAACCCATGAGGTTAGAATAATAATCATTGACAAATCACCTGTTTAAATTCCCCACAATAGCAGTTAAAAGTTGCGCGGGGAAAGTGTAGAAAGAGGCACTGGTGAAAGTAACCGTCTCATCAGTCACCACAGACAAGATAATTATAACTATATCCAGAGAGAAGTACAGAAAAAGGAAATGATGCTTTTTGTTTTCACTGACTCCCACACTGGTAAATGATAGCAGAAGCAGCTGCGGATCCGATATCGCATCACCGCCACCTGCCGAACCTTCTACAGCAAGTCACGCCGTTCAAGGACTTGGGGATCATAGAATTCAGAATCGGTTTCGAGCTCAGGAAGACGAACCATGGCGACTACTGGTGGCGGTAATTCCGCAAAGCGAACTAGGAGCAACGTCGCAGCCGGCTCTGTGTGGGAGAGTAGGATGAGAATCGATCAAGTGAGAGGCGGTGTCAAGGTTTTCAGCGGTGGAGGAGTGGAAGAGCTAGACGTTGGTGATATGAAGTCGGTGGATCGAGATTCGGACAGACGAGCAGGATCGGATTATTACAGAAGAGAGGAACAGGCGGATCTGAGAGCGATTGGAACTCGATACAGGCTGTTGGAAACAGGTCTTCTTCTTCTTCTCGATTGCAGAGGAAGAAGACGTGTGGCTCTTCTCTTAGGAACGGGGAACGCAATTGCAGAGGCTCTGCTCAATTCCCGAGGAAGAAAGCGGCGCCTGATCGGATGAGTGAGATTCTGGTCTCGAAATCCAGATCGGATCGCAAATTGAGCGAAAAGGATTCTGGCGAGGATAATATTGGAGCTTCTGATGATGATGAGATTGAGAGGGTTTCAGTTCAGTTGGAAACGGAGAAAACGAGATCCGACGAAGAAAGCAAAGATGATGAGGATGGATGTGTAGAAGGTAGTGGAGATGACTTTGTTAATGGCTTTGCTGGTGGAGAAGACAAAATTGTGGTTGAGAAGAACGTTTCTACTGGTGATTACAAGCAATTGAATGAAATACAAACAAGGCATTCAAATTCCAATTTGAAACAGGAACATTCTACCAAGTCCAATGTTACAGTTGCAAAGAGTAGCAGCAGAGCAACAGTGTTTTCGTCGGTGAGGAAGCCGCCTCCAAAATTCACCATAGCCACTCATCCAGTAGAATCAGTACCGATGTGTTTGTCATGTGCAGTTGATTTATTGATGTGGAGGCATGTGCCTAGATCAAGTCTTGTATTCGGATCAGGGACGTTTGTGATAATATCCTCGTCTTATACTAGGGACCTCCTTGACATCAGGCAAGTATAATCTTATTTCAGCTCAATGACATTTTCAGTGGATCAGCTATATTCCTTTGAGATTAAGTTTTATTTACTTGATGGTCTTCTCCTCTCAATTGCAGCTTCGTTTGTTACTTCGTATTTGGGTTTGATCTATCTGGCCATTAAATTCTTGTACAAAAGCTTCAAAAGCAGGTAAATGTTGTGATTTCATTGGACATAGGTCAAAGGACCACAGTATACCAAGAGCAGCATTTGATTCTGGTTATGATGAAGCATTGTAGGCACATCATGGGAGGAAATGATATGAGTTATGGTCATGGAATGGTGGTGATAGGAGAAGAAGAGGCCATCTGGGTGTTAAGATTGATCCTTCCTTATGTGAACGAGTTCCTTCTTAAGCTTAAAGTTCTTTTCTCCGGCGATCCTATAGTGACAATGAAGGTAATCCATCTCTTTTTTAGTATACTCCTTTGTAACAAAAACATAAAAGTACTTAACATTCTAAGAGCAACCAAGACAACAATAGTATTATGATTGTTAGCTCACTGACAAAGATACAAAAAATTGTGTAGTTGGCAGCAGCTTTGTATGCTTTGGCCCATTGTGGGAATTCCATTACGATCTGGGGGATGCTCAAGTTGGGTTAGTCTCCTTCAACCTTTCAACAACTTCGATTAGTGTTGACTCTTCAATCGATCTCCACCCACTGACCTTACTTGTTGTCAAACCTTGTGGCAGGGTTTTTTGCGGCCTTCATCTTACCGAAGTTTTGCTCTCTATACTATGCTCCAATCACTGGATATGGTAAACATACCATATTTTATTCTATTTCTCTTTTAGAATTGAAGGCCCTATACTTGAGTAGAATTATAACTGTATTCCATAATCTGTTATATAAGAAAGACTGCTAGTCAATAACCAAAACAAGCTACGCTTTCCAATGTATGTGCTCGAAAACTGCCTTAACAAAGGAAGAGCTTGCACTTAATGCAGCATACTTGAGTTATTCTAATTGGAATCAAGAATCTGGCAGGCAAGTTTTGGCTCCTGCGGTTTCAGGATGCTTGGGGATCATGCTCACACAAGAAGGTTTTGGGTTTGGCTATTTTCACAGTTGTGTGGAATTCATCCTCTGTAATAGCTCGCATTTGGGCAGGTACGTAAGTTAGTACCCTCTATTCTGTGCCGTTTGCTTGATTTTCTCATATTTTACAACAGGAGAAATGAGATTTGGCAGGCAAATCTTGCATAATATATACTATGCTTGTGAGAGCTGATTTCATTCATGGGTTTTGCATCTTGATGGCAGTGTTCATGTTACTCGTGGCCGTTCGGTATTATCAACAATCGACAATTGAAACAGAGAGTCGGGATGAAGATGGAGTTGAAAAGGAAAGAGCTTCTAACGGTAACCGTGGTCTCCAAAGGCAGCAAGTATTCAGCAAACTGAGACAGGGAAGTCATAATACTGCATTAATCCCCGGCACACATGTACATATTAAAGGAGCTAAAAAATGTTCATAGCTGATTATTTAGAAATTCAGAATAATATCCCATAGTGGTGGATGAGACAGGTTTGAAAG
This sequence comes from Polygonum maritimum, assembly GCA_963924305.1. Lineage (NCBI taxonomy): Eukaryota > Viridiplantae > Streptophyta > Magnoliopsida > Caryophyllales > Polygonaceae > Polygonum > Polygonum maritimum. The sequence continues at coordinate 38,076,461 of OZ002732.1, read as the reverse complement.
AATAAAAAGTATACAACTCATAAATGACTCGAGTTTTAAAGGCTATCAGACTTAGCCCAAACCTCTCATGTTGGAAAACCTAGTGATGACTTCCATCCTGATGAACTTGGTGATTGGCATATTATCTGGTATATTAAACAGAGTTCTAGAACAAAACCAAAAAAGAAACCTTTTTTATAAGATACAAAGATGAGTTTTTTATTTTTTATTTTTTTTATAATCATACAAAGATGAGCTTTGATTTGGGAGAATATTATATTACCTTGCCGGTTTAGACGGGATATATTTGTCATTGGAGAGGAAAAGGGTGATCAATATACTAATTACGAGAAAAACCGCGACTTTATATGTAATGCACGACTCGTGTTTTGTAATATTTTAAATATATTATAAGTAGAATATTAGTGTGAAAACATATAATAACAATTTGACATAATTTAATTTCATCAAATATTAAAAGTCTTTAATTGTTTTATAATCGATTAAGAATATATTGCTATGCAAATCACGTACTTATATATTTTATAGTCAATAACTTACATTATTTTGGAAATTATATTTACTTTTACTTTAGTATGTAAATCATCAACTTGATATAACCAAATTAAACATGTAGTTGTTTTAATCATGATATTTACTGGATAATTTTTGCCTCTATATGCATGAATATACCAAAAAAAAATCTTATGAAAATATAATGTATTTCAAAATCATGATATTCTGAATCTAAAAAAACAATTGGTACAGAAAATATTAGAAAATTAATAGAAACTGTTAAAAACAATTATAAAAATATAAGGTGGAGTGAGAATAATTTTTTGTTTATATATGTTTTATGAATTCCAAAATTAATTAAATAAACGTTAGTTTTATGAAAGAAAATCATATAACATTAATTGTACGACTATTATAAATGTTAGGAAATTAATACTGGTTATGCTAGTATCTAATTATATTATAATCCAAAACTATACGTAGGCTTCAGATCCATTATAATAGTAACATAGTAAAAGGACAATTCTAAATAATTTTACTTGTACCTCAATCAACGTACTTGAAATAAAACAAAAGGACAATTCCTAATCTATAATGCTTCTTACTTGGTGTTGTAATTTCTTCAACCTACGTGCCAAATCTTATGGAATACTAGTTGTACCCGTCGTGCCATGCACGACTTGTATTTTTTTTTTAATATATAATAAATAGAATATTAATGTAAAATATATAATAAAAGTTTTAATATAATTTTGCTTCATCGAATATTAGAAGTTTTTAATAGTTAAATGATTGACTAAGAATATGTTATTATGCAAATCACGTACTTGTATTTATAATCAATAAAATACATTATTGTGCAATTTATATTTACTTATATTTTAGTATGCAAAACACCAACATGATGTACCCAAATTAAACATGTCGTTATTTTAATCATAATAATTACTATGAATTGTTATTTAATTAAAAATATCAAAATATAATATCAAAATTTAGAAATATAAAATGAGTCCAACATGGTTCTAATGACTTTATATATTGAAATAAATAAAATATACTTCCTCCGTTTCAAAATACATGACCATTTGGACACTTTTTCTTGTTTCATAATACTTGACCATTTCACATTTTTTCCCATCTCTTTCCATTTATACCCCTAATAATTATCTTTATCATAATCATTACACTTTTTCATATTTCTCTAAACAAATGATTAACTCCACATTTGATAGGGGTAATATAGGAATAATATTTTTTTCTTAATATATGTGCAATGTCCAAATGGTCATGTATTGGTATTAATCAATAGTTATTTTATTTTGAAAGATATAAGATAAGTTATTATGAAAATGATAATATATAAGTTAAGTAAAAGATAGTAAATATAAATTTATTTAATATTAAAGTTTGGAATAATAATTCCAGTATAAAAAAGGGCTTGTATTTTAAAATTAATTTAAACTCAAAATTTTTAAATTACTTCTTACATAAAGAGATCAAAAAGACAACTTATATATAAAAAAGGATAGAATATCTTATCAAAATTCAAAAATTATCTTTTACATAAATTGATAATAGAGAATGTAATTAGATTATTTAAAATAACATGAAAAAAATTAATATGTACAATTTAAGTAAAAGTTAATAAATATAAATGGATTTAGTATCAAAGATAAAAATAATAATTTATGTAGAAAAAGGGGCTTCCACTTAAAATTCTTTTTTTAATTTGAATTTCTTATATTACTTCTTACATAAATAGATTAAAATGGTAATTGAAAAGATAAGGTAATTAACATGTATCTTTTATAGAGGGAAATTGTTAAGATAGATAGTATTGCTTCAAAGATGGATATGAGATGAGTACGAAAAATGATAAAATTAAAGATTAGATAATTAACAAAATCTTAAAGATAAATATATACTATGACTTTAAAGATAGATATTAGATAATTTAAAATATAGAATTAAAGATTAGATAATTTAAAAAACATATAAAATTGTTAATAAAGTGGTCAGCATTTTTTGATCTCTCCAGGTTTGCATATTTTGACCACTTTCGTTAAAGAATTTCGTATTTAGCTAGTGGAGAACATACAAGTTGATTATAGATATTGATGTCTCCAGGTTGATTAATCAACAAATATATCGTATTACATAACTAATCAACAAATATAATAAAGGAGTATGTGAACATAATTAATCTACAAATTGCTAGATACACATTTTCACAGCAAATATAACGTATGACTTTAAAATTGCAAACATAGAAGAAAATCAATACTTGAATGGTGTATGTGAATGCATATTGGATATCTTTTATAGAAAAAATTGAAGATAAAATTATTTAAGGAATATAAAATTAAAGATAGATAACATGACTTTAAAGATAAAATGAGGATTAGATAATCAAGGAAAATAAAAGATATAGAGTTGTTATTATCTATTTGAGTTGGAAAAAAATATTAAAATCAAGCGGGGCCAGAATCAATGTGGTGGCTCGAAAGCGGTCGGCTTTTATAATATATATTGATATATTGATTGATTGGGTATCAAAGCAATCCACAACCAAAATCAATGTAGAAGAAAATTGAATGGGGTATGTGAATGTATATTAAGTATCTTTTATAGAAAAAAGTTGAAGATAAAATTATTTAAGGAATATAAAATTAAAGATAGATAGTATGTTTTAAAGATAAAATTGAGAATTAGATAATTAAGGAAAAATAAAAGATATAGAACATTTAAGATAGATAGTATGACTTTAGATAAAATTGAATGGGGTATGTGAATGCATGTTGAGTTGTTATTTCCAAAATTTTTGCTCAATACTAAATCAATTCAAATAAAGTAGATCGTGAGAAAATACAAAGTTAGTGGAATAGAAATTACAACCGTTTAATTTACTATTGATAGATTTGGTGGTTTATATTGGTGATTTGAATAGTTAAAAAAGATAAATATTTTTTTGGTCGAAATAAAAAAAGATAAATATAAAAAGAAGATAAATATTAGATGAAAAGAAGATATATTATTTAATATATACATATACCTCATGTATAATGTACATATATGGTGAGATCAACTTTGGAAAATATTCTAGTACAAGCGTCTATGAGATTTCATAATGAAACAATATCTTTCAATATTTTATAACTACAAAAAATATAAGTAGATAGTATGACTTTAAAGATAAAATTGAGAATTAGATAATTAAGGGAAATAAAAGATATAGAGTTGTTATTATCTATTTCAGTTGAAAAAAACAATTAAAATCAAGCGGGGTCAGAATCAACGTGGTGACTCAAAAACGACCGGCTTTTATAATATAGTAGTTGTACCCGTCGTGTGATATCATGCTTTTTAGTTAGATTTCATAGGTTGTTTTCTAGGTTGTTTTGCATATTTTCCTATATATTTGTGTGTTTTGCATGAGATTTCAACTCTGTTTCGAGGATTGGAGTCGTTTGTGTGTTGCTTTTGTGTTTTGTAGGTGTTTGGAGCATTTTAGAGGAGTTTTCGAGCTTTCCCGAGCATTCTAGGAGATGGCCTGTTGCGGTGTTCGTAGTCAAGTCAAGTGGAGTCTTTTCTCAAGGACTTCAAGGATGGATCTTCAAGCCAAAAAGTGTCTTAAAAGAAGCTAGAGGAAGTCTAAAAGGAACTCAAGAAACATCGAGAAAGAAACCCCGATAGAAGGCTAAGCAATGGAGCAAGTTCGAGTGAAAACAAGAAGAAGCAAAGGTTTCAGAGGGAGGTCGGCTCCAACCCCCCCTAGGTAGATCGGCTGCGACCTACCCTGAGTCAAAGATGAAGGGGTCGGCTGCGAGCTGCCCATGGTCAACTCCGACTTTACCGAGAAGTCTAGCGGGAATTTACTTGCCGCCTAAGTTATTGACTTTTCAGATGTTTTAATTATGGATAGATCTTGTTTCCTTTTTAGGACCATTGTACCTCTATATAAGGAGCCTTAGGGGTCTCTTTTTAGATTCATGCTTCATTCTTCTTAGGAGAAACTTGGAAGACAAAGGTTTTAAGGAGAATTTGTGGTTTGCAAGATTGTAAGATTGTAAGATTGGATCCCTTTGTTAATTCAAGTTGTTGTTTTTGATTATGTCTTCTTCTTCTCTTATGATGAATGTTTGGATGATGAAGTGTGAGAAGTCCTCTTTTATAGGGTTGGGGTGTAACCCAACATAAGCATGCATAATAAAACTTAAATCTTTTATCCATGCTTAACCTTTTAATCTCTATCCTTTAATCCAACTTGTATGCTTAATTTCTTGATGAAAATTGGGGCATGTTCTTATTTGCAATTGAATTGAAAGAGGAAATTGTGAATTTGAATAACAATTTGGGTTTAAGACGAAAGTTAAAACCTTTAGAATACAAGTAGGGTTGCATGTCAATTTCTTTATGAAAGTTGAGATTTTGATATGTTTGTTTATGGCGAAAGTCATCCATGAGATTATAGGTTGAGTTGATCATTGATTGATGTTTGAATGCATGATTATGTTGTGGTGAAACCTTGTCCCTAGATATTTTCCCATATTTTTACAAAGTCTATTTTCATACCCAGATAGGTCGGCTGCGACCCCCCTAAGGTCGGGTGCGACCCATCTCTGAAAGTATGATTTCAGGTTTGTTTGTTTTGCTTTTACTTTGTTTGTTAGTTTGATTGCTAGACAATAGGTTCTTCTTACTCCCATGGAACGATCCTGACTTCGCTATACTCGGCAGGGTCTTGACAAATTTATTTGTTTATATCATTTTATTTATTTATTAGGTTAGTTATTCTAGTTTGCTTGTATCAATCAAATGAATAATATCAAATTTGGATGCGATAAGGCCAATTTCTGTCAAAAAATAATATTATTTTAGTTTATTCTGTCAAAAAATTAAATTACACCCTAACTATATAATTAAGATGAGCAAAAACACGATCAACAAACCTTAAAAACCACGTTGATCACCTCGTTGGAATCACGTTCTTTGTTCACCGTAGGAAAAAAAAATTGTGCATAGCTTCTAGGTTTATATAGAACATAAAAGACCTTCCTAGGTGTTTTTATCTTCTTAGATAGGAAATAATATACATACATGTATATATTAAATAGATCTTCCTATAGATGATAGATCTTCTTAGGTGTTATATCTTCCTATCTATATTGTTATAGAAATTGATGTACGTACATTTTGTTAGATGATATCATACACGTACATCATACACGTTAATAAAATTAAAATTTTAATAGATGTTATATATTGAATTAATAAACTGATGTACGTGTATAATGTATCACATATTCTTGATTTTGAAAACATTAGTTAATTCTATCGATCGGTCAAGTGGAGAGAATATTTCCTATAATACGAATTATCATATGAAGTATATATATTTATCTTTCTATAGATCTTTCTTTGTAGATATAGAAACTTTTATTAAATATCTTCCTATTGTGATAATGATTGTATGAAAATTATATCTTTATATAAATATCTTCCTATATATTCTTTAAAATTATCAAATCATATGTATTTATCTTTCTATTGTTATTAGTGTTTTTTTATATACACAAAAACCCAATTAATTAATTTATTAAAAATATAACACGTGACATAATTTTCCGTGAAGACTTTGAGTCAATCCAATTATATTATTAACTAGATGTACATTGCCCCGTCCGATGGACGGGGGAAAGCATGCCAGATAAATATTATAAATTATTAATAATAACTTTGTACATGACATTCATATCCTATCCTATAGACGGACCAAAACATAAAGAAACATATGATTTTTCTTTTTAGTATTTTTGTAAAATACTTTTAAAAGGTAATACAAATTTAATAGATCCAATTATAAGTCTTAGTCTTAGGTACAAATTTAAGTGTATGCACAGTTAAAACAATTGATTTCCTAAAGTCAATTTTTAAAAATTCTTATAATCATGCTTAAAAAACTTTATTTCTTAATACTAATTTACATGTCACTAGTATTCCGGCCCCTGCCTACGGCAGGGGGCAGCGCTCTTCATATATGGCCGTCATGTAATTTGATCAAAGTGTAGACTCATCTTTGATAGAAAAAGTACAGATTTTCGAGATGGAAGAATTCATTCTAAATGTAGTTTATATAAGTAAAGAGCATTTACTGTTACTTTAGATCAGTCAGAACCTATAAACGCTAAGTGCTACATGAATTAGCCATGTAGCACTTATATATTATGCTCGACATATAATCTTGTTATTGATCAATGGGAATAAGCATGTATGTTAGAAGACAATTAAATAGTATAGTAGACTAAAATGGGAAGAGATTATCCCAAAAACAGTTACTGTAGTGGATATATTTGTTGCAACATGTTGTAATATATTTTAAACTCAAGAGGAAAGAAATCTTAAAAAGAGCACGTGTAATATGATCCAAAAAAGCGCCCTAAGTTCTTAGAAATTTGAAGGGTGGAGTAATTACAATGGATGAATTAAAGGTGAATTTATCTCTTAATTATCTAATAGATCAGTTACAAATGAATTTAATGACATATTCATTTTCGTTTAATTAGCAATATAACTCAATATTGTAATATCCGAGTTTTCCGAATAGTTATAAATTAAAAATCTTCCCGTATTATTAATTTTGAAGGCTAGAATTAAAATAGGCTTTATTAATTTTGAAGCCAAGAATTAGTATAGTTTTTTTATGGTTAACTATGTCTATTCATATGTGCAACTTTGCCCTTCCAAATTCACCGAATGTAAATCCATTCTTATAACCGGCCTTTGTTGCTAGACATTAAATTGTAACAATTCAAGGCTATTAAAAAATCGATCACCATAAGAAATTTAGTAAAACATATGTATGATGAAATCCATTGTTAGGTAACCATATGAGTTTCCAGTTTTTGGTTTTCAACTCATAAAAATAAAACAAAACTTGTTTGGAAAACTGTTGTGAAAATGAAGATCCTTTTATGTTTTCAAAACTCAAACCCTTAAAACCTGAAACCACAATATTATGTTTTGAAAAAGTAAAGTCATATTCACTTTCATCGATACTATCATCGATATTACACATTGATGGTCAAACACCGCCACCGCCGCCCCCATCACCGCCGCTGCCACCACCATCGCCGCCGCCGCCACCTCCACCTCCCTTTACACCACGATCATATAAATCATCATTATTACATTAATTTTTAAGATATAAAATATTATGATTTTTTATGTTATGATAATTTGTTAAAACATAATCACAACGGTTTTTGAAATTCTATGTTTCAAAACTAAAAACTGATTTGAGTTTTTTTAAAACTTACAACTAAAAACTCATATGGTTACCAAGCATACCCTTAATTGTTGACCTTTAAAAACTTTATATATTCTATTTTTACTTCTTTTATGTAGTTGAATGTTCTATTCTCTTTGTCCGAGAATTGCACGTCTTCTTGATGGACCTTTAGTATAGATTTATTGCTAAATTCATTTGTTAATCTCTTTGATTAATTAGATGACAAATTGAGTCAAAGGTTGGAGTCGAAATTGTTCTATGGTCAATTTTGTTTACTGGATAATTAATTATGGATCAAGAAAGATAATATAGTAATCCAAACTAAGATCAATCATCATTGAGGATTTGGGCACTTCTCTAATCAGCCAACCAATTGAAACGTCTTAGGCCAGAAACGTAAGATCAGTTTCCGTAATTTTTTGGACTATATAGTGTTATCACACAAAGAGAGTTCACAGCTTTTTTTTGTGAACTGTTTTTCATTTCTCCCTTGGTTAGACAATTGAGGTGTTGATTTGACAAACTGGTAGGTGTAAACTTTGTAGTCTATTTACTTTTTTTAACTCGACAGTATGTAGATAGAGCTACCACACCTAAAGAAACAGATATGTGATGTTTGTGTTTGCTATGCATATTAGTTTTAAGTTTCTTATCACACTTGCCTTGTAGTTGAGCTGAAGGCTGTAAGCTCTTGTTCACCACTACAAATTCAGGAAATTATGTATGTTTCTTGAATTTAAATGCTAAAAAAAGTATATACACATGTGAACCCACCTACATGAATAGCTACATGATCATTTTAGGTACAATTCACTCCCTGAACCGAGCAAGGCACATGAAAATATCTTGAACAATTCAAAAAAACTTGTAAAAATTAGAGAAAAGAAAGAGATTATATATTGATTTTAAATTGAAAAGAATTTGATGCCGTAAGGCCCTTAACCTATAAATTAGGTTATGGCATCAACTGCTCCGGAAGATTTTCCTGAACCGAGCAAGCTTGAAAAACGATTCTGCATTATTAATTTCATTTTGAATGGTTCAACTTACTGTCCATATTAGAAACACCAATGGTTCATATTCATAACTCACATGCTATTGAGTTAACCACATTCCAAGCTTGCTTGGGGCCGTATTGCTGCACTATCACCATACGATACGCTTTGATCTTGCTAGATGCAATGGGTACTTTCCTGGAGAGTGGCTGCCATGCTTCATCAACCCTGTCATATTACATATTGGTCATGTAGAGATTAGATGAATTTTTCAAAGCTAAGAGTGAATACAAAACTATTGAAGGAAGGCAAGTTCCTGACTTGGTAGGATCAGCATACTCATCAGCCTCAGGCCCAAAATTTCCCTCTCCCTTGCCATCCCACCCTGCGTTTCCTATATCCAAGAAAAAGGAAAGAAGGCTTCAATCTCTGTTTTCCTTATATAGCACCTTGAGAAATCAAACTATGATGACAAATTTAGAAAAGAATGATCAGAAACCATATATACCATGGTCAGATACTGGGTACGGATGAACACATATGTGCAGGGAAGAAGCCATCATCTGATCTGCACCATAATTTCCCAATGGATGCTCGCCAGCTACGGCCACAGGGAATTGTGAGTTTTCGTTGCCTTCAAGGCCTCTTCCGTAGTCTGCTATGTTTATTTTTATAAATTCCATGACAATGGAACCTAGAAAAACATAATATTAGAGATATGGTATACCAAGCAATGTCCGACCAGAGGAAGAAGACCGACGGGAGAGGCCAACGGTAATGTCCATGTGTGTAGTGAAGAAGCCTTCATTCTTTTTGCCAACTGTAGGGCTAAAAACCGTTGCAGGGGAATAGATTCTGTCTATACCTCCCACTCTAATTGAGCAAACAATTGTCATTACAGGCATGTAACATTGCACAAAGAGATATTCCTCCCATTGGACAAACATCTTGATAATTAATCTAAAATAAGAGCCAAAACAACTCACATTAGGCAAAGTCCTGAGATTGTCAAACTTCAACACCACATAATCGATCATCCTTAAACTCGGCGGGATAAAGTGCCTCTTGTTCTGATCAACCAAACCCTTCAAATCAACACTGAACACAAACAGACAACAGGAAGTCGGCGCAATCACGAATTGAACAATACAAAGTCGGCAAAATCACAGTTTAATGGAGTGAGATCTTTTCATACAATATAATCCAACACAAACCAAATGGAAACACACCTATTTGGCCAAGGAGTTCAATTTTTATACCAATATGCTCCACCTTTTTTCCATGTGTGGATCTATCTACCAAAATAATCTCTGCGATACATATTCAAAGTTTTCAAAAATAACTTCACTACTTGCTCTATGCTCAAGAATATAATCTATGAATCCAACTAAATTGATTGTACAGTGTACCTTGATGCATTCGGGTAGATCGGCTGTGTTCGTTCTGATAAGAGCCTGCAAAAGGATTGGAGTTTTTGCATTGATTACCGCTGGTGAAAATATACATAGAATTGAACAGAGATTACCATTGTAAAGGGAATTTCTGTTGTAATCTCTGTAGAATAAGAAGATCCAGCCTAAACAAAGAAGATGAATTTATTAATGGAGGATAAATGGACACTAATTTGAAGCCACAACAACTTGGGGAAAAAACAAAAAAGAACAGAAACTCACTTGTTGTGACTATAGAGAAATTGCAATGTAAAGTGGATACATGTATCTCCAGAAAAGATGCCCTTGATTTTAGTTAACCTCTCGGCATAAACTGCTTCTATGGGATCTAAAAAAGTCATCTCTCTCGAAAAGATGGCACATCTCTCCAAACCGCAAACCCTAGGTATTGAACTTAAATTTCAATTTGAACATCAAAACAATGCCAATATACGAACACCAATCAAAATCCGTTTTCCTTGAACTCGAATTTTAGATTCAACATCAAATTAAAATAGGAAATAGGAGAGAAGAGACTATACCGGTAGAAGAGGAAGAAAGAACGTCTTCGGCAAACATCGGTTGACCAGTGACGGTAAGGAAGAAATCGGCGGCGAGGAAGGAGAAATGAACGACGAAGGCAACCTCATCGTCGGAGTTGCGGAGGAAAGGACGGGATGGTCGGCGTGTTCATGGACGGATATCCGATCCGTTTAGCCTAAACGGATCGGATATTACCGGATTTTTTTTCTCAAAAGTGATATCCGTATCCGGTCCGCATATACCCGGATATCCGGTCCATTTATCTCGGATCGGATCGGATATCCGGCACGGATATCCGGTTTACCATTTGACATGTAATTTTTTTTAAAAAAATAAATTTAAAACACCAAAATATTACATTACGCTAAGAAAATATATAATTTTATCGGATCGGATCACATTCCGCCGGATTTTAGGGGTGAAATTCAATTCCGTATCCGGTCCATTAACCGACTAATTTTCTCGGATCGTATCGGATTCGTATAATTATCCATCGGACTCGGATCGACTCGGACCGGATCAGTCGGATCGTCGTATCGGATTGGCCGGATCGGATATTTTTGAACAGCCATTGGTCGCATCACTACCAAGACCGATATCTTCTACGACAAAATTAGTGGGCAGAAGGTTCTGTACCCGGACCCTTTGCAAACCGATGGTTCAACGTCTGCAACTTAAATCCAGCGTGCCCACTGATAAATGCCTTTTAACAGCCCTTTCGTAACAGTTCGTTTGACCAGCACATGAGAGAATTAAGACACACTAACGTTAACAGTAGTTAAGGCCCACTAATTGCTAAAAAAGTTAAGGCCCACTAATGACAGCTTTTGCCCAAACCTTTGGTGTACTATAACCGTTTACTTTTTGAAATGACCGCTTGGGCAATGAGCTGTGTTGGTATAATATGGGCCCAAAGATATGCATTTTTTTTTTTGGAAAAAAAGATATGCATTGAATGGGGTTATGGTCGGGGATTAATATAGAGGGTTTATGTTAATCACTCAAAATTAATTTGGTTGTTACACTGTTATGACGCATGACGCTGTGAATGGTTTTCTCCTCTTAATGACAATGGGGAACATGGATATAAAAATGGGCACAAAACTATAGAGATTTGTATAAAATGCTTAGCATTCATTACGCCCAAAACCTTTCTTTATAGGTTTACTAGTGTGACACAATCTATATACAATTATTTCGACCAAAAAAAAAATCAATATACAATTATACATTAGCTAGTCAACGTAAGAGACATGAAGAAAGGAACCTCGCGCTTGTCGCATCAGCTCACTGGTTGAGCTCTCATGATAGTACCATGAGGTCTTGGGTTCGAGACTCCAGGGCGGCGGTTTGCCCTATTATCTTTAGAGTTGGTTAGTAACCAGTTCTCATCCCTTGCGGATGCTCTAGGCTCGCCCAAGTAGTACTTGTGGCGACCCTAATCCCTTTCCTTATAAAAAAAAATAAAAAAAAATGAAGAAAAGAACCTGGTAGTGGTAGCTACCTAGCTAAGGTATCTATCTTAATTCAATGCCAAGAATCCAAGTGCAGCTTGTAAGATGAAACTAGTAGGCAAATCCCGTCCGTTGGACGGGTGAAAGCACGTCAGAAAATATTGGAAATTTTATGATAAATCATTAAAATTCTTAATAATGCATGGTATATTTTTAATGAATGACAATGTATTAGTATTACATGTTAATGGTTTAGAATATGTTATTAAATTTGAAACACTGTGCTTATAAAGGCGAGCCCGTCCGTTGGACGGGCGAAAGCACGCCAGACAAATATTAGGAATTCTTAATAATGTCATGATATATTACAAACCACCGAAATTTAAAATGCATAAGCACGTCAATGTTCTGGAATGGTAGATGATGGGTCAAACGTAAAGAAAATATACGAATTTTTTTATTAAGTGGTTGTGCATACATTTTATTCATTAATTTTCTTTAGATAATAAAGGCCCTCGACAATAAAGATTTCTCATATTGTCATCAAATATAAAGAAAGGATTGGAACATAAGTGTGGATTATTTTTTCGTAATAACATTCTCAATCACTTGTCCTTCGCCTTCAACCTCTGCGTCTTCTCTTCCAAACCCCGGGCCGTCTCCTCCACTTGCGCATGGCTCATGGACACCGGTTGATACGTTTGGTCGATCTTCACACACCAATCATCCAAAACTTTGTTCTCGATCTCCAATGCCTTGTCCCTCAACTCAACCTCCAAATTTTAATATATATATATACATTTACATTAAATGCAATTCAAGATCTATTATTCCAATACTCCGTTTATAGTAATAGAAATCATAATATAATTGTTAATATTTTACTGATAGATGCCATAAAAATGAAAGAGGAAGAGGTTGATTTAAGAAGATCAAAAAGTCTTAATTTTATTCTTAACCACATTTGGGGCCTTCTCACTTAGCTCATACACTACATTCTCGCCAGCGAACCCGGAAGTAGCTTTCTTAAGCTGCTCGAATGTGTATTCACGGAATGGAGGCAAATCAAGGCCACTCTCATCCTCACTTTCAACCATATAAAAAAACATCCAAAATCATAAGACCCATAAAATTACAATTTATCTTCATTCTCACAGAATTCTGTAAATCATAAGACCCACAAACCAACTAAGCAGAGTGCAATACACACTGAAGAAAGAAGAATTCTGTGAATAGGAATGCAAGGAAAAAAAACGTATGAAAGTGTTTGATTTATAATAAAAAAGCCATACATTACTTAACCACTATGTACTAACCAATTATCAATTATCATTAGCTTTTCACATGACAGCAAAAAAGAGATCATAGCAATCTCAAAAAGAGATAATCAGTGGAGTACCCAAGTTTGCTCTTAAGTGAAGTTAAATGTGGCATTTGTATGATCATCAGGTTGAAGACAAACACCAGTTACAACTTCAGTGCTTTGTAAATAAATTTAAAATCCATCTAATGCGGATGGCCTTTGATGTATGCAAGGCATCTACATCGAACACTCCAATCATTCATATTATAAAAACTTAGGATTACAGATTCTTGAGTGTGACATAATTTAATTGCATCGATTATATTTCTCTTTTTCCTTAACAGTACTTTCTCCAAACCACTATGTACTAACCATTAGTTAGAAGACTTACAGTGGAGTATCCAGGGAAACGTACAGTAGTTAAAAGACATGTAAATCATTAACTAGAAAACTTAAAAAGGAAACTTATATTAATTAACCACTATATACTAACCAACTATGAATTATTAAAGTCACCTTTTAATTAGCAACATTAATTTTCACATGACAGCAAAAAAAATTCTAAGAGTGGAAATCTTCTATATATTTGATAGCTAACGACCATTTCACAGTTCCATTTCTCTCCCTTGATAGAAAAAGCAAACAAAAAATCCAAGCAATAACGAAAAGAGCAATGAAAGAATGATTTAATGGGGCAATGCAAGGAGGGCCATTCCATTTGCCAAAGAAGTACACATAAATCAACAAAATTGTTTGGAACTGTACAGTTGACTTTACGTACTTCAGTCCACTCTTGGTTGCCAAAGAATTACACATAAGTCAAAATAGGAGGGCCATTCCATTTTCATTGTCCTCTCTCTATAAGTTGGCACACGGCCAGGAGTACCCACAACTATATCAACTCACAATAGAACTATACGTACTTCAGTCCACTCTTGTTAACCTTCTTAGCATCAGCTTGAATTGCCAGACCTCGTGGGCAAAGGGTCCTTGCTAATGATGTTGATCTTTACCAATCAAAAAGTGAGACTTGTTTTCTAAGAATCCGTCTAAGGTGCTCCTGCAGTTGATGAGCGTGTATATATATAAGAATTCCAGTAAAATTATAACCATTTTTAAATTTTTTTTGAAGTACTTCCAGCATCAAGCAACTTTAGAAAATACTCTGTCAAAACTTGCATTTAAATCAACAAACAAAGAAGACACAATAAGACAAAAGTTATTTAAAATTGTAAAGTACCTTTCTCTGTTTCACATATGACAACCCTGAGATTAGCTGATGTTCTAGTTGTTGTAGCTCTTTCATGTTCGAGCCATCCAGATGCTTACCAAATATATGCCTATAGTCTACTGAAACTCAGTATATAATTAGACAAAAAGTTTGTCATTATAAACTGAATATATATGCAACAGCGGGTCATTATACATTTGCTTCATCTGTAAAAAAACCGAGGCTTCAACAGACTCAGATTACCTTGAGAGGATGGGGCTCATGAAAATACGCAAGTTTAGTCATGTCGTCGACCGCAGCAGGAGAAGCTTCCGTGTCATTTGGATAGACTTCAATGTACGGGTGACAGAGCTGGCTAAGGCACATCAGAAAGACAAAATCAATCAGCTAATCCTACTCTTGTGTACCATAGTTTATGGCTTTCAGATAAGAACCTGTTCACCAGCTCCAACAATGGCTAGAAGGCTTGATCATTTAAGATGGAGGTTTGGAAAATCAAAGCAAGTGCAGCTGCAATAGCAATTGCAGGCGCCCTGCGAACCACCATCTCCTTTATTGCATACCTGAAACAAAGACCATCCTTTTAAATTCAGCATTAAAGATTTAATCAGCCATGATCAACTTCATTAGACGTTAACCAATTCTGTAAGCAACTTCAAATATGATACTTCAAGAGTTCACTCCCTGATTTAAAAAAATTACTCCCTCCGTTCAATAAACATGTCGTTTTAGCCATCTGCACATATATTAAGGAAGCTATTAAATAGACTATTATACCCCTAATTATTACCTCACTTTTTTACTTTATTGAAAACCACTACTAATAAACTGCTAATGATTATAAGGGTAAATCTGTAAAGTAAATGCCCAAAAATGTAAAACGACATGTATTTTGAAACAAAATTTTAGAGCTAAAACGACATGTTTATTGAAACGGAGGGAGTATTAAATATGGCCACATAATCACATTCATATACACAGCAAACTTAGACAAAGGATACATAAACCTTCAATTTCACGATTACATACACCAACAATAAAACGTGAGTACTATTTAGCAGAAGACAAAATGGACAAAACCCACATAATCACATCTATCAGACCCTCCTTCGTCACTCTATGTATCCTTCAGCAACTGCATTGGTATCCTACAATAAACTCAAAGAGGGTGATTGAGATAACTCAAGTGTTCTCCCAGACAAAGCAACTGATTTGGTGGCAATGGTATGCTTATAAATCGGTTGAGCATAATGATTTTTAACTAACTTCCTATTGAATCAGTTGGTGCCAATCAGATCATATGATCATGTAACATCATATTCCAACCTTAAGACAGCATGCTCACTAAACACTGCAGAGTATCAACCAACTTACAGGAATCAACTCGGTAATACTTGGTAAACCTAATGATCTGGACACAGAAAGGCAATGTTCTCCAAAAGAATCAACATAATTAGCATTTCCTTTTCCATCCAAGGAGTTAGCAGAGGCAACAAAAGCAACCAAATCAGCAACCTATAAACACAAAGAAAAATGCTCTCAATTCAATGCTTCAAAATCCGAAATAATGCTTTCTCAACATCTCTAACCATATCATAAACAGAAGGTGAAAGCTCAGGAGGTACCTTGACCATTTCCATACATGATAGAAGATCTCCATATGGAGCTTTCAACACCTAAAAAAGATTCAAGCATTATTTTTTGCATAATCAGTTCCTAATTGTTGTGAATAGTATACGTCCAGAAAATTTATTTCAAATCAAAATAAAACATGTTTAATGTAGAAGTCCAAATGGGATGGAGCACCCATAGTTCATAAGCAACACCCAGTGTGATCTGATTCATCTGAATCATAATATTCCCCAGAACGCAAAAATAACAAAACTGAAAACTAAGCCCTAAACTCCCTTCTTTGATATAATAGAAGAGTAACTCAAGAATTCAACAGTGGAAGACTCACTGAAAATGCAAACAAAGCCAACCAAATTCAATCTACAAATATCCAATTAACAGCCAGAAAACTTCAATATAATCATAAGCAGCTACTCAGTTGTGGTCACAGAAGCCCATACCCTAAGTGGACGAACCCTAGCTCCATCCCCAATTGTGGATTGCCTGCCAACTCTTCCATTGCTAAAACACCGCGCATTTGGCGATACCTTGACAATCAAACAAAAACCACTCAACAAATCAGAAACCATAGCTTGTATGAAAAACCAAAAATGGAATCAGAACACAGATTTCGAACTATATGCAAGGCTGCTTTCCGAAGCTAAGAAAAGGATACTTCACTGCTTTCTAAAGCAAATTCAAATGCAGAACAAACACAGGAAATGACCGATTTCGATTTCGACTTGTTTATCGTTCCAAATTGAAATCACATCCTCCCTTCAACATGAAAATTTTCCAGTTACGGAAGATTTGTTTCCAGAGGAATTCAGATCTGGTTGGACCGAAGCCAGATCACAACAACAGGATTTCAAATTCGGAGCGTATTCAGAAACGGAATTCAGTCAAATTACCGGTCAAGTGCTTGAGCGATTTCTTCACTTTCTGCGCGCAACCTTCGCAATGCAAGTCCACCTTCAACACCACCATTGTAGGACCAGCTCTGCCATCGCCACCGCTCTTCTTCTCGGCCTCCTTCTTCTCCGGCTCCTTCTACACAAACTGATTCTAAAAGACGCTGAATTCGTAATTTCCCGTTACGGTCATGAACCACACCAAAAACCCTAGAAAAGAGCAATTGAATCTTATTTTCCACCTTCATCCTTTTTTTAACCAACATAAAATAAAATAAAACTATTTTCAACCTATTTCCATTCTTTCTTTTGCCAAAATAAAATAAAATAAAATGATTTCAATTTTTGTTCTTGTTCGTTTGTTTTTTTTTTCTTCGTTTTCTTCTAACAAAGAAAGGGTCGACTCATCACTTTCAATTTGCCACTTAATCACTTAATCTGATCATGAAAATTTGCAACTTCTAATAAACTACCAAGAAGCGTTATCTTGCGGTCTATTGCGTATCAATAACATTGCCAGAGCTGTTACATGAACATGACCTTGAGCTTCTTCAAAAAGGTCATGCTCCCATTTGTCATCTTGCCTCTGCCTGCAAAACAACAAAAGTAAGACTAACTAACTGCTCAAGGTGCTTGTACAATGAACTGCACAATGCTAGGAGCATTATCACTATGAAAGGTCCAACTATTTGAAAATATGTAAGGACTCCCATTAGGCATGTAAAATTTCTTGTGAATGCATGCCTCACATTTGATATGTCAACCACTAAAAAATTACCAAAAAAGACACTTTCTCATAGACTGATCTTCTAAATTCAGTGCAATCAAGGAATCGCAACATAATTCAAAATTTTATATTCAATATTTCTAGCCATCAAAGACCGTATAGGTATACTTCTTTTTCTGACCAAATGCCTTTCGTATGAAAGAACTTTGGTCAACATTGGGCCAGCAGTAAAGGGCAGTGCTCTAATGGAAATATGTATCATTGTGGAGACCCGTTCATGAACTTATATTATAATTCACTTCTAACTCCAGTTACTATTATCTACTTCTAAATTCAAAATTATATGTAATAAATTTTTAGGGTTCAATTTCTTCAGTTGTCTAGAGGAATTATTAAAATATTGGGAGTTTTAGGAAAATTGTACCTTGTAGTAAGAGGCACCAAAATTTTCTTTAACTCAAATAAGCATGTACAATTTGTTATGAAATGTAAAAACTCTTTGCTCTCTCATGACATGTTTGGCCCTTGCAACAGGACTCTCAATAGGAATATTCATCCCATCAAATACAAAAACAGATCTTTTAGGGGACAAAACTTCATATTTCTAACATTCTATAGCACTCAGAAACATAATAACAGAAAAAACAGGTATGCTTGGAGATCAAAAGAAGCAAGATGTAGACAGCAACTCAAGAAGATGAGTTCACCGGGCTGTGCCACTGCTGATTTATTTATCTTAGTTGCATGATGGGCAATACAAAATGAAGAACTTACAATGAGCCAGAGTACTTGGTAGGAAGCGTTGCCACTACTGATTTATTTATCTTAGTTATCAATGCCAACATATCCTGTTCCAAAGAAGAAGACACGTCAAGGAAATATATGAACTTTAGCAATGTAATTCACAAAATTTTGTATTATTGAATTTATTCTCATCAAACTACCAATTGCAATATTTTCTTGTGATATTAGTGACCTGATTCTAATTTTTTCTAACCTATGAATAACCATTCACAAGGCAATCAACCACCCTTCATAAAGGATCTTGACTTTATGTTATGAAACTATGAAAGATGACCCCGAGAACAAAAAAAAAGAATGGTCAAATCTAACTTAATCAAACCCCCAAATCACAGCACAAAATTTCTGACACTATTTGCCTATTTTTCTTTGTTCTTTTCAGTTAACAAATAAGAGACTTTCATAGCTATGGGTTTCTCTTTCGGACCACAGATTTGAGAAATTTGCAGGATTAACAACAAATTTGAAAGCAAGTGAGGAATCCGTTCATCAACTACTACACATTAATTAAATCATACTCTAAATAGAGACCTGAAGAAGTTGGAAGAAATGATATAGAAAACGTACCTTAGAGAGAATGATGTCCAAAAGCTCAGACCCTGCCTGTGAATCTGAGAGCTCAACTTGATGGCTGCCAAACACAAAACCACAAGCACAACCTTTCAAAACCAGATCAACTTGATGGCTGCTCTCTGAATTTTTTTAATGAATGTAGCAGCTCTCTAGATACAATTATTTACCTCTTCTCTGCAGTGTCCGGGATATAACTTTAGCATAGTTCCATCACCAATTTTCAATAGGCATATAGAGCAAACCAGAGTGTAGCTAAGTAAGTTGTAACTAATTTTCTAGAAATAGACTGACAATAAATCCAATCAGTCATAACAGAGAATGAAGAACCAATAATTTTGCAAATAGGAGCCACACTCATTTACACCGTCAAGAAGTCAGTTTAGAAAATATACACACTTTGTGAGAAGAGAGACACTCTGGCTAGACAGGTTGGAAAGCAAATATTTAGAGGAAGGCCTTTACCGGACCATTCGGCCTGCCATTCCTGAATCAACTCGTGAGCGGCTTATTGATTCCTCACAGTCAATTGTCTACATTCCAAAGAACAGGATCAAGCTGTAATGACAGAACAGATCCTACAAACTCAACATTGAGTCAAATCGATCTTATTCAAGCCAACAACACTAAAGAAATAAAACCATGATTATTTCAAACGTAAAACACTACGATCCAGTGACTTTGTAAAATAACTTGCAGGGTTTTTCTTGCCTCCTGATCATATTCCTTTTCACATGAATGGGGTAAAATTACCCATCTTCGCGGATACTTGGGCTTGCCATTCTTCCCGTCGAATAGCCATCGCTACAGGTTAAAAAAATGAGCAGTTGGAGGCATGTTAGTGTTTGGGAATGAATGAAACAATGCTGTATTGTAAATCAATACAGATATTGCAACTGAAACAATGGCTATATTGTATTTCTATACATTGTAAAAGTCTTCATCACAATCAGATTCTATCCATGCTTGCAAATTGAAGAATGCCTCTTCCTTACTTCCTGTTTGAAGAGAGGTCACATAGAAGCCAACTCCATTAATTCCTCCAAACTGTTGAAACACCGTAAGTCCAATCCCAAACTGCAAGGATTTATAAATCACATGACAGATCAGGCAAATTCTAATCTCTCCCTTCGATCACAAACCCCAACGCCCAAAATCAAATCGAAAGTCATGCCAATTTTATTTCTAATCACCAATAGTCTCTCAATCGAAACAAAACCGATTGACACGACCATACACAAAGAAGCCTAAACCGGAAACAATCAAGATTCAAGAATACTTCAATCGAGCAAGAGATGAAGACGAACCTCTTTCAACGTACGCCATGGGATGAATGCCTTGGAGAGAAATTCAGGTTTTTTCACGCGATTTGGGAGAACGGAGGCCGAGAATTCAAATACTGTGGGAGGAGGCTGATTAAAATCCGGAAGAAGGCCTACTCTACATCTTCGAGTCGTCGTGGAAGCCATCTCGTCGGAATCGTCTTCTCCAACGCCACTGATCCTCGTCGACTCCTCCTCCACCACGGCGATCTCGAAATCTCCCCGTTTCTTGAATTCGGCACCAACGGCGAAGTCTCCGCTCCAGATCCAGATCCAGATCCGGTGTCGCATATTGGGAAAAAAGAAATCCAAGAAGCGTATTTGTGAGTACAATGTGGGAGAAATCGGTTTTGGGGAATTTGGGAAAGAACAAATCCAAAAATTGAAACCCATAGTAGTTGAATGACGAACTTATTTCCATCCAAGCTGATTAAACGGTCGGTGGGAATGGGAAAGGCCATCGGACTCCATGAAACCGGCGAGTTTAATAACGGAGGGGTTAAGCAAATTGGATTGCAGGTCAATACAAAGTGAGAAGTAAATAGGAGGGCTAATTGAAAGCAGCTCCATGTATTTGACCCCTTTGGGGACAATTTTAAGAGATATATAGATGACATGATAGCTTTCTTTGTTTCGCTATTGTGTGAAAGATGTAAAATGGAAAAGTACACATTTGGAAACACACATCTAAACTCGCTATCCAAGTATCAATCACTAGCTTGTTTTACCCTCTTTCCCTTCTCCTTCTCAAATGCCCTTTTCCTCTTTTACTTTTCTCACTTTCCACATTTGTATTACTATTTTAAAAGTCAGTGCTTCCAAAAACAGTGCATAACTAATCACATAAGCATGAAAAATAGAAGCAGAGCTTATATTCTTGCATACAAACGGCTTTCGGGGGAGGATTTTGCTAGACATCTCGCCAAAACGGGCGAGGATTCAGCTCGCTGCTGACGTGGCGGCCCCGCGCACTAATTAAAAAAAAAACTCACAGATCTGTAACTCTTCGTCTTCCCCTCCCTCTCAACCCTCCTTCTCTCTGCTCACCCGCTACTCATATCTGCCGCCGACGGCCTCGGCTCAACCTTCCTCTCCGCCCCCCGCCAGCCTCTGCTGGGCCTTGCTTCGCGCCGCCATCGCCATCCGCCTTCGATCCCGCTGCCACCGATATCGGATTCCGGGCAGAATTGCAATTATGTGGGAACTGATGGTCCAGATTACAATCACAACCCGCAAGGGGAACTCATATATACTGCATTTTTTTATCTGGAGCTGTAGTAAGGCCCTTTTGAGTTTTTGATGTACAATGTTTTTTCAGTAGATGAATATACTTGATGTCATTTTGAATTTCGTTTTGTAATTGTAACTTATGGCTCAGTTCATTATTACAGTTAAGTTATTCAAACAAAGTTAAGATTAGTTGATGAAAATTGAACCTAAAATCTTAGGCCACATGTATATAAAACTCTGAATTTAAAAATGGCAAATGACTATAAGCAAAAAGTTGGAAGCTTGTCAAGGATTTGGGATTTGCAGTCTAGTCACAATAGAAACTCATTGTATATTGTACATTCCAGCACAAGTATGAGTTCATAGCCTAGCAAAAACACAATCGAAGGAATCCTACATATGAAAACTTTAAACTTGTTCATCCAACACCAATCAAAAGGGAGGAGCGTGAAGCAAGACTGGCGGAGGGCGGAGTTGAGGGCTGACCGGGAGGGCGGAGCGAGGCCGTCGGCGGCAGATATGAATAGCGGGTGAGCAGAGAGAGGGAGAGTTGAGAGGGAAGGGAAGGCGAAGAATTCCAGATCTGGGTGAGTTTTGGGGAAAAACCCTTAATTCTATTTTCATATTTGTTTTTAATTAGTGTGTGGGACCGCCATGTCAGCAGCGAGCTGAATCCTCGCCCGTTTTGGCGAGATGTCTAGCAAAATCCTTCGGGAGAGGGGGGAGGGAATATAACACCTATCTTTTTTTTTATAATAAAAATTTAGGGTGAAGGGATGGTGTCCCAGTCCAAGGTCAGGGAAAACCCAACGGCTCAAAGAGCTCTTACAATGGATTTACATATGCCTTACATCAAGGAGACTAGTGGGGGATCGAATCTGCAACCTGTCAGACCGATGTCCTGTCATGCTCCACTAGACCGGCCAGCCCCTTGAGGTTATATATAATACTCCGTCGCTATCTAACACACCCTTTTTAAAGTTCATATGCAACGCTACGTTCGGGACCGTAGATAAGGGTATGCAAGAAGCCCTATAACACAGGCTATCAAAAAATACAAGAGTCTAATGGTTTTTTTTATACTATAAATCAGAAAATCATAATAGAGCAAGGTCTTCAAAATTTTTTGGAAGGTGTACAAAAAACCTAATTTTATCTTAATACTAGTATTTGATGGAGAGGCCCGTGCATCGCACGTGCATCGCACGGGCCTCTCCTTCTCACAATAAGGGCCCGTGCATCGCACGGGCCCTTATTGTCGTTTTTTCATTTGGGTTATTTGTATTATATGAAGTTTCATAATATCTCATCTATATGGACTTCACTATTGTTTATAAGTTTTTATAAATAAATTATTTATATTTATATATTAGCAATCAACTATCTCATTTATATGGACTTAACAAAAAAACCAATAATAATATAAAATATAATATAAATAAAATAAGTTTTAAAATATAATCTATAAAAATATTATATAAGGTTTGATTTCAAGTTAATTTATATCATATTTATCAAACTAAAACCAAAATATTTCAATATTTATACTAAAAATTTATTTATATTTTGAATATATATATGGAAAGGTCATTTACTATTAGTAAAAATTTTTTTGTATCTTCTCTTATTTATAAGAAATGAAAATTCATATATTCTATCAACATATATATATATATTTTAATATAAATTTTGAATTGATATTAAAAATTATCAAAACTTACTACGTAAACTTTTCATGATAATTTTCATTTATATATTAGTTTAATATATATAAGTATTAAAATATATTTGGTTTTAATTTGATAAATATTACAAAAATTCAATTGAAGACATAAATTATATCATATATTTATAGAGTACATTTCTAAACTTATCTAAATTAGTTTTTCGGCCGCCAAATGCCTGAACACGGTAAAAGGTCTCTTTAGAATATTAATTGACCCTACATTAATTTTACCTATATTAATTGTGCTTCGTGGATGACTCTTTCCTAAATCTCGTCTGTTGATTTGCCCACCTCTTTTTTCTTTACCTTTTGCCTGTGAGTTGAATTCATCCTGCCCACACATTTACATAGAATACTGATTTTGTGTATCCCGACCGTCCGTCCTTCCGTTCTTTCCTGAATTCATCATGACCTTCTTTGTTGCACACACCCGTGCTTGTTTTGTCGCCACGCAGCCACGTCATGCATCCTTCCCTGCTTGATCTGTCTCCATGCTCGCTTTTATTTTTTGGCTTACGTTGCTACTGTATTTCATTTCCCCTGCTCGCTTTTATTTTTTCACTGTATATTGATTGTCGTTTCCCGCCTTGCTTCCGATCCAACCTGCTGCCTATCAACCCCGGCAAGGTAATTCCTGACTCTTCAATGCGTATTTAGGTTCCCTCCATGTGTGGTTGCAATCCGACTTTTCCTTGCCTCTCAAAAAAAAAAGAATAACATAAACTCAATTGGCCGGAGCCTTATAAAGGTTTTCCCCAACTTACACGAAACTACCGTTAATGTCCAATACTTTCTAAAACCTCTCAAACTGACCCTGCATTACATATCCCCCTCTTAAAAGACCGAAGCCTTGAAAACTGGAACATATCCCCCGTTAATGTCCAGCCCGTGCCGATGGAACGGGGCAACGTTGTTATCATACGGAATTCTTGTAGTTTACATATATGTAGGGAATAGATAGAATTATTGTTTAAAAGGTAATGTAAATAATGGTGTTTCTTTTCCCAAAGACCTACAAGAGTGGTAATATTGGTTCATAATTAGAAGATGATATATTTTTTTAAAGGCAATATCTTTTGTTTACATATATGGAAGAAATCGATAGAGTGAAAGTGTAGTTGACTTTCCGTACACATTGGTTTCACATATATTAAAAGATAAACATTGGTAAATAAACTATTCATATCAGGTAATAGAGTAGTAAAGATGCTACACCCACATTAGTCGTTTGCTATAGTTGTAGTTATTGGTTCAGGTGTATCAGTCAAAAAAAAAGTTATTGGTTCAGGTGTCGGAGACTTGTTTTTTTTTTTTTTTTGATAAAAGTCGGAGACTTGTTTTCAGTGAAAGAGAAAGAAGTAAAAAAAAGGGATTCTCAAAGATGGGTTTCTGTGGGCAATGAAATTGATTTGTTAGGTTACAGATCTGGGAGTGAAAGGTGTGAGAAGAGAATGAGGACTTGGGTAAAATCTGCTTGAAAAGGATGCCTTACTTGGAGCCCTTTTTTCCCCTGTTTCGTACAAAGGGATTGGACATGGTAGTGCGATTGTAGCTCACCAATTGCATAGTTTGGTGGCGCAGAAGTGCTTGAAGATCACAGCGAGGGTTGTTAGGGCTGTTTTTTGGCGGAAATGCGGGCGAATCTAGTGTTGGGGTGTTGGTTGATGTGTGCATGCCTACTCTTTTGTGGTCTGGCTGGCAGTTTCCCAAGTCTTCCTTAACTTCTGCAGCCGTGTTTCTCCATTTGAGGTGCGTTTCAGATTAAAAAGGCCCCACTCTGTTGCTCATCTCTTCCTCGTTCCCCCTCATGTGCCCCTCGTCCACTCCTCCA
The DNA here is from genome assembly GCA_963924305.1 of Polygonum maritimum. Taxonomy (NCBI): domain Eukaryota; kingdom Viridiplantae; phylum Streptophyta; class Magnoliopsida; order Caryophyllales; family Polygonaceae; genus Polygonum; species Polygonum maritimum. Next base: position 38,050,990 of record OZ002732.1, on the reverse strand, counting down.
AACCATTCAATCCGGTCATGCAGTGGCAGGATTGCACGTAATACTTTACAGTTTTTGTTGGTGTTTTGATTATTAGTGTGGATTATTGTGTGGTTGCGTATAATCGGTCTTGCATTGTTCGGGTTTCTTATTTGGTAATCATTGAATTGCATTTGTTGGGTGTGCTAAACGCCAAGTAATTCGCTAGTGTGATCCATTATCTTTCCCTTGTTTCAATCATTGCTCTAGCTATCAGGATTTGGCATTTCAAGTTCAATTGGTACTCTGAAATTGGTGATCTTGGAAGTAATGTATGTGATTTAAGGCTACCTTAGTTCTGCTGAAGACAATAGGAATGTAGGTCTCTTGAGCTGAAATCTCATTTTTGGATATGCTAAATAAATGCAAGGAACAGAAGAAATAAGAATTGTCGTTGTTGTAGAGTGAAGATGGAAGTTGATGTGCCTGCTTCTCTTGCCTATAAATGTTACTCCGACCGAGAAGCCATGCCTCAATGGATGCTTGAGCTTAAATCCGTACCAGCACGTTAAAATTAAGTAACCCTCAGACTTTCTTTAACCAAATCCATATGATAAGAATGAGATGTAGTTGTTCTTGGGCCATCGTTTCGATATTAAAAGTATCAAGCAAAAGTGAGTACTAAGGGAACATATTAAATTTAAGTAGTAGGCTCCTCGGCTTTCTTATCATCAAATTCATCCTTCTTGGTCTCTGAAGACGATGACTTCCTTTCCTTTCCTTGGCAGGAGAAGGGGCATCAACTCCAGTAGGCTCCTCACTGTTTTCCTCTTGGAACATTTCCATGAAAGACTTGCAATCTGGGCAAAATAGAACAGTCAACATAAGAACATTAGTAGGAGGTGCATACTTCAGTTCTCATATGTACATCCATAAGGCAAGACAGATTTTTCCCTCAATTAATAAAAATAGATATATGGTCCATCCCTAAGATCAGATCAAAGTATGATAGCAGCTGATACATCTTGAGCTACATTGGTATAAGGTTACCACGTATCAAGCCACATTTGATCTGTGCTTCCTTAATTGGGTGTGCTTGAAAGGAGCATGCCTTTGCCAGAGATCTGCAGCAATTTTTGAGGTTAAAGAGGAATTCGAATACCTGATCATGGACATGTTCATAAGCTTCCTTAATTGGGACTTGAGCTGGGCCTGGATCCTCGATCTCTAAAAAGCCCTCTGGTTCAAAATTCTAAGATTGTAGAGAAATTAGTGCGTAGAAGTATAGGTTGTGAGAGAAGATTCTGTTTGATCGGAACTCCCTTCTATGAGCATAAGATATTCCAGCTCTAAGACAAAAGTATCATGTGAGCTTAACTTTTTTTTTTTTTTCCGATCAGAATGTGAGCTTAACTTCTTCATAAAAGAAACAAATGCTAATGATAATTAAGCCATAACAAATTAACAACTATTCCAAGTTAATATGATTAAAACACGGATCAACATGAAAAAAAAACACAAATGTAATGTTTGGATATGGCACCTGCAATTCTGAACCACCAATTCTCTCAAAGTTCCTCAAGTTTCATGTCCATATCCAACAGCTGGAAAAATATAAACACAACTGAGTGTCATCCTAAACTTTTCTTACAGAATTGAATTGAAAGTCTTAGAGTCCACCCCCGCTCAAGTATTTAATCTCCAACATTTATAGTAGAAGAAAACAGAAGGACCGGCAAATCAAGACGAAAAAGTGTACCTCATCACTTGTATTCTTTGCCATCTTGGCATAAACAGCTTCCTGAGCACGCAGAGCATTCAGCTGGTTGAATCTGGTCATCATGCAGGGCCAGCATGCTTTTTAATTAGGATACAAAAAATTAGGAGAGGAAATTGGGAAAACAGATGAAAACAAGCGCAAAGAGGAGAAGATGAGAAGGCTCGAACCTGGTACAAATAAATCAAAAAGAGCAAGTAACAAATAGAGGCCAACATCATCCAAATAGAGGCTCAAGGACACTACAACTATTTAGCTAAGTCGAAGAATTGCGCTGCTCAAGGACACTCACCTTTGTTCATTCTCTAGAGGCCAACATCATCTGAAAATGAGAGTCAAGCCAGGTTGGTTTTGCTTAGGGTTTTCAACTTGTTTTAGCCTTGGCTGTTCTTCCTTCCTTGGAGATTCGGTGGACGTCGGGGCCTTCGATTAGGCAGTAGAGGATCTCTAGGAACTCCTTGAAGTAACTGAACTCGGTAAGAGAGGAGACATTGGCTGCTAGGGTTTTGGGATGGTGGCGGTGGAGCCAGAGCGCCGCTGTGTAAAACCCTTCCTTATCGGCGTTCCCGGTGCCACGGACGTCTCGGAGGTTGCAGATGAGTTTGAGCGTGGTCAAGTCGTCGTGAGACCAGGCCTCTTGGAGGCGGGAGGCCAGCCGACAATTCTCTCTCTTTCATCCCCGTTCCTGCACAGAATGAAATCGGAAATCAGATCTCGTTCGTAACCCGACAGAAATCGGAAATCGGAGCGGAAACAGTACCTCATTAGGATCTACTATCGTTCCCGAATCCCGACATGGCGGCGCTCTTCGTCGCCGTCAAGCGGCGGTTCACATCTCGTTAGATTGCAGGTCCTGTCGGTGCTAGGCCGATCGTCGTCGTCCTTAGGCTGCTTGTTCCAGAGGAGCAGACGGGGATTCTGCGCCGTAGTTTTGGCAGAAGCGGAATCGGGCTTGGACGAATCTTCGAAGCCTCGTCTCTTCTTCCTCGGAGATCGGAAGAGTTTGGCGGAGCCGTCCGATTCGCCGTCGTCTGAGCAGGAGGAGGTGTTGAGATTGAGCAGCGGCGATCGATTGGTTGCAAGTGGAAGAGCGAGGCCGAGCTAAAGCGCCACCGCCATGGATGTAAGCTCTGAAATCGAAATGGAGATTTGGGGAGGAATTGTGGTGGAGGAGCCTGAGATATTTGGAGGAGTCTGGCCCGTTACAAAAACAATGGGAATAATGGGAGCAATGAATGTCAAGCTTTCGTAACAGTCTCTAAGGTCTACCCAGAAATTAAAGAGTAAACGCAGGTTACGCAGCCCACAATAACACCACAATAATACCGTTCCATCATAACACACGTTACATTGCAATAAGGCCGTAACATAATCACCGACGGTTTTCTGCTTTTTATGACAAAAATTCATGCTCACCGATTTGAATTCATACACCCCAAAACTATAAATTTGGTGTATAAAATACGGGTCATTAATTGCTCTAAAATCCTTTCTTTATAGGTTTACTAGTATTTCCGGCCCCTGTCTACGGCAGGGGGCAATGTTCTTTTTATACGACCTTCAAGTAATTTGATATAAATGTAGAAACACATTTGATAGAGTTGTAGTGCGTCTTAAGCCTTTCTTATTACGGTACATTATATGTATGTATGGAAGCCACTTAGAGATAATAACTAATAGGTATCTTGCATGTACTAACTATTTTAGTGAGAATTTGTTTGGATAAATAAGTAAGAAAGTATGTAGCGCCGTAAGTAATTTTCGGAAAAAAAAAAAGAACAGAGCCGGACCCAAATTCTCACTTGATAGGATGTGTACATTTGTTTTTGTAAATCTGTGCAACATTCTCACTTGACGGACCCAAATTATAGCCGTTAAAGTATTAGTTGAAAGAATTCTTCACTATTGTGCTAAAAAGAAAAAAAAGTTATGTTTGAATTAATTTCATACTTTTACCCAGCAAAAGAAGTTTTGGTGTAGAGAAGCTTTTGATTGTTTACTGCAAGCTAAAAGAAGAAGCTTTTGTTTTGGTTGGTTGCTTACATGTGGTCTTCGAATTGCTGGCTCTCTTTCAATTTGTATTCTTTTTGCCTTTATATATTTCTAGATTCTCCTCTTTCCCAGTAATTTTCTTTCTTCTTCTTTCCCTTCCCCATTTGCATTGGAAAAAGCCAATTGTAAAGGCTGACATTCCATTATTCAATAAATTAATGGCTACAAAAGTACTCCATGGAAAATTAGCTTCTTCCTTAACGGCCAGGTAATCTCTCTCACCCTTCCATCCTTTTTTTTCACAATTTTAATCATGGTAGCAGCAATCCGACAGATATTATATACATCATAAAGTACTCCATTCATGAATTTCTTGTAAAGTTTGTTGAAGAAGAGCCTTCCCTGTCTCAGTGCTCTCAATGCTGGCTTTCCTTGAAGAAGACTGGACTGTGTCTGGTGGAAGTTGATCAGCTAGAACCTTAAGGAGCATGCTTCTCTCCACTGCTCGCAATTCTTGGCTGCGAATCGGTCAAAATAGCAAGACAAATGATGAGTAATTTCTTTTGGGGTCTGAAAACAACAGCTGAATCTTTTTGAATTTACCTGATCTTCATGGCGGCGAGCTTCCTCCCAACATATGCTTTGACCCCCATCCTGTTCACACATCCTTACATTAATGCATAGGATTGTGCAAACTAATGGAGGAATATATGTTTTTGATAAAGAAGGGAAATAAGAATACCCTTGAATCCGGAAGTATTGGTTTCGAAGTTCGGCTCCAACTCCGGGCGGTCTGGGATAAAGACACCGTAACACCGCCTGTTCTAAGTGCATCTGCTTGCTCAAGCATGCTTGACTTGATTCCAAGTCTTGAACATCAAAACAGCCAAAATATAACAGTTAAAAATCAGGAGTAGATTGAACAAAAAAAGGCAAAAAAAAGGGTTGGTATTGATCTGTACTTGTTCAGCATAGCAGCTGTTGCTAGCCCAGCAACACCTGCACCAACGATTACCACCTCTTCCCTCTGGGCATTTGTGTCGTCGTTTGTATGGATCGTTCGAGTTGAAAGGCGTCGGATGACCTTTGTTTGGAGATTGATTTCTGAGGATAGTGCAGCAGAAATGGAGGTTAGAAAAGAAGTTGAAACTCTTCTTGCCATCATAGTTTTGCAAGGCAAGTGTTTTTTTTAGCCCCTTGCTTAGAGTTTGTGATCTGAATGATTTTCACGTATTTTGATTGCTTGGATATATATATATATATATATATATATATATATATAACTCGTATTTCCAGCAATCAGGACAACGAAAACAATTCTGATTTGGACTGTGAATTTTCCGTTTTCAAAGATGGATGAAGGTTCTTGCACCGTCTATAGCAATAAACCAAAAGCACCTTATCGCATACATAATTTGACCAATTTTTCATTACCTACCTCATGCCTTTGGGTAGAAGCAGCAACTTGCTTATTAATGTCCTCATAATCAAATGCTATCAGAAAAGGAGCGGAAGGATTGTTTTTACTGAACTCTTCTAAAGCGGAGATTAAATGGTCAACAACCTATACACAAAAAGACAGAAATTTGATCCCATTTAATGCCAAAAAATTGCAATAATGTCAATATGGATAGACCAATTGGTTCAGACAACATACCATCAACGGGGTAGCAAGCTTTTCCCAATGAGCGAATGCATAATCACAGATTTTCCAATACTTGAATAAGGTCTCCAAATCTTTACTCCAGCAAGACTGGAACCTTCAAAGCCTGCAATTAGACATTCACATAGTCAGATTGAGACCTAATTCAGTTCCCAAAGCCTCAAACACATTCAATTAGACCTAATTTTACACTCAATCGATGATGAGAAGTCTAGAGGGCGTCATCTTCGGTGATTCTGGGGTCTCCCTCTTTCAAAGACCTCTAGAGGGCGTCGTCTTTAGTGTCTAAAATGAGACGTTGAATTAACAGACTCGATGTCACACTTGCCTTCAAATATGTCAGAAATGAATCCTATGATCTACCCTATTAGGTGTATGCAGAGATCAACCAAATTGAAATAGATTTTGAAATTCAAAACCCTAATTCCCAAAAAAACACAGAGAAAGGTAACATTAAGGAGCAGATTCAGAAAGTTGAAATTGACCTTCATGATTCCGACCTGATTAGTGCGATCGTCGAGAGGTGCTCTCGAGCTCAGCTCCATCGGACCATTTGTGCACCTCCGCTACGACCCTCTTTGGGTCCGAGGCAATGAGGTCGTAAGCCGGGAAGTTCTTTCTAGGCATCACAAAGTCGCAGGCTCTGAGCTCGAGGCTCGGGCAATAGTCGCCGGCCCCGTCGCCTAGGTATATGAGCTTCTTGCTAGCCCCTAGTTTGCTCCCTTAATAGCTTTTCGATAACGTGACCCTTGCATATGTTGGGTGGGAACAGATTGCAGCCGTGCCCGCCGTTGTGGGGCTTGATCCTCAGCCTCCCTTGCTCGTCGACGTAGCCAGGGTTCGTGTTGATCTCCGAAAAGTAGTCTCTCAACCCCAGGTGGGCCAGGATCGTCTCGATGACGAACGTTTTCGCGTCGCTCATGATTCTCAGATCGCACCTAAAACCAAGCCCAGAACGATTTAAGTAAAAAGTACACATATTGTAAACGGTTTTTCTAACCTATGTCCCCTTCGGTCGGAATAATAGACGTATAAATCATGAGATGCAAACAAAATTCATGGTTCCAGTTTAGCAAGCAGGCATTAAGCCAAAGTCCAAAACGAACACATAATGGATTATATCAATAATGAAGAGCGTTGAAACATAGCAAGAGCTCAATCTAAAATAATCAGGTTCCAACACCAAAGATACCACAAACTGTTTCTAAACTGATATGAAGAGCAGGCAATATTCATCCCTCGAAATCAGCCATGCTCTGTTATGAAAAGATTACAGCAAGTATTCATGCAATGATTACAAAGATTTTAAGTTACCAAGTCCATATCCAAATCATTGCAATAGGTTTTAGACATGCAGAGAGTGTGAAAAGCAATAGGTTTTGATGCATTAGCTAAGTTCCTTGTTCAAATTCAAACCAAAAGCATATATTCTATGGCAATTTAGCAAATCGACTAAAAAACCACAGCAAATTTTACTACAGAGCACACACACACCAATCAGATTAAATCCTACAACCCTAAAGCCACAAAATTCGTGAATTGAGGTGAGAAAATCGTTGGCTCCCAAATCAGGTTCAAAGTCACAATACAAAGAGAAGGCTTTGAAAAATCGCAAAATCAAAATAGAAACTTACAGATCTCTTCAGGAGTAGAGAACTGGCGACGATCAGTCGGCTTGGCCTTGAACTTTCCCCTTCCCATGGCCGATTTGCTGCGAAGCTGGTTAGACAGGAACCGAAATTAGCTCAGATTATGAAGGCCGAGTGCAAAGTGGGAATCGAAATCCTTACTTTTGGCGAGAGGAAGGAATCTCTTTGTGTGTGTCGCTCTCACACTCGGGATTGGAAGAAGGGAAAGGTGAGATGCGAAACGGTTTAGCCCAGTTTGTCAATCACCCAATTATCGCTGTCGACGTCGATAATTGTCTTGAAGCTGATTGAAGAGATCAGTCAAAGTCGAAAACCACAATGATTCCTTCCATCTCAAAAGGTCCACAAACTCAACCAATACGCAAACAAATTCCAAGGAAATATGAACAACGATTATCGACTAATTTCAATCAAACAAATCGAACCAAAAGGGAACAAAAAAGAAAACTCACCACATTGGCCTTGATTCTTGACGGCGGCCACGGCGCCCTTCTCCCTCCAATCGACCGACTCGGGCAACTCCTCGACGGCGCGAAACAAATACCGATCGCTCCTCTTGCCGTCGAGGCTCCGCCTAGCGTGCGCATCCATCTTGGCGCCCAAATACATGGATCGGAACTCGTCGTTGGTCAAATCGGCGATCTTGTTGAGGCCGAGCTTGTAGGTGGCCTGGTCTCCGGCGGCGTTGTGCTCGTCGATGAAGCGGAGATTGTCCCTGAAGATCTGGAAGCGCGTCTCCTTCTCCCCGAGGGCGTCAAAAGAGGAACGGAGAAGAGTGAATGTTGGGTTCTTATTTGCCCCAGCCTTAGGTCTTGAGGAGGAGAGAGGTCGAAACCGTTTTTTTTTGAGGTATTATTACCCGAGCGTTTTCTTTTCGAGGTATTATTCGAGCGTTTTCTTTTTGGGGCATTACCTGAGCGTTTTTATTTACACCTCATTAATAACCTTTCTTCATGAAAGAAGTTACGTTACAGGTTAATAACATTTTCATTCAATGTATAAATCAAGAAATAAAAAGAGGTCAAAAACATACACCAAAAACTATAGGTTTAGTGTATGAAATACGGGTCATTAATTGCTCTAAAAACCTTTCTTTATAGGTTTACTAGTATTTCTTGCCCCTGCCTACGGCAGGGGGCAACGCTCTTTTTATACTGCCTTTATGTAATTTGATTTAAAGGTAGAAACACATTTGATAGAGTTATAGTGCGTCTTAACTCTTAAGCCTTTCTTATTACGATACATTATATGTATGTATGGAAGCCATTCAGAAATAATAACTAACGGGTCAACGGGTACCTTGCATGTACTCATTATTTTACTGAGAATTTGTTTGGATATATAAGCATGAAAGTATGTAGCACCGTAAGTAATTTTAGATGATGATAAAATATTTCACTTGAGATTTCATATAGTATTACATATGATTTTCTTAATTGATCAAATATATTTTGAAATAAACTGATAGTATTTGATCGATATTTTTTTATTTAATTCATATTATATAAAATTCAAATTCAAATTTATTTTTAACATCAAATCACGCTTTTGGATTAACAAAATATTGTAATGATTCTGAATAAAAAAGACGATATCAATGTCTAATTTATAATAATATTATTATACATTTCTTTATCAATTGAATAATACATTGAAAAAATATTACTGATCGTGTCCCATACAGGGTACGGACAATAATCTAGTTTTTTTTTATACATACTATGGATGTATGAATATCAATATATAATAGAAGACTAATAATCATTTTTGTGAAATATCAAAACAAATTTGAGCATTTTGAATACTAATTGTATGAAATAATTTTGAAGAGTTTTGTAACGTCTATAGGAAGAAAGTGCATTGAAGCTTTGCATCAATTATTTGAGGTGTGGGCAATCATTTAATTAGCATGAAGCTTGAGATTTATGTGTTAGATGATTTTTTTTATACGTACTATGGTTGTGTGAATATAAATAGAAGATTAATTTCAGAATATCGCATTTTATTCTTATTTTTGTGATATATATATATATATTTGTTTTTTTAGGTGATATATCGAAACAGATATGAATATTTTGAATGCTAATTGTATTAAATAATTTTGATCAAATTTTGTAGGAAGAAAGTGTATCATACAATCAAATAACTTGTTTTAGTTATATTCTTTTTATACGTACTTGGTATAGTTTGTTTTAAATGTAAAATATAACTAAAACAGTTGTAGCGTGTCTTGTCATTTTGCTTTTTATTTCACATCGTATTTATTTATACAGGAATATATTTTTTCTTTGAGTATAAGATTGTACGGAGAAACACTACCATGACTCTGATGCTGAGCAATTTGCTTCTTGGGTCAGTGCATTTTCAGATCTATAAATTGCTTCTATTGATCACTTTACTATGGAGATTGTTGACATGAGTTGGTCTGTTGTTCATCTTGAATTTCAAGGGCGTGGACTATTTAAAGTATGACAATTGCTATAATCTTGGGATTGAACCAAAGAAAAGGTCTGAAATCCTCTTAATATTGTTTCATATGTTCAACTCAGATTAGCATGAAGTTGACATGAGTTGGTCTGTTGTTCATCCTGGGATTGAACGAAAATAAGCATGAAAGTATGTAGCACCGTAAGTAATTTTAGATGATGATAAAATATTTCACTTGAGATTTCATATAGTATTACATATGATTTTCTTAATTGATCAAATATATTTTGAAATAAAATGATAGTATTTGATCGATATTTTTTTATTTAATTCATATTATATAAAATTCAAATTCAAATTTAGTTTTAACATCAAATCACGCTTTTGGATTAACAAAATATTGTAATGATTCTGAATAAAAAAGACGATATCAATGTCTAATTTATAATAATATTATTATACATTTCTTTATCAATTGAATAATACATTGAAAAAATATTACTGATCGTGTCCCATACAGGGTACGGACAATAATCTAGTTTTTTTTTTATACATACTATGGATGTATGAATATCAATATATAATAGAAGACTAATAATCATTTTTGTGAAATATCAAAACAAATTTGAGCATTTTGAATACTAATTGTATGAAATAATTTTGAAGAGTTTTGTAACGTCTATAGGAAGAAAGTGCATTGAAGCTTTGCATCAATTATTTGAGGTGTGGGCAATCATTTAATTAGCATGAAGCTTGAGATTTATGTGTTAGATGATTTTTTTTATACGTACTATGGTTGTTTGAATATAAATAGAAGATTAATTTCAGAATATCGCATTTTATTCTTATTTTTGTGATATATATATTTGTTTTTTAGGTGATATATCGAAACAGATATGAACATTTTGAATGCTAATTGTATTAAATAATTTTGATCAAATTTTGTAGGAAGAAAGTGTATTTTGAATTTCTTTTATTTTTTTATCTTTCATCTTTGGACTTTGTCGTATTGGATTTTATTTAGTTTGTCACCCCTACATATTTGTTTATAAAAACAAATACTCAACGAAAGATAATTAGCGATATACTAAGAATTATCGTTATTATCTTAAAACATATAGAGAAAATGTAATCTTTGGAGAATATGTAGTAAGAAAAATAAAACTTAAAACCCTTATGCATGGAACATTTCAAAAAAAGAACTCCTTAAAAAAAGTGAAAGAGCAGTTAATTAGTAATAATAATCTTTCCTTTGTAAATATGTTAGAGAAAATTTGCTATGACTTTAGATAAGATAAAAAATAGCTTAGAAATTTGTTATGATTGATCTCTTAAAATTTTGTTATAATAGAATCATCTTAATTAAAATGAATGTGGTATGCTTAGCATTCATTACGCCCAATTTTCTGGAAAAAAAAAGTGTAAATGCTTAAAGTATATCCTAGAAAGAGACGTGTTATATGCTCATATGTATATCAAACCTTTTTTTTATAGCTACCATTAATTCTTAATTATTTATCCATGGAGTAATTGGAAATAAACATAAATAATGAAAATTTGTACTACATTTTAAATTAAATTAAATTGTAACTCCGTGTACAAAACCATGGAGTAATTGCAAATAAACATAAATAATGAAATTTTGTACTATATTTTAAATTTAATTAGATTTTAACTCCGTGTACAAAATTTTGTGCAGTTTAAAGAAACAAACGGGCATTAGATGAAGATGAGAGCATGATGATTGATCAAAAAATGAGAGTCATCAGAGAGCTAATTGGGCCTTTCAACCATAGATTTAGTAGCCTAGTAGCCGAGTATAATCTGAGCCATTTTTCGAACAAAAAAAAACTACTCCGTATAATGTGAGCCTTGCTAAACCAGCTGTACCGAAAGAAGACCTAGGATCAAGCGATTCTGATTTAAATATCTTCCTCAACTAATAGTCAACACTAACCTACTCTTATAATAAGATCAATGCATTCGTTTATGAACATCGAACTATAACATAACTAATTCTGAAAGCTTGACATGTAAAAATAGTGAGCTACTGTGAATCAGAGACGTGCAAATACGTATTTCAACCAACACTAAAAGGCAGGCAGTTCATTGAAAACATGAGTACAGTAGTCAGGACTTGCTGATTTAGACCTCTAATATAAGTAAAGAGTTCTTGAACTACCATCCATAATTTCACCTAACAATCAAATCTTTATGATGATCTGAAAGTTACCACTGATTTATAAGATCTTCAACATCAGTATTTGCCAATGAATAAGGCTACAGCTAGGGCTGATCATAGCTACTTATAGTTGCTAAACTCTTTACTTATGAAGGCACAAAGTGATCAACCTGAAACACTTTTTCATTATGCTGAGCCATTAAAAACCAGAACCGCGCCGAATGGGCCACCATGTCCGTGATCAACTCCTTTCAGTCCTTTGTAGGCTTCCTCAACCATCTTTGTCAAGAACTTGTGATCTCTATCTTGCAAAACTGCTCAAATGGGTTACCTCATATTGGAATAAGCTTAAAATCAGTTAGTTGACAACTGTATTGGCAACTATTCTGCTGTATTGTAGGAATGTTTGTTATGTGTGAACCTGACCTTCTTGATGCTTAGCAAATGCAGAGGCTACGGAAATTTTTCCTGTCTCGGATTCAAGCATACGGTCAACTTTCTTGCCTCCAATCCCAAATAGGTTGAAATAATATTCCGATCTCCTGTACCGTCCAAATCAAAATCCACCGAAACAAAAACTTAAAAACAAAAGATAAAGGAATCGGAATTCCGTGTAACTTACACTCGATCTGGTTCCGAAGTGACAGATCCGAATGACCCTTGAGCTTCACAACTGACTCCGCATGACCCTTCAATGTGTGTAACTCTCTTAACCTACATTTTCAGAACCAATTGCCAAATTCAATGCCAAAACACATACTGTATGTGCATTTTTAGGAGAGCGTGATATTGGACATCAATCAAGAATAAAAAGCATACCTTGCGATTTTATGGGAGGTTGAATGATTTGACCAAACCTCATCTTCCTGGATTTAAGCTTGCACTTTGTACATGCCTAAAGATCAACCTAGACAACCTTTACATCGACAATCCTATAATCTTATCAAATCATTAAGGTAGATGCTAACAGAGTAAAGAGTTTAACACAAACCAGCTTGAACCCAAGTAATGCATTCAGAACTTTAAAGACCCACAATGATCAGCCTGCAACAGTAAAGAGTTTAACAATCAGAATATACTTGATTAGAAGATGGCTAATAACATGACTCTATGCTGAGTCGAACTAATCCATTAGACTGCTTTTAGGGGCATAAAAACGATTCAATAAAAGTGATTCTACTGAGAGATGCTAGTTGAGCACCACATACCACCCATCCAAGATGAGAATTGAATGAGAGGGGCAAAATAAATAAGAATGTATCATATTGTTGAAGAAAGATCAAGAACCTGAAATCAACCAATGAGTAACTTGTCTATCCTTCTTTATTCACCATTAGGTATACTCTAGTTTCTCTTTGTTAAATTCCTGCAAAGTAGCCACACAAATCGCTCAGCACAATTTGTGAACAATCAGAATCAACATTAGTCCCAAATCAAACAGGATTTATAAATGGTTCATAATTTTGATTAAAAATTACTACAATAGACACGAAATTACTCCGAATGGATCGTTTGCGGAGATGTGGAAGCTGTTGCATGGAGCTTGTCCACCGAGATGGATCCGACCGAGATGTCCATGACTCGCTTGCCCTCCTGGAAAAAAAAAAAAGCAAAACAAATCAAATGCCCACAATATCTGAGAATTCCTCAAACAACCTCCTGATTAGAGAAATCCACATCCTCAAATCCTCCTCTTCCGATGGACACCTTATCCACCACATCCACCAGGCCACCACCAGCCTCCTCCCCCCGCCCCACCACCACCACCTCTCCACCGACGGTTCCAATGGCTCTCAGGCTATCCAAGGCTTCCATTTCAAAGCAGCAATGGCAGATAATACCAAAATCAACGGCAATGTATGCCTTTTTCCCCAAATTCAATCCAAAATTGTGGATAGAGAGAAAGAGTACCAATTCTTTGGCTCGTTTAATGCGGCAGCGAATAGAGCGGAAGAGGAAGATGTTGATGGCGCCGGTGAAGAGTATGCTAGTGGAGACTTCGAGAGCGGAGGGGCTGTCATCGGTTGTGAAGATCGAAGGAGCTTCGGGATAAATTTCGATTGGTCCGTCGGCTGGTCCGGAGGTGGTGGTGGCGGCGGGATCCTCAGTGACTTGCCCAATCTTGTAAAGAATAAGTAGCTGCTGGTTTTTGACGCGGTTCCTGATATCCTGGCCCCGCTATTCCGGCCAGAATATATAAGTAGCTAGTGGTTTTCGTCGAAGATCGAAGGAACCTGAATAGGATAAAAACAATCTCCCTTTCATTTTGCTTTAGCAAAGCTGCAGATTTCAGATCAAGCTTTACTAAAGTCATGTAACAGAATGCACGATAAGACACAAACTCAAAGATTCACGTGCGATGGGAGAAATCCGTACCTCAACGGTAGCTTTGTAAAACAGGATCATCCGTTTCAACACTTCCTGCACAAACGAAGATGTATATTGCTCATAACAGGCTGATTACCTAACAGGTTAAGGAGATCGAATACCCAGATAAGTAGAGTCCCAATACATGACATAATACTGAGGAGAGAGAAACACAAATTAAGCTTACCAGCCACTTCCTCTATATATATTGTTCTGGACTGCGTGGAACATGTGATTTTCAATGAACACAAAATCCACTCCATCAATGTAGGCACGAAAGTAAGATATTTCATGATCTAATTATTAATATTCTTTGTTTCAAAAGGCATGTGGTACCTATTCTGGTCGTTGTTACTAATGATCTTGGCCGCCGATTTTCGACGCAGTTCCTGTAGGTCTGGCCGCCGATTCCCTCTCGTTCATCCCCCTTCCTGCACAATTTTTAAATCGGAAATCAGATCTCGTTTGTAACCCAGCGGAAATCGGAAATCGGAGCGAAAACCGTACCTGATTAGGAGCGGCGGTTGGGATCTGCTGTCGTCCCCGACACGGCGGCGCTCTTCGTCGTCGTCGAGCGGCAGATGTGAGGGTGAGCAAGCAATGAGAGGGAGGGGGCGAGCGTGTCGTCAGGGATGCCCAACATGGCTGCTGCTCGGCCGGCATCCGCAACTCCGATGGGGGGTCGGCGGTTTGGAGCACGGGAAGGGAATTTGGAAGAGGGAAGAAGTTAGAAAATCAGAAAGAAAGAAGCGGAAAATAAAAGAGAGAAAGGAAAAAGGCGTTTTAATTTTGGGGAAGAGGTACAGAAACTCAATCGGTTGAAATAAACACGGTTTTAATCAGCATTTAAGTGGTCTTTATATGTACAAAGTGAATAAATGGGTATTTGAATGGGCAAAATAAATGGGTGTAACACCATATGAATGGCAGTTTCGACATTTTAATAAGACCGGCTAAAAAAGAGGGCATTTATATATATCCTTCTCATTCAATGCATAAACCAAGGAATAAAATAGGGCAGAAAACTATATGGATTTGTATTTTATGCTTAGCATTAATTACGCCCAAAACCTTTCTTTATAGGTTTACTAGGTATAAAACCCGTGCGTACCGCACGGGGTACTCGACAATAATTTTAGTCATTTTATCTACAAAATGTTGGAAATTGTGTTTAACTTATCAATTTGTCGCATTGTGAGTGTTAGATGTGGCTTATGTCTGTTATTATGTGGGATTCTTGTGTATTTTGGAAATGTTATTTGGTTTCTTATATGCATCGCTGTATTGAATCTTATATTTATTTTCGCCTTATTTGCCGGGTATGGGTAAATTTTTTTCTAACGTCTTATTAATGGAATATAGTGTATTCATGTTGTTAGACGTGCAGAGTTGGATATCCATATTTATTAATGTCCTCATTGCACAAATCGCATTTCGGAACATATGTTAATTGATTCGAGAGATTATATGAATGAATGTTTTGATTGTGTAAATATGGTGAATATAGTATTTTGGACAAAAAGCGAAACTCGTTTTTTTTTATAAAAAAAATGTGGTATGTGTACGCGTGTGTAGAGATTAAAAAATGTAACGCACGTGTGCATAGCATGTGGGGGTACTTTGAATATTGGAACAAATGGGCCTGATCAGGGAATTATTCTCGAACATTCGTGCGGTACTATTTAATTGGTTCCCATTGTGCTTGCCGGTTAGGGTTTTCTCATTCTGCGCTCCTAGGTATGCCACCGTTTCTCTTTTTTTTTTGTTTTGCCGTTTGATCTCCATTTTCTTCCTCTCGAGTTTCGTTTAATGGTGTCGTCGTACCCATTGTAGGTTTTACAGGTCTTAGGGCTCGAAGTAAGGGATTATCGGTAGCTTGTTCGTGCTCTTTGTTGTCATTACAGTCGGTGCTCTAAACTTCCAGGTATTTTGTTTCCTCTCCATTCATTGAACTATATTGTCATGTATATGTGTTAGATTCTGATGGATTGTGGGAGTTAAGGGTCGGCTGCGCCGTTTCCGATTCTCGCTTGTGTGTATTGTAGATTTGTTATTTGGAACATTGTTGCATGTCTCTTTTTTCCTTGAAACTGGCTTGATATCTGCTTGGTTTGAAATCCCCGTTTTGCCTGCATATCTGTGTATCTTGGTTTTGACAGCCATTATGTTTGTACTTAGATTGTCTTCAATGCCTGTAGATTTAGGTGTGTGTTACAATTAACTGTCCACTGTCGTGTAATTCTGAATGCTTGTAGGAATTCCTTGTGTTTCTTTTTGGGAATGTTTCGCCCATGTTAGGGTGCCAACAAACTGTCTTCTCAAGCTGTCTATGCTGATCTATAGTATATGGTTATATTAGTTCTGTGCTAGGTTATTGGATGTTGTTGGACACTTTGCACTGTGGTGTGCCAATATATCTTTAACAACTTGTTGTATATGCATGGTACTGGCTTACGCTTCTGTCTTGCACTGATTTGTTGGGTATGGCTCTTGTTGCTCGTATTTGCAGTGAACATGTCGGTGACTTCATCTGACTCGGATATCAGTGGCGATGAGCTGCACGATTACCATGACGAAGTCTATGAGAAGCTTGTTGATCATCGCATTAGGGTCCGACGTCCCAATGGGACTCTCCTTTGCCCTTTCTGTCGGAACAGAAGGAGGCAAGTTTGGGACACTGCAGTTTTGAGGCAGCATGCCAATGGTATCAGTCGTACTTTTTCGGTGAAGAGGACACCAAGAAATAAGGCACGCCATTGGGCTCTGGTGAAGTACATCGACTCCGTCATTGTCGGGCAAGTGTAGCTGTGGTTTTCTTGGTCGGAGACAGATGCTTAAGCTTATATTACTACCGCTTTAAATTAAATACCATTGTATGCTTGGTAATTTTGTGCTGACGCCTGTGTTAAGGCTGTGGAGACTTTGGAACTGTTTTGTTATGCTTCTGGCTGTTATCGTACTTTGCATATTTTGTAACCTTTGTTGCTGCAACGGTGAATATTATGGTGGCTTTATATATATATTGCAATAGTATGACATGCTAATGTGTTTGATGAGTTGTTTGTGCCCCTTATTTAAGGAAGAAATGGTACATCCAAGTCCATGATCTTTGAAAACGTCTTCACAGACATAAAAAAGTACCAGTATAAGTCCAGTTATTGGGTTCATGCATATTTAAGGGCATAATTTGTACAGTATTATATGCCAACGCACAAATTATAGTTATATGTGGGTCTTTGGATTTTAGTCCTAAAGCTCAAATTATATATGGAAATATTCACATCTATAACTACTCAATTCTATGGCTAGACGTCAAAAACGGGTCGCGTTAGACTGGGCCTTATTAATTTGGATTCCCTTAGATTGGGCCTTATTAATATTGGTTCCGTTTTTGGGGGGGGGTGTGGTTGGCCTGTGGAAGCAAATAATGTCGGTCTTCTACTTCCCACAACAATCCTGTTGCCCATGGAAGTCACCTGCCAAGACCTCTGTTTAGCAAAGAACACTTGCTTTGTTTGGTGGATTCATGCTCGCAATCAGCTCTCTGGTAAGGTGAGGCTTGCCAGAATTTTTGGTTTTCCGCTCTCTGTGTATTCAATTTTCCCAGCGTATAATGTTCCATTTATCATATGGTGGCTTCATGGGTCGAACAATTGGGTTTTGTTTAGGTTTTCACTTACTTTCGTACCAGGTGCATGTTTAGCTTGTTTGAGTTATCCGAATAGGGTTCTGATGTAGCTGAATTGATTTCAATGTAATAGGAAGTTTGAAGAATATAATGTGCTCGAGATGCATAGCTCCAATTACAGGTATCCATCTTCTCTTTGCTATGATCTTCTTTGCTGTGAATAGAATCCGGCATGAGCTTTTTGGCCAAGAATGTATTAAGCACGAATTGGCTGCCATTGTTTGATCTAAATCTCGCTAATGTTGAACCTGTATTTATCATAGTCTTCTACTATCATGAGGAAGCTATTGTTGCTAGATTGTTATGGGAACATACAGAACAATAACATTCATAAAATTTGTGAGAATAGAACTGGATAGGCATTAAACAACAGTCATAAGATCGTGGATCAACTATCCGCCTGTAAGAGGATTCAATCTTCGTAGGGGTTGAGGTTGGCCAATTCATCTTTTAACTGATTGCAGTGCTGGATTTCAGCTGCACTATAAATGTTGGTATCCATTGTAGCACTCAAGTAGATATGACCTATTAAGAATCGAGCGTAAACATGGGTGAAATTATGGAATTCATATAGGAAAACAAAATCTACATATATGGTATAAGGTACCTTTAAATTCGTCCACGCTCATAGCAGAAAAAATGATGGCGGTGTTTGCCGGTGCGCAAGCTCTGGTTGCGAGGAAATCTTCACAGAACCTTCCCCAAATTGTGACATCCAACACCATTCCACTGAAATAAAATAGGGAAACCAGTTCAGATCAATACTACTAATAGCATAAGAGCTTATTGAGGTTGTCGGTGTGAATTATGCTACCTGCCATTTATAAGTTTACAGTCCAAATATCCACAGCTACCAGGGTCTTGCCTAAGGTTGCCCACACTTAGTATGTAGCCAACGACATCTATATAGACACAGGGTAAAACTTAATACTTGTTTCTGTTACTAAAATTGCACAAACGTCAAAAGCTTTTGCCCAACAGCTCACCAATCAAATATTTGTTGGCAACAAATCTGATGTGTTCGAAACGAACAAATTCGAATGGATGGCGGTTGAATCCATCAATTTCCATTCCCAACTCTAAGACTGTTGTATTGGGCAGGAATATGAGCGCATAATCATTATATCTGCAAACCCTATAATTGTCTTTATTTGGTACGACTAAAACATTTTTGATGCGATAGATTTTCCCTTCTTTTAACTGTAGCATTGAAAGAGGGGAGCACCTTCTAAGTGCTGTGCATTGTATAACGTTACCCTGCCGCGACAACATGAACTAAATTATTTTAGTTGATTAAGGATTAGTGGAACCAATTTTCTAGTTACATACCTTGTGGTCTGATAGTAGGTACTCTGTTGCCATG
Source organism: Polygonum maritimum (assembly GCA_963924305.1). Lineage (NCBI taxonomy): Eukaryota > Viridiplantae > Streptophyta > Magnoliopsida > Caryophyllales > Polygonaceae > Polygonum > Polygonum maritimum. Next base: position 38,031,924 of record OZ002732.1, on the reverse strand, counting down.
TAATTCCCATCCAGTGTTTCACTGTCCCATTTCCTGCTGATCATAACAAATACATTGCATACAGTTCTTTCCTGTAGGTTATCAAGAGTTGTGATCTGGTTTGTCCTAGTATCGATTTCTGACATGGCCTGTAAGAAAGTAACATGGTGTTAAATAAGCAATTAGAATAGAGGATTACAGGAATATGGAAAATTTAGGAGAGAAGTCATACCCAAATTGGGATTCTTGCTGCCCTTGTGCCTGAACTATTCAGGTTTTGCCTGTTGTTACAGTTTGCAGTCAAGATTAGGCATGTTTTCCATTTTGACCTCTTAGATGTATATATAGGATGACTGATTGTTTGGGGTTTCAATGTATTTAAAATTGGCTGTAGATATTCCTGTTAATGGATTGGAATGCTCTTTAAGTGTTTCACTGTTACCATATTATCATTTAAGTTACATATCAAGAGTCTGACTCATTGAATGTAGTCTCATTAGTACACATCCTAAGGTAATGTGAAACGCCACATTATGTGTTTATATTTAAAAAAAAATCAATTCATGTATAAATGTACCACAGTATGGCAATTTTCCATTATATGATTTAGCATGTTTGTTATTTTTTCACTGGGAATTGAATTTTCTGCCTCCAAATTTAGACTCTGAATTGTTCCACATATATCATTTCAAGGTTTCTTTTCTTCTGGACTTTGTTCTACATTCTTGTGTATCTTATTATATTGCACCCTCTTATATTAGTATTTTTAAATATACTTGGGTTCTTGCAAAATTGAAATGCTGTGATTAGTCCAAAAATGTGTTATAAGAACATACATTAGACATGTAAAAGGGGAAACACACTGTGTGCTTGTAAAGCTATTATTAATTAAGAGTGCAAACTGCAAATATTTGTCTTAGCATCCTTATTACATGGCATAACATCCAGGACAATATACTAAAATTTGTTAGAAACAGTGTAAATATTGCAATATAGCTATGCCAGTGCATCTCTGAGCTGGTCACATCCTTTAATTTCTGTTTCGCTGTAGATGATTGTGTCCATACTGGTGCTCAGGAAAAGCTCACCTAAGACCAAGGGGACGCAAACAATGGGTGAGAAAATTTAAATTGGTCTAAGGTCAACACAGAATGCATTAGCTTTAAATATAATAATGGTGTTTCACAAAACATGTTACATTGAATAGTAATGTTAACCGGTTTACCAGCAACTTTTTTGACAGCCATTGAAGTAAAAATTATTGCACTGTTTGCTGGTGCGTGGTGCTCTGTTCTTAGGAAATCTTCACTTGTCTTGTCCCACATTATGATTGGCAAAATGGTTCCTCTGTAGAAGGAAAAGTCAGAATTGTACAATCACAACAGTTAGAGCTTGCTTGGTGGGGAGTTTTAGTCGTTTTACCTTTTATTTATAAGTTTGCATTCTAAGTAGGAGCATTCTCCAAATTCTTTTTTACCATTTGCAATCTCCGACACATATCCGACGACATCTGTGTATAAATATTTAAAGGATTACTGTTTGGGACTGGTTAGTGTGCCATGTAAATTTTAAGATGATGAAGAATAAAAATGTACCTATCAAATATTCATCGTGCACATATTTGATTTCTTCAAAATTAATGAATTCAAAAGGGTACTGAGTGAATCCTGTAGAGTCGATGTCTAGTTCTGTTGCTGTTGTATCATGGGAAAATAAAAGCATGTGATTGTTGTCCTTGCATATCTTGTAAGTTGTTTGGTTGGTTATAACCAATAGATTCATAAGACGATAGATTTTCCCCTCTCTTAACGAAGGCCCGCTAACGGAGAAGAGATCCCGAATCGCCGAACATTGTATGATATTACCCTGTTTTCATTATATGAGAATCACTATTCTAAACTGTAAGGAAATGATAAGGGCTTTAATAATTACATACCATACGGTCCGATAGAAGGTGTTCTGTGCTTAGGTACTCTCCCTGAATTGTATCAATCTGCCATAGCCTACTGACCATCACCTCAATTTCTGTCACAGGTCCTGGCTGTAAATCATTCAGTGTTGTATTTGCACGTCCGGTGTTGTTTGTTCCTGTAGTAATCTGCTTATACGATAACCAACATAAAGTAAGTCAGAAATTCTTAATATAAGAACACAAAAAAAAATGCTTAGGAAAGGATTGCATTCATACCGATTCTGGTTTTTTTGTTTCCATAGTTTTGGATTGATTTGATTATGTGTTTGATTTTTGTGTTGATTGAAGATCAGAGAATGGAGCCAAATATGGATTATGCCCAGTTTTTATATCAATTTAAGATAAGGAATATACATGTTCACTCTCCTCATTTTGTAACTGTATTGTGTAATTAATGTCCTTGTGTCAGTTTGAATCTCTTTGTTATCCCAGTGTTGCAGATGTTACTGCGTCTGAATATATGTATTCTCTTGACATTTTTAATGCCGCAATAATTGGGACTTTTTACTGGTTTGATAAGTAAATTACATGGAATATTATTATAGTGGCCTGTGTTAAATAACAGTAATAGTCATACGGTTTGTGTGTGATTTGGTCCAGCCATACTGTGTTTAGACTACATATATATATATATATATACTGTGTTCACATTACAGTTTTTTGTTGTAGGATAATAAGAGCATAACCCTGAAAGCAAAATTAATTTATTACATTTGCTGGTCAAACCCCTTATGATCCCAAAACTTGTATCCTATGTTGGAAATTAACATGCCTGGTACCTTTTAAAGCATTCCACCTAACCGAAAGTAATGGTATGAGTCTAAAAGGGTGTTTTCTCTGGAAATTCCCAACAAAACTGTGTGGGTCAATCACATTAAAGGTAAAACTTGAACTCCAATGACCAGTAACAGTCTTAGAGGGCCATTGCATAAGGAGGCAGACAACTGTCTCACTTGCAGTAGTCATTTCTAGAGGACTGGTGCACATCTCTACTAAATTTTGGGAACAATTGGCTCGGACAATTCAATAAAACACAAAGAGTATTGATTTGTCAGAACTCATTTTACACAACGAACATAAGATTCAATAAGAAATTATATAACAAAACATTCCCAAACCAGCAGTGGCCCGAATTTACTCAATAACTATCAGTTGCATTTCTGTCCAGTGCATCTTTGAATGCTAGTGGTATTGGAAAATGATGTTAAATGCTAGTTAATGTTTAGGGGGAGCAGAAAATGCTGGTTTCCAGATTGGTCTGAACAGCTATTTCCCATGTCAGTTTATTAGTCTTGCATATCTTGATCAGCTTGTTCGCCAGTCCTAATTTCTTGACATTGTCAAATATTAATTGTGAATTTTGTCAGAAATTGGGGCCGGTATCATACCTGACTGGTTGAATTAAAAAAAAACAAAGTTTACCTGCTCATGAAGGAACAAATTGTTGAACACTTCCTTAAAAACAATATTTCTTGTGTGGCTGCACGCTTTAGCGTCTGGTCATACTATGCAAAATTTCAATCCAGCAGGGTCTGTAACTCGAGAACCTGCAACATAGAGCTGGCCATGGCAGAATACAGGTTTCGGTAAGTAAACTCCTACTTGCTTCAATGATTGACCTTGGCTTTTATTTATCGTCATAGCATAGCATGGCTTGATTGGGAATTGTCTGCGCTTCATAATGAATGGCCATTCGGTTGTTGTAGACGACATACTTATTCTTGGAATTAAAACAATGTCGCCAATATGGCTACCTGTAATAATTCTTGCCTCAATTATCCAATCACCTAAATATTCAATAATCATGCGTGTACCATTGCACATCCCCTGAGTAGGGTTAACATTTCTTAGGAGCATTACTGGTAGACCCTTTTTCAAGCTGAGTTTATGGGCTGGCATCCCTGTTTCAATGCATAAAATCATACGTTGATAAGGTGAATTTTTTTTACCGGGAAATTTGGTTGAAGCGGCTGGATAAAGAAGAATTTAATTAGGCACGTTACCTGGAAACCGTAGGGTGTTTAAGAATTCTATGGGGTACATATTCTCCTGTTCCATTGAATCGGCTGAAGCTTTGCAAATTTCATCGGCACTCATATATGTTTTCTCAGTTCCGTGCAACTTCATGCACATATAATCATTGATTGTATCTGCATCATCATTGAGCGGCGTAAGGATAGCCCTTTCTCGTAAATATTGCATGTCCCCATGCCTAGTTGAAAATGATGGAAATATTTCGTCTGCAATTTTTTCCATAGGAGAGTCTCCAGGCTGAATGATATATTGTTCAGGAATCTCAATCCATGTTTCTTCATCTTCTGAATCCTTTGCATGTGCTTTGAGTTTTCCTTCTCCTATGCTCAGAATCCATTCATTGAATGCTTTCTTTGATTGATCTATATGGCCATCTGCACCGATATCATTCACCCTTATACTTTTTGTCAAGGTCAACAGCTGGCAATCTTTCCATAACTCTGAGTTACTAATGCACGATTGCACTATCTCTTGCCTGGTTCCCTTTGTAATCACAGGCAAGATTTGTCTGAAATCTCCACCCAGTAACATTGTCATCCCTCCAAACCATCTGTTTCTATTACATCCATCACTTGCTGATCGGATATCTCTCAGTGTTCTATCAAGAGCTTCGTAGGCATATCTCTGTGTCATTGGGGCTTCATCCCATATGATCAATTTTGCTTCATTCATTAACTGCGCAAGATGAGTGTTCTGTTTAATTCCACATGTGCTATTCTCCATCAATTCCAATGGTATGACAAACCTGCTGTGTGCTGTTCTGCCATTTGGTAGCAATAGTGAAGCAATTCCTGCCAAAGTAGAAGGGGCGTAAAAATGTATTATATCTACATCGGACAATATTGTTCTGTTTATTTAAATATAGATAGATTTAATGTGTTAGAACTAAATACCTGATGAGGCGACTGCAAGAACTATGTGTTTCTCTGATCTGAGCCTTGCAATTATTGTTTGATATAAGAACGTTTTCCCTGTGCCTCCTGCTCCGTAGACAAAAAACAGTTGTCCTGTATTTTGGTGCACAGACGAAACAACCTGGTTATAAATGTTCAATTGTTCTGGATTCAACACAGAGTGAAGGTCCTCATGGTCCATTTTTAACTGGACAACATTATAGTTCAGCTCTTCCAATAGCAAGCTGTTTTCAGTCATGGATAGTAGGGATGGATCTGGTGTAGGCATGTCTGTATAATCTGTCAGGGATTTACCATTCCTATTTAGCATCTCTTCTATTTCAAGTAAACAATAGTTTTGCAGCTGTTCATCTGAAAGATGCAAATTGGGTGTTAAGAACCAGAACTGTTTACGTTTTTCATATAGAATCCCGTCTGCTAGAAGGTGCCAGGTTTTGTCCCATAATTGTCTCGGTCAACTCACTTCGCAGAACAATAACATTGTTACAAATAGCTCACGAATTTGTTTACCTGATGCAAAACAGTGGGCCTCTTCAATAGATGAAATCCATTCTTTGTCATCATTTACTATTCCCAGTGCACAACATGCTTCTCTGAATGAATTGTACACCCGCCCAGCCACAGTCCTAATCTCTTCAAAACTTCTTGGTCCCTTTACAATGTTCAGTAGCAGACGTAAGTAGTACCTCTCACCAGATGTTGGGTGACAATATGTTATTCTCCCAACACTCTTTCCCTGTTTTCGACGTTGCCATAGTTTCTTGTTCTCTCCCCAGACATATTTTTGGGTGATCTCTGAATATGTCCATTTCCTAGCAGCTGGGTCTTCTTGATTCAGTTTAAACCATTCTGTAAACATAGTATCCTTGATACGTTCTCTGTGTAAAAGGGATTGTAAACTCTGAGTGTCATGGATTGTTACTGGCTGCTGATCTGGTAGATGGAATGTCAACCTCATTACTGGTGGGTTGGAATAGTGAATGTCGAAGCTAAAGATGCGCCAACACGCTTCACATGGGGACAAATAGCGACAATCTAGATAGCGTTTTATTTCATCCACTTCTACAATTCTTGCCTCTGAAGAAGAGCTTCCACCCAGGAAATTTTCTTCCACTACAATGGTTGCCCTGTCTGGTCCTTTGTGCACATATTTGAATAAATATTTTATCGCACTTGGACGATTGCACCATTCAACATTAATATGAGCTTGGTATTTTAGCAACAGATACCGATTATATGGGACAACGAACCTATTATCCAGTCTTTTCCCACTTTTTATCACACATACACCATCATTCCTCCGCTTGTACAGGGGGAAACCTTCCTCATTTATGGTTGTCTGGTTCTGGAATGGCCGAGGAAAATGTTTGCTGCATTTACCATCGTTCATACAGGGTGAATTTGGATTGTAATTCCCACAGGGTCCATGCATCATGAATTCTGTTACAGCTTTGAATCCAGCTGGATCTGTTTCTCTGTTAGGTAGCTCAGCAGAAATGAAGTTATCAATCTCAATTGAAGTTTCTGTATGGCTCCTCTTTTTCTTAAGCCATACCAAAATATGTGCATGTGGGAGGCCTCTCTTTTGGAACTCAATTGTATAGATCACTGTAAACAGGAAGAAATCTATATTTAAATACAAAATAGTTTTACAGGCTGTTATATTTGCTCTGTAACAGAAATATGGCTAGAATGTTTTCTCAGTAATTGTTAGGAATAATAGAAGTCTAGCAAACTATATCAACTGACGAAAATCTTTACGCTAATCAGTCTATTCATGTCATGCTAACAGGTAGCGCTGTCTGCCAGGGTGCAAGGGGTACAAATTAATAACAGATCCTCATCAGGTGAGTATATTTTTACATGCATCTTGTCTGTCACATAGGAATATAGAACACAACAGCAATCAAGTAGCACAAATAATTTTTTCTACACCATAACCTGTGTTATTAATATGTGTATGATCCCCTCCTAGTTCCATTTTTAAGGCAACGCAGGAACTTCAAATAAAGTGGCCATAATAAATAATAAACGGTATGTTTTCAAGTCATAATTTAAAGCGTACCAACCATTGTCTTGCCAAAGATTCTCTTTTGTTGGATGTCTTTGATGAGTTCATTCAGCTTAATCTTGAATAGCCTGGTCATAATGTCAGGGCGATGGTTTGGATCCTGCCCTGGTATACCCGATAACATTTCTCCAACTTCTTCCCATTTTTGGTTTGCCGTAAATGTGATGAATAGTGTTGGGTTACCTAAAGAGCACGTGATCGCCATTGCATCGTGAAAATTCTGTATATGGTACCTAGGACCACCTGTGAAACTTGAAGGGAGGACGATCCTTTTCCCTACAGCTGTAGCATTAGTGTCCCCTCTTGTAATTGCATCACACACGTTTTGGTAAATATCTGCTCGCAGATTTTTTTGATTAAGCCTCATCCACCGCAGTCTTTCTTCCTCGATTGCAGTGAAAGCATTAACTATAAACTGTTGATATAATCTGCCCCCTCTTATTAGGGTTGTCCCTTCGCATTCTCTCTGCTGGATCCTATAAGAATAAAATTCTCTCATCGTAACATATGATCTCTTTGTCTTTCTTTGCCCTGTGTTGTTTCTGTACGGGATCTTTTCATGATATCCATCTTCACCATAGGGAAACAACAATGGATACTGAAGTGCCATATATAGAGGATGTAGTTCTGTAATTCTGTGCAAGCCGGCAGCTCTGGAGTGCACAATCACATCCCTTTTTCCCCCATTCATTCCAAAATCACCTACAATGAGTGCAGCAATTTCTTGAACTTGTGGCTTGTTATATTGCCTGTTTGTATGCTGCCTATCCCCCAGAAGCCGAATGCTGACCTCTGTACAATCATTTGAATTGCACCAATCTCTAGCCATTCTAAAAGCCTTGGCTACAGAACACAGAGAGTCTAACATATTTCCCAAATCAGAGACTAAAGTTGGATCGATTTCACTTGAATCCTGAGACATACATGCAATCCTATTCTGCACTTCATGTTCTGTGTCGTAAAAATATAATTGTGCAAAGGTCGGGCGTTGACCTTCAACAGGTAGCAATGACCCAAACCTGTGATAGTTTTGCCCTGACATTCTGAAAGTATATGGACCCTTTGCTCGATTAATTGAGCTGTCAATTTTCCCTCCGAACGATGTAAAGCAGAACATAGAATTATAAACATGTATTAGTTTCCTAAATTGTGCGGAAGCTGTGTGTCAGTTGTCGTATCAAGTAGTTGATCTAGGGGTGGAGGAGTAGGCGGTAGCTTTTCCAACAAAACTTTGCCACCCTGACAGCACAGGGAAAAAGTAGGAAGTCTCCTTGAATTACTCTTGCCAATTTCTTCTTCAATCCACATAGTAGCACCACAGAACTGGCAAATATGCTTGGGCCATTCCAATCTGCTTCGTAAAACCTGGGTACCTGCGGAAGTAATTTTCCATTAGCCTTATAGTAGCCCATGCTCTATTAGTTTGTATGACTGGCATAATTTCATTTACTATAACCGCACCGGGTGTATTGGTAGCTCGTGCTGTAAAATTCTCATCTTCATCGGAACTACTGTCAGTTTCTGGTAAAAGGGAAAAACTGTTAATAAACACATGCTTTTTCTGTGTACAAACCGCAATGTGAGAGTGCCAGACAAAGGCAAAAAAACAGAATACTGGTAAAAATTGGTCATATAGGTTTTAAAAAAAAAGGAAAACAATGAGTGCATTTGTTTGGAAAAAATTGGCCAAAAACTTGATGTACAGATTCAGTTTTTTCCATTACTCTATAAAAGCCCTTGTGTGCAAATCCATACTAGAAAATGCCATAAATCACTGGGCAGGGAATACCCTATCATTGGTACATAACAAACTCACCTGCTCTATGGTCTATAGATTCTGTGATCCTTAGACCACAATAAGTTTGTGTGGAACCATTGATTCCAACATGAGATGTTGATGCAATGTCTAGCCTTGCATCTTGCAAAAAATGAGGTCTAGGGATACCTGTAGCAGATTGTAGATTGTGGACATCATTTCTGGGAATTAAGAAAAGCCATATGCATGAGTAACATAAAGAAAAACTGAAAATATTGCAAACCTGGAATCATTGTTTTGAATTCTGTAATTCTGAGTTGATACTCCTGTATGTGTGTAAGTTTTCTCTACCAGTTGTTATCAACGCTTCACTGGAGTTGAAAGAGGATACTGTTTCAGATTTATGCACCCTTCCAAATTCATGCAACAAATGCGAAATTATTAATGTGTTATTACTATTTACTAGTCCTTTACCAATGTAGGAGTTACTTTTCTTTTGTGCTTAAGTTAGACTAATCATATGCTTCAGTGTCCATAGCAGTAACAATGTTGTAAAATGGTGGTAAATCCACTGCATCTTTAGAATCAAATTTCCTGGTGCCTGGAACGTGTTCGCATCAATCCTTAACATATTCAGTGGAATATTCCAGCTAGTGTGTACATTAACTATTTAAATAGGGAAAAATCTGCAGGAGATAGGCTTTGATCCCATTCATTGTTTGTCTCTATGAATCCTAATCATTTTCCTTGCTGACTGATTCTTTGCTTTCTCATTTTTTATCCTATTCTGGATTGCAATTTTTAGCTCACACAATTGATTAAGGGGCCACGTGTTAATTTTCATGGGGTTAAACTGCCTTGTACCCCTTTAGTTTGAATAGGACTATAGTTACAGTGGAGGGATATGATTTCCATCAAGGGCATCCTATAATTCCATGGAGGGGTGTTATAGATATGTAATACAGCTGATATTGTAGCGCGGAACCTTTATTGTAGAAAGGGGAAACATGGGAATTTATTAATAACCTTTCAGTATCACTACAAAATGAAGTTTGCTATATGTACAGGGGGGGGGATGTAAAGAATCAAACTGGCCTATACATATATACATTTGTAGGTTCTAAAGGTGATATAAGCTCGGTCATTCGACAGGCCACTCCACTTTCTGGCAAGGAGACCTCGTTCACATTGGCATCTTGTTCAGTGATAACACAACTATCTTCTTGGCACTTTGGTTGATGCAATGTTGGGTTCCTTGTGTAGGAAGCGGTTCATGCCTGTGTTAATGGCTGTAGGTACCCTGCAATCAGTAAATGGGAAAAGTAAGAAAGGAGGGTGTGACTGTAAATGGGAACAGTGAGAAAGGACAGTGTAAGACAGTTAGGTGTGGGCTCGGCCCCAATGCAATAGTTTAGGAACATACCATGGTGCAGCTGTAGTGTACAAAATTTGGAACAAAAGCTGTGAGGGAACAAATTCAATAAGCATATAGAGATAGAATGAAATTTAAACATTGCAAATTGGTCTTAGCAGGCATAATAAGTCTGTGCATACATAGGCACAAAAACAACATTTTGTCTGTCAATAAACGACGCAGCCTAAACGGCTGTAAGCAACAGTTCAAACATAGTAGCCTCATCGGAACATCTGAGAGTAGCAGCCTTATTCCTAGTTACAATATATGGCTAGGATGAGGTAAAACTAAAATAAAGGAGCTAGTTGGGCAGACAGGGGCAGGGCCTATTCATCGTCCGATGAGACGACGAACTTCCTCTTGCAGTTAGGAGAGCTGCAAAGCAGTGAATAGCATGATTTAGGTGTAAACACGGTACGGGGAAAATTGTAACCAGTAGTAAAAAGTAGCAGATGGCACAAAAACTATACCAGTCTGTTGTGTGGGGTGACACAGCGCGGTCCTTCCCCGACACATCTGCATCTGTACCATCACCAGATGCATCCTCAGCTTGATTGTCATAATTCTTGCCACCATGTATAGTTGACCCGGAGTCTGTTCCGTGGTTGTCTTGATTGTCAGAGGATGACTGTGTGAAGGAGATTGGTATTTAGATACATGTATAAGTTGTAAAGAAGGTTTGTGTGTGTGCTATTATGCATAAGTGAAATTTAATAATCACCTGTTTGGGTTCTGTGTCTGCAGGTTGCATGCTGATGCAAGTGTAGGCCTCTCCACCATGAGGGAAATAGCTCTGGGTTGGGATTTCAAACATATACCAACCATTGACCAAGCGTTGCATGGCTTCTGGTATGGCATTCTCATCCTCTTCCTGTTTGAGACGGTGGCAAATCCATAGTTAGCTAAGCATCAATATAGAAGGTAGTATAGGGAGAAATAGTTAAGATATTCATACAGCAACTCTCTTGAGCAAGGATTCTACAGTTGACTTGAGCACAGATTCAGCAACTCCATCAAACAATGTTACAGCTGCAGCATGAGTCCCATCTTCGACATCAAGACGGATCTTGTACCTAAGTGGTGGGCAAAATAAATATGGAATTACAATCTGTAAGGGTAAAATAGTAGTCTGTAGGTCAGGTTAAGGCTGACAACAATAGTTACCTAGATCGGGGGAACTCGGTTTGTTTCATGCATGCGTCACAGAAAAAACCGCCACTCCTTCGAGTCACACTCTTCCTGCACTTGCCATTTGTGCAGGAAAAGTAGTACCAAGATGTCCGTGTGTCGACACCGACGACGCGCAGCATGCAATAAAAATTTGTATCTTGGGGAAAGGGCATTATTAAGTTGGAGAGTGTATAGTGGAAATAGTCAAAGAAGGTTTGTAGTGTTGAGAGGGTACTCTTTTCTTCGCCTTGCACCATTGTGATAGCTCTAGTAGGGTGACTTGGGCAGGTGGTACCTCAACAGATTCGGCTGGGATTGCATCGCGCTTGAAAGCAGCAAGCGGGTGAATTTGGTCCTCATCATACATGATGGTAGCAGAAGTACTCGACAGGTAGGTGTCTTTTAATTGTGTATGCAAGTAGGAAATGCAAATTAGGTCACAAATTTGTAGCTGGGAACTGGTTTAAGGGGCAAACTAAAGAGGCCGTTGTAAATAGGAAACATACCTTTGTATGTCCGGACATTCATGCCAACCAAAATCACAGCATATCCAACATGGTCTGTCGGTTTCCTCTGCATAAACTTCTCAGCCAGCTCTCCCCATAGGGTGGCCCGGATCTTATGACCCCTGTCAGAGCAACAGAATATTAGAAATTATGTAAACATGATTGTTAATCTAAAAGTAGGTGTAAAGAACTTGGTGAGGGATACCTCTTTCCAGTTAGGTGGATGTCTAAAGCCTGGTTAGTTTTCTTCAACTTCCTTCCCTTGCCAACTTCCTTGGTCACTATCTGGCCAACATCAGTGACATATCCCATCACATCTGGAACCAGGAACAGAGATGAACTGTAAGTTTCTATAGCATAGTAGCAAATATGGGTAAACATAGGGTAACAAACTACTGGAACGATTAGGTATACCTATCAGGGCATTTGTCCCATTCACATCAAAGCGAATGTCTCCTATGTCAGTAAAGCAGAAGACATATTTTGTGGGGAACCCATCAGCCCTTGTAGTCACCTTCTTAACACTGCTAGCACCATGCAGCTCGATCATGTACCTCTTGTCCTTGAGAACTTGGTATTCTTTGAGATTTGGGATAATATGGAAATCCTTAAAACTGAAAACAGCCCCTTCAGTTAGGATGCCGACAAAACAATGAGCAACATTGTTTTTGGTGGTACAATGTATAAGATTCCCCTGCAGGTTTCAGAAAACACAAAGTGAGCATAGGGTTGTAGATAAAGAGTAGAAATATAGTACAGGTAAAACTTGAAGTATAGCTTGTGTGCAACACCTTTGAATCAGCAAGCAGATAATCAGTCCCCTTGTATTGGTCATAAATATTGTAGATATCCCACTTCCTACAGACCAACAATTGGAGCTCACAATTCATGCCTTGTCGCAGCTCGTGCAGAAACTTGAATGGATAAGCCATGGAGGAAGATAAAGATGCAAGCTGAGAGGGGTAGTTGTGGAGGACACAGAACCAGGCAGGGGAGGATTTATAGGTCCACCATGGTAAGATCAACCAGGGAAAAGGTAAGAACCCGAAAGGGCTAGAGCATTGTAACGTGCAAGCTCACACTCTAAAATGCATTGAAACCACTTTAATCAAGCACAGTGACAGTTTTAGGTATAATTATGATAATGAATCAATAAATTGTTTGGAACAGGAGGAGACGCACAAATGCAGCAGGGATGAGGATGCTGATAAACAGGCAGAGGGACTAAAAAGGCTGGCAAGAAGATTAAAGGAGGCGTTTCAACAATCACTGTCAAGACGTTGAGCTGTTGCAATTCCAATGCTATGAATAAAATTAGCATGTAATACCAAACATACATTTATGTAAGCTGAACAGCTAAACCGAAAGGTTGTCCGGGGGGTCTCATAAACGGTTTTCATCCTTCTTAATAGGGGCGATTAACAGCATGTTGAATGCGCAATAATGTGCAGGCAGTAATGGAGGGGTGCCAGGCCAAACGATTCAAGGGTGTACACAATAAAGAGACCACTGTAAAAACATTATTTCCTAGTTAGAAATCAAACAAATCGCATGAAAACTATAGGATTTTGATAAAATGAACAGCATTGATTGCAGGTGAAAACTGTAGTTTATAGTATTATAGAAGATTGATTGATTGATTGATAGATAGAAGATTGATGATTATTTCCTATTTAATATTATAATTGTTATAAACTTTCTTTAGGATCAAAATGTTCAAAATCTCAATCAATATAATTAGGGTGGAATGTCATTAGACTCTTGAGTAAAGAAAGAAATTAAGTAAGGGAGAGTTGAAGAGATTGAGATTTCACCTAAAAAAACAAAAATGAAGTGAAGTATTGAAAGCACATGTATTTATTTAACCTTATTTGGGGACAAAATTAAGATATATATAGATAGATATACCCACTATCTATGACATAATACATCGGCGGCACTAGCTAATTACCAAAGATAGAATGTTAGTGAATAAGTGCCTTCTTTATAAAATAGATTCCTTGCGCGGATTAGTAAATTTTTTTATATCCATAAAAAATATATAGATATTGATTTACTTGCATTTGTCTCCGCTTTATATAGATACTAGCAGATGACCCGTACTTTGTACGGGGGTGTTTTTTATTGATTTATTGCTTTGTGTATGAATTTACTATAACCAATACATATATTATCATATGTTTAATTTCTTTTAAAATGATGCTTATACTTTAGATTATAAAATAACATAATTTTCATATATCATCAAATATTTATATGAAAATATTGTATTTTTGTATTAATTATTTTTATACATACATAAGCAATACTATAAGCTGCATTATTCAATTTTATAAAAAATTGATAAAAAAACTTTTGAAAGTTAAATTAAAAATTTACAAACAAATTCATATAAATCAATCAATAATTAAAAATAAAAATTTGGATTAATATAGTATTATATTTTAAAATATAGAGAATATGTACTAAAATAAAAAAATAAACCAAATTATCTTGTATATGTTAAATATCAAATAAATATATTAACAAACCATTATCTTACTAAGAATTCTATCTTTTATCTAAAACATATCCAATGTGTAATGTTACATATATATTTAGGGTAGATATATCATCTAATCTTTTTATTAATATTATTATTAGATTTCAATATGAGATGATAATATTTAATACATTATTTTAGTAAAACAAATGGTGAAAATACAGTGGTAAAGTTTTCTACTAATGATGATTTTTTTAAAAATGTTAGAACCATATTACGAAAATAATAATATAATATTTAAGTAAATGGGTAAAAACAATTTTTTTTTTAAAATATTTAGGATAAATTAATATATTTACTAAATACGTAACTATAATAGTAAGATTGAGATTTATATGTTAGGATACAAAACAACTCAAAATCTAAGATACACCTATATTTTAATTAAATATGTATAAGATTAAGCTTAATTAAAACTAAGATTGATTAGATAATTTTTTTAATAAGGGGGTGATGTGGCGTAATATGGTGATGAAATTTAATTCCTCTTTAGTATATAGTAAGAGATAGATAATATTATCAAATGAATAATAAATAACTGAAATATTGATAATATAGTACGTACATGCTTTAATAATTTAAATAGAAATCAAATTATCTCGTATATATGTTATGGTTTTTTGAAAAAATAATTAAATAATAAATATATAAAAATGTAATGAACGTGTGAAAGAATTATTCTCTTAATTAAGAAATCTATCTTTTTTTTTCTAAAGTGTAATCAATATGCAATAGTAGTGATATATATGTTAAATATAACATATACTTTTTTATTGATATTTAAATATGATATGATAGTAAAAAATGTATTTAATATATTATTTTAATAGAATGAATATTTGTCTTAAATATAGTGGTAGAATTTGCTACCATTGATGATTTAAAAAAATACCATAATAAAATTACGAAAAATAATTTAAATTTAATATGATATTTAATTAAATGGGTAAAATAATATGATTATGATTTATAGATTGTGACGAAAAAAATAATTTTTAAATAAAAGAGTTATGATAGATCTATGTATTAATTAAATGTGTATAGGGATAAGATAGAGATTTATATATTTGGATAGAATTATTAATTAAACAACACAAATTCTAATATAGAACTAATATTTTAATTAAGTATTTATAATATTATGATAAAACCAAGATTTAATAAGATAGATTTTTAAAAAAGGGGGTGATGTGACGCAATATGGTGGCAGAATTTGCTTCCGCTTTAGTATATAGTAATAGATAGATAGATAGATGGATAGATAGATAGATAGATAGATTGATGGATTGACTCCATCTTCAATTCGCCCGATTATCTATTTTCTCCATTCTTCCTCTTTCCCCTATTCAATCGCTTCCTCTTTCCCCTATACAATCGCAAAACCTAACCATGAATCCCAAAAACTCTATTCAAATCTTGGTTCGAATGTCAGAAATCTCCCCAATCCCCAATCAAACCCTAGCAATCAGCATCACCGACCCCAATCAAACCCTCGGCGATCTCCAACAGTCCCTCCTCCCACCATCAATCCCTCCTCACCAGGCCTCCTTCTCTCACAACGGAAGAACCCTAGATCCTTCCACCAGAATCCTCTCATCCTCAATCGGACCTCTCTCCTCCCTCACCCTCCGATTCAAGCTCCTCGGAGGCGGCGGCGATGGCGGATCCACCTGCGCGGAGTCCCGCGACTGCTATCTCAACATGTACGCCATCAAGAAGCCCGACAAGGTGGATCCGAACGAGCAGAGACTCTCCAAGTGGACGACATGCGCGCTCTCCTTCGAGCCTCTCAAGCCTCCGTGCGTAATCGACCGCCTTGGCAACGTCTTCAACAAGGAGGCGCTCGTCAAGGCGCTGTTGGATAAGAGTCTTCCGAAGGCGTTTGGCCATGTCAGGGGCTTGAAGGATATGATTCCCGTCGAGTTGGCGTTTATTCCAGGGCTCGAGTCCTCCGACGAGGAGGCGCGGTTTCAGTGCCCGATCTCCGGGTTGGAGTTCAACGGCAAGTATAAATTCTTCGCCTTGAGGAGTTGCGGACATGTGCTCAGCGCCAAGGCGATGAAAGAGGTGAAATCGTCTGCTTGTCTTGTTTGTCATAAGGAGTTTGATGAGAAGGCAGGTGATAGGATTCCGATCAATGGGAGTGAGGAGGAGGTGGCTGAGCTCAGGGAGAAGCTGTTGCTTGAAAAGGCGGGTTCGAAGAAGCCCAAGAAGGTGAAGAATGGCGAGATTAGTGGCAGTAAGCATGCGATTGAGGCCGGTTCAGGAGCTGTGAGTGCTAAAGACGCTGCTGATCATGGTTTGCCTGGTAATAAGAGGTTCAAGGCGACTGATGTGGCGCCTGCTCATGCTAATAAGAAGGTCTATGCGTCGCTGTTTACGTCTTCGAATAAGTCGACGATCAAGGAGACTTACTCTTGCAGGTCTCTTCCATTGGGCCGGAACTGAATCCACAAAAGCTAGTGAGAGGTCGTTTCGTACCTGTATCAAGTCATTGTAACTCTTGTGTTTTTTTCAGTTGTGCTCGTCATGGTTCCCTGATGATGTCTGCTTCTTTGGGTGCAACAGATGTAATCTGATATCAAAACATTGGTTTCCTTATTTGTTAACTTTCTGAAGTTCAGTGAATATATATCTGCTGTTGAGATGGATCAAGTTTAGTGTTTTATGTGTCAGTACAATGCTTTATATAGCTTAGCATTGGATGTTGCTTTGCTTGTGATTTATGATTCTAGTGATTTTTTCTTTTGTCTAATGGGATTAGTTATAGGCCTGGAGTTTACTTCTATGAAGCTTGTAATACTGATTATATGCTGGTTGGCTTCATTTCAATAAGTAGTCTCCAGCATCAAGCCGCCACTAGTTTCACGGTTCAGTTTGGGTGTTTTCCTACCCAGATAAAGGTTAGTTTAACTGTGTAAGGCTCTTAGGAATAATGTAGAGTTGCTTAGCACTGCATCTGTCTAATTCTCACAATAGCTGAGCCAACTATAATCACCAGGTTGGAGAGACACCAGTAAGCTCTGATAACCTGCATAATTTTTGTAATTTGTGAAGCTCTGTACTCACTGGTTGGAATTTAACCAGTAAACTTGCAGTTGAATAGCCACTACTTATTGCTTGTTATGAGATTGTTCTTCTTTGTTCATATTCCTTTCCTATCTGTACTTTTTTGATGTGCTATGGCCATATGGGCATGTCTTTTTTTGGGCTACATTTAAATCATTGTTGTGGTGGACAACAGTTATTCTTCAAGTAACATATGAATGTCCATTTGGTCTTCTGAGCACGGATGATCACATTCTGGCTGCTTTGATTTGTGTACTTTTGCCCTTTTAACTGAAGAAACCTATGAGTGTACCCTCTATTATTTCAGTACAAACATATGAGTTTAGCACCAATAAGTCGTTCAAATTCCATTTGCAATCCTTCTTGGGTAAATCTGCTGCTGAAAGTTTTCTTCAAAGCCCACAGTTGCAATTGTGACTTGTGAGTAGCAGCAGACCAGAGGGTATCCAATGAAGAAACCTCCACAACAGCTCTTTAGTTTCAGTTTGCTGTTAATCTATTATATGGCTTATCATTGTCTAGTTGCTACTACTTCTACACATTTGATATGTCTTGATTACTTGTATTTTCTCTATATATGTCTAAAATCAGAGGCCTCCATAAACCCACAGAAAGTTGCAATTGTGACTTGTGAGTATAGGATAGTCTTGTACTTTCTTAACTAAAACACCCTCATCTTATTCTGAAACTGCAGCATCTGGTTAGGATAGTTCATTAAAACTCCTCCAAATAAAAGAGTTTCCTGGGAACTTGTAGACATACTTACTGGTCAACTTCAACTTTCATGATTATGGGCATGTAATTATTTTGTGTTTTTAAGTGTCTGTTGGGCTGTTGTACTTGTACATGAAAAGGAAAAGTATGCTAGCCACTCATATCTATCAAGTATCAAACAAAGAGTTAAGATAGGGGTCAAAGAATATCAAAGGAGGGGGGTCGGCTCAATTGCTCAATTAAGCCTTGGAATTGGGTGCAGATGATTCCTTAGCAGATCCATCTCCATTGACCAAGTTTGGAGTCAACACAGAAGATCCTCCTAGGGCGGGCGAAGCGCGTGCTCCTCCGCCACTGCTGGGTTGGTGGTGGGTGGCCGTCGAAATTGCCGTGGCAAGAGAGATGGGCATCAGACAAAGGCCTTTCCCTTGCAGATACTGCATTGCTGAACCCATGTCCTCTTCCATTAACTTCACCACTTGTTGCTCGGTTATCGCCATGCTGTCGCTCGTGGGCCCACCCTCCTGGCCCACGTTCGAGCTCCCACCAATGCCACCGCCTCCTCCTCCAGAGCCACCCTGCGATCAGTCATTCGAATTACCGGCTTAAGATTCGTTTGGATCCTAATCGAGTTTAAAAAATTAAAGGCTTGTTTGGTTCGGCTTTGAGTTTCCAGTTTTTAGTTTCGCAACATTTTTGTCCAGTTGTCGAAATAATCTATCTATACTATATATTAAAGCCGGAGAATTTCGAGCTTTCACGTTAATTTTGGCCCCACCATTTATTTGATAAAAAAAGATTAGTTAAGTATTGATATATCAAAATAATCTATCAAAATACTACCCTATATCTATAAAATATCAAAATAATATCTATTTATACAATCTAGATTTATGCTAAAAAGTTGTCTTTATCTAATTACCATATATTAATATATCAAAATAATATTTATATCCACGGTCTATCAAAATCATATCATATATTTAAACTATCCAAATAATATCTATCTATAAAATCTATCAATGTCGTACTAACTAATAAAATATTTAGATTTACTCAAAAAAGAATCTATCAAAATAATATCTATATTTATCATTTATCCAAATAATATCTATCTGTACAATCTATGAATATCATACTAATTAAGAAAATATTTATATTCACCCTTATAGAAACTATAAATATTAGCACATGAATGGATTTATCTTCATTGAATATATAACTTTAAATATTTATCTATAAAAAAATATGATTTTAGGTTATATGAGAAAGTTATATATTTAGAAAATATGATCTGTTAGGACATTAGTATTATATTTATTTGTGTAAAATTTGATAAGAAAATATAATTTACTAGGATATCGGTATTATATTTATTATATTTTATGTTTTAGTTAGGTTTATAATACAAATCAAGTATTGATATTAGGATAAGTTTGTAAATAAAAAAATATATAACAATCAAAATTTCTATGGCAAACACAAGTTAATTCGAGTTATATATAATCGTACTATTATGATGTATTTTATTAGTAAGTGAAATTATATACATATAAAATCAATAATATAATGTATTCATAATAAATTAAATATTTAAGAAATAGTCGTACATGGTACAACGGGTTAAGCTAGTTGTGTTAATATAAGTTGTCATCTTTCATTTAGTTTTGGTTACCTCGGAAGCAAGACCAGCAAGGAGGGGAGGAAGAGGTGGTCTACCACCTAATCTGCTCATGCTCAAAACCTGAACAAACAAACAAACAAATACAACCCTTTAAACACTTCAATTCCCAAGGTTACACATATAATAACACATTATACAATCTTGATTCATGTACCAGTAATGGTTGATACCTCCACTAGGGCTTAATTTGGCACGTACACATTCTCTTATACATTATAGTAGATTGATTAATAATGATTTTTATTGAAATTTATCGCGGGTATCCAGATTTGATTTGTCGGGTAAGTTGACAATGCCTTCTAATCTAATTAAGTCCCATCAACAATGTTTTTTTTTTTTTATAAGGAAAAGAATTAGGCTAGACCTATTAGAGGAGAAGAGGCATTATCCGAGCATCCATCAACAATGTTGATCCTACATTATATATGTACAAGGCAAGAATGTGTAGATGACAGAGTAGATGATGGAGAGATGTACCTTGACTTGGACTTGTAAGAATTTGACATAGTCGATAATTTCATCAAGCATTGAGGCCTTGTCTGTCTATTGTTCACCCACACCAAACAAAAATAAAGGATGAAATTAGTTTATATTTCGTTTTAATCTTTTCAAATGAAGGAAAAATACAACAACAATGACAATATATATGCCAACAAATTAAGAAAATACATAGAAAAACAACCCATGTGTTCATTATTGGCAACAAAAAAAAGCACCTAAGCTTGTGACAAACAAACAACCAAACCAATACAAAAAAACCTAGGAACGAATCATGCATATATATCCCAGTCTGCCTTGTAGTTAACTGCTCCTCTAACAACTACAATTTTTAATTTGAAAAATATGATATATTATAATGCAAAAAGAAAATACATTAATACTAATTATGTTTATATGTTTTGTTATCAAAAATAGTTCATCCATTGCTAGTTACTACCAAACCAAACGGAGTCAAAATGTGATCGATCAGCATCATCAACTTAAGAAAATAATATTTATATGTAAGCGACAACATACACGATGATCATAAATTCATGAATATTGTAATACAGTCGAATATTCGAAGCTCGACCCATAACTACATCACTATCAAGAATAATGAATTGTATATTAGGGCAGACACTAGTTTATTAACTCACCACCTTCTAAAGTTGCAAGTACATGTTCTCACCTCAATCAAGAAATTAAAATTAATTCTATTCAACACCAAAAATAAATATAGGTTCCATACCACTGACCAGAATTCTGTGTCCATATATTAATTGTCCAACCATGACATTTATATCAACTTTTATGTGATGCAGAACTTTTGGATTGTGTCTTGTGCCAATTCATGTGCACTTGGGGTAGGTGCAAACACACAGAAATGAACAAAATTTGTAACATTCCAAGTAATAGTAATGTTTTGTTGTGGATTATGTACCTTGTTTGCATTTGGAACTAGCTGTTGAAGACCTTTCATTCTCTCAGCAATCCTCTCCCTCCGGAGCTGCACAATTTAGTCCATCCATTATAACATGAATTTACAATTAAGTCGTCTGTTTGGATCGCACGGTATAATGCCTTGTTATGAATTCTTCACTAATGAATACGAAATAGAAATTAACAAAGGTCACGTACTCTTTCGGCAATGCTATGAGGATCGGTGGCCTGACCTCTGCGCGCCCTTACCCTCTGTCGACCCCCTGTGCCTGTCGATGCACTCCCCGTGCCACCGCCCTTGCTCTCAAACTTCTGTTGCATTTTTTTAACACAGGTTTTAAGAAACTCAATATGTAAAAACACTCATTATTATCAAACAGTCAACAAGAACAAATTCATCCAAGTTAGTCCAAATTTTACATCCTAATCAAACGACAAGTATTTCAGATTGGAAGAACAAACCTCAAAAGGTTGTTGGCTCATACTACTTGCACCATTTCCATGAAGAGGACCCGCCGTAAAGCCATTGTATAGGGCATCAACCGCCCCTTCTCCTCCCTATAATCATTCAACACATATTAATAAACTAACACAAACAAACACACATATACATACATACATAAGTTTGTACTTCAATCAATATATAAGTACCTGAGGCTGAGGGATGGATTTGAAAGACGAAGAATCGGCGAAAAGGCGACGAGGGTCCATGGGGTGATCGCCGGCAAGGCTCAAAGGAAGCAGGAGTTGCTGCTGGTGAGGGTCAAGATGAGGGTTATTAGGGTTAGGGTTAGGGTTTGAAGACGACGTCGTGTTCGACATGATGAGATCATGAGGCCATGAGCAGTTGGAGAGATCAGAGGACAGCATTTGTTGGAGCAAGTACTGATCATCATCTTGGTTATTACTGTTGTCAGGATGAGGATTGTTTGATTGGTGGTGATGGTGGGTTTGATCTATTTGGAGCTCCTCAACTGACAAATCTGCTGAGTTCTTCATACCTCCTCCTCCTTCCATTACAGATTGGTATGGTTAACTGATATAATGGGTGATTATCATTTGTGCATTTATATGAGATTGTTGCTAGAAAAATGGGGTTGGAATTTGAAAAAATGGAAGAGGATGAAGAGTTGTAAGTACCTGGATGATAATGACAAAAACAAGAAAACAAGGGTTTGTAAATAAATAAATGAATGATTAATAGTATAAGTTTGTATTTATATATACATTCCCGCCCGGCCTTTCAGATTAAATGATTAATCAATCAATTAGTAAATAAATTTGCAGCTTTTGCATTTCCTCCTAAGTCACCATCTCCATATATATGTCTTATTTTAAAAAATATCTATCAAAGAACTATTAAAAAAATAAATGAGCAAAAGAAAATCATATAAAACGAATAATGATTAAATTCCACATTTTCTGCACCTAATTAATTAAACTCCACGTCTCTCTCAACAAACTCGTCCAACAATCCACACGACTGATTTCAAAAAAACTAAAAAAATCCCTATGTCTTTGATAATATCTTCAACGTTAGTGCCTTTTCCTTTCAAAATTTGAAGTTCCTCTCACTTCTTATTACGTAACTCCAAACAATTAAACTAAAATTTAGGATGCTATAATTCTCACTTAATTAGCTTCGATCTTGCTTCATAAGAGATGTATAATTGTTTTATATAAAATGTAACATATATTAAAAAAAACGTAGTAATAGTTTTTGGTCCTTGACGGATGAGTTACGGCGAGTTCATGTCCTTTATCGAAAGTGGGTTAAAATTGTAAGAAAAAAAATAGTAAGCACCGTATTATTATTTTAATTTGGTCAGAAGATATAGGTCATATATAGATGAGTAGGCCCAAATATAAAAACAAAATAGACTCACATAAACATAATAATGTAAATGGAACTAAGTAGCTAGCTAGCAAGTAAAGTAATTAATCGCAAATTAGCATAAATGAGGTCCCTAAAACAGGGAAGAAGTTTGGAGTTTGACCCATTGGCTTGTCTTCACAAGGACTCAGTTTTCCAGGGCATGGAATATATGCCATGCATACATAGCTTCTACTCGAAAATACTATCAAAGACCAGATTTTTCATTCAAGATTTGGTTAGTATTGTTATGAATACACGTTAAGCCTAGAAGATGTGTTATGAACACATTGACATATGTTATGAACGCATTTATTATCCATCTAGAAGATGCATAAGAAACACATGTGTTTAGGTAATTACCCTAGGTAGAAAGGTGTGAATTATTCACCTCCTAATCTTGACTTTGTGGTAACTCTTGCCTAACTTTGGTCCTATAAATAGAGGCATCACTCATTGTAAAACTTGCACCAACAAAGAGTAAGAATACAACCTATAAGGTGCTTACTCTTTCTCCCTCTCTTCTAATGTCATTATCATTCTAAAGTGGCTTTCTTAAGTAAAAGTTCTTAAGTAAAGTTCCAATAATCTTCTTCTAATTCTTTATTATATAACAAGTATTAGTTTATGCTAGTTCATTTAATGCTTTGGCAGATCTACTGTCTTAGGCACGTACTCGATCTATGCATTGCATGAAATTTGTATTAATATACATTTACCAAAACAATAAGGAGTACTACGTATTTTACCATGAAACATATATGCATGTGTATCGTTATTATCGTCGTTTCCATGTATATATATATATGCATGATTTTTCGGATCAAAAAAAATATATATATGCATGATTTTCGAAGTTAAGGTTCATCACAAAGCGAAGGTTTTCGAAGATTGTTCTAGTTCTGCGCTATAAGTGAGATACATCCTGTCACCCTAACTAGAAAATCTGTCATCCACAACTACAAATTATTAAATTTTTGCCACAAAAAAAAACTATAAGCTGGATTGTATATCCCATTTTTGCCCATTCAACTTCACGACCCAAATTTTATGGCAGCACACATTATCTCCACAATGTTCAAATGTGAAAGCTCGGCTGAAAAAATAGAATTTAAGAGCATGACAGCATCCCCATCTTTTCTATTATAGAGAAAATGAGGGATTTGGGGGATTATAGCTCATTTTTTTACTCTAACAGCTTCTCGATCTCATGGGGAAAAAAAATACACTTCTTTCTCTAAATGTAGGGGATTCTCCAAAATGCATTTATAGTAATTATTTCTTCTTCAAAATGCATTTATGCTAATAGTAGAAGGTTTATATAATATGAGTGTAAAATTTAGCTTTTCCCTTTAATGTTAAAAATATAATGCAAATTCATCATATATATTATAAAATATATAGTTTTAATTAACATATATTCTCGTGAATGCATGAACTTTTTACTCACATAAGTCGTAATTTTATTGAGTTTATGTGTATATAAGTCATAAATATTTCAGTCAAACCATTAAACAATAATATATAGTCTTTCCAACACCTAATTATGAAGACATAATTTTCTATTTCCTTATTTACATAATGTTTCTTTAGTATAATTACTTCTTTATTATTTAAATAAAAAATTAATTATTTTAAAGTAAGATTGTATTATATTTTCATTTCTTCCAATTAAATAAAAATAATAATTAATAAACATTGAATTCTTCAAAATAGATAAGTGGTTGGACTTAAATAAGAAATGTTATATTCTACAAAATGGAGAAGAAAATAGCTTTTACTTATCCATTTTATAAAAACTTTTAGCACATCTGTTGAGGACACTCTAAGGGATACAAAGAAATAGAATTTAAGGGACGTAAAGAAAGGGCAAAGGATTTGGACTGACAAATCATGGGTTATTCACTTATTCCTCTATTTGCTAAGCATAACGAAAAAATGAGTCTTATTAAGCTTGGCCTAGGAAAAGCGATCACAAATAAACATAAACATTTTACAAAATAGACGCACGCATAAATGGACACATATGAATGCATAAACAAACATCCATAGAAGCACACTATACTAAATAAGGCGATTATATACTAAATAATATTTTTTTTTCGGTTAAATATAAGAAAAGATTTTAGATTATTAATAAATAAATTAGGTGTACTTCACCCGAAGGAAGTTTGAGATTAGACATTTGTAATTTCCTTTTTTTTTTTAAATTTGAATAAACTTGAACTAATACTGATAGAGATTGTTTCATCAAATGAAGTATCGAAGAAAGTTAAAGAATTTGAGATTAGATTTATTTCTTCACAATTAGTAGTGAGGCAATGAATTGCATTTCCCGTTATTATTATTATTATTTTTATATAAAATTGTTTTTTAATATATAATTATTTTTTTATATGCTTTACATAAAATTAGTGGAAAGCCGAGATACTATTTGGGTCCCCACTCCTCTAGCAATTGCAAAACCAATCATAGCAAAAATAAAAGCAGCAGCACGCGTACTAATATCTTGAGCCTTCTAGAGCTTCTGGATGCACTTAAGTACGGAAATAGCCTCTGTTTCTAATTCTCTCAATGAGGAGAAAGAGAAGAGGAGAAAACTATACCCAAGTGCTTGAAACGTTTACGACCCGCCGCCTCAGTGACCACACGCCCGAGCACAAAGTCAGACATCCCAGATTGGGTCAACGGCGAAGACCCGGTCAAGTCCACATACACATCACGTCCCCCATCCCACGAGTAGAGTAGTACGCCAACAGGTCGGAGGGGTCTATCCTGCCCGTCACGCAACCCAATATCAACCTCCTTACCAGCAGAAATCTCGGACCGGTAGCAGATATCAACAAGGGTGTCGTGAACAACATTATGTCGATGCCTAATACCAATAATCCCAGCACAAGACAAAACACGATCCCCGTAGATATCACCATCAAAAACCCTGGAGCAAGCAGAGCAAGGTCTCGAACTGGAGAATAGAGGAATGCCCAACCGGTAGCATAACACACACCGAAAGGACTTACTAGTCATAGTTTGACCCAACCCAGAAATCGGCATAGCCCTAAGCCAATTAGAAGAGTGACTACCCTGTTGAGAGTTTGAAAGAGCAAATTGTTGGGGAGATAAGGAGAATGTGGATTCCGTAGTTTTAGCAACTTTTGTGAAATATACATCTGCCAGCTTCTTCATAAGTTTGGGGGCAGCGATCTCACTAAGGTTACTCAAAAGGTCAGTCTCCACAACATCATTAAACCGACGCAAGACATCATCAAAAATAGGCCCAGGTGCAACAATACCCGCTTGTCGAAGGAGATTATCTTGCAAAGAATCAGACTGCAACCCTTACGCAAGAAAGGCATAGCGCAGAACATCAAACACAACATACACACCAATTGCCGAACCCAGGCCCAGAAGCAGCAACAATACGCTCCAATAAAGAGCGAAGCGCCACATCAAAAGTGCGTTGAGCCGACAAAGAAACGAGGGGGGCAAGTGCGCAAGGCAAAATAGAGTTTTGAAACTCCGGAACAAGCACGGAGAAGCAACGTACAACTCGTATTGAGGATCATTAATTCTGGAAACCGCATCCATAAGCTCAACTGCTTTTTAAACTCTCTATACCACCAGCGCATTACTAAAAGCTGAATCCACACCGACAGGCCCCCCAAGTAATTTAACACCAAGCGGAGGTCTAGCAATATTAGGCGGGAAGACACCTACAAGCCTGCTACGAGGATCCTCCTTAGGCCAAAACACCTCAGTTTTGGCCACATTTTAGGTGTAGGCCGAAACGAGGACCATCCAACATAATCAACTCCAAGACCTTCCCCACAACAAGGGTATCACCAACAATAGTTAGTGCCATCATCCAAATACTAAGCCTGCATACACAAGTCAAAAGAATCTTTAATTTTACACACCAAGGGATGCAACACTAGAGCAAAGAGAAAAGGGCCAAGGGGATCACCCTGCTGCACACCCTGGCATGACCATAAGGAGTGCTCCCCATAATAAAGTCTAGCAGGATTAGAATAGCAGAATTCAACCCAGTAAGAAATAGCAAGACACCTTAAGCGAACTTCCCGCAACATAACCTCACGATCCACCAAGTTGAAGGCATTTTTAAAGTCCACCAACAACACAGAAAGGCCAACAACATCACCATGATCTTCAACTAAACGATTCACAACATGTAGAATCGCCTTAGCACCTCCTGGAACCCCAACCCCAAATTGGAGACCCCTAAAATACCCACTCAAAGAAGGTCCTGTCAAACTAGTACAAACCTTTGAAACCAAACGCCTCCAAATAGTACCCACTACAATAGGATGAGTAGCTCATAATGTTAAGCCCAAGCCCAATAGGCAGGAAGAAATGGACTCGGACCGAACACGCTTTAATACCATGTGAAATTCTGGTGGGCCGAGAGAATTCGGCGACGTGTCGGGGAAAATTTAACCACTTTGCACATAAGGTCGGGATCCACCTTTCCACCCAAAAGCTTGAGCCAATGGGTATGGGCTTTACCATTCCTTATAATCATATACCAGAGGGTTTTTGACTTTGTTCACCGATGTGGGAATCCTCCAACACGCCCTCTTAAGTGGAAACTAGCCTGGCCTAGTTAGCACTTGGAAAGACGGGTCTAGCATCCCATTTTCTTTATAGCTAGCTCAAAGAACGGGCAATGACATCTCAATCTCTTTTTAGCCAACTCGACCCAAAGAACGGGCGGGTAGCTCATAATGCTAAACCCAAGCTCAATAGCCAGGAAGAAACGGACCTGAACCGAATAGGCTCTGATACCATGTTAAATCTCGGTGGGCCATATATGACGTGGGGGTTCACACGTCAGTTCGTGCACATATGCATGGTAGGCCCAACACATAAGCACAAGGGGTTCTACCCTAAAACAAATTGGCAATAGGGAGAGTAGTCCATGTACTTATATGGTACGTGGTTTAGGTTCAACTAATAGAGTTCCCGAGTTCCCGCACCCTGCGCGGATTACTTATTTAATTTTATTCGAATATCATATCAATGATAAGGTATTCAAAAATACATCATTTAATATCTTGATGTAATGCGTATTCATAACAATAGATTTAACACATGTGTTCTAATTTGAATATACACTGTTATATATTAATTAACATTTTTTATTAGTAAAATTATTGATATAACAACTACTATCTAATAATAAACAAATATATTAAACGGAAAATATTATTTCTCCATATAATAAAAATATAAGCTAATAGTTTGTTTGGGTCTATATTTCATATCAACTTATTTATGTGTTTGTAATATACTAAACTATACTAATATTTTTTAATAAAAGTTTATTTTGATAACTTATTGTTCATTTAAAATTGAAACTGACGTAGTTATAAATCATGACATTATATATACAAGTATCACTAATTAAAAAGTAGGATAATACTAAACCTAGTTACAAATATTTATCAATGAATCTTCAATGGAAACAAAGAGTATGCATATGTGAATTCTGTTTAAATTTGTGATTATCCCTTTAAAGAAGCAATTTGAGAAAATAACATACAATATTAAAGTGAGATTATATTTCATAATCGAATAAATATAAAATTGAAAGTTTCAAAATGTTATTTTGTGAATTTTAAATTTAGTTAAGATTTTTGTTCAATAAATCTTACAAATTTAGACTTTTTTAAAATTGTAAATTTTTTTGTTATAAATATTTAATCTCTAAAATCTTATAATCTTAACATATCATAATTTTTTAGATTCAAAGATTGAAAAAGATTACAGGTTTAGCAATATATATTTTTTGATTAATATAATTATAGCATATTTAAATTTATTGTGAATATTATCATACAATTTACTTTTAAAAATTAATATAAAATTCGTGATTAAAATATATTAATTGGGATATTGAAAACATAATGAAAATATAGAAGATAATTAAGGAAATGCCTAGAAGATAATTCATGATCAAAAACATAATTGGGATATTATCATATAATTGAATATTACATATTTATATATATATTTTGAATATTATCATACAATATACTTTAAAAAATTAATATAAAAAATTTGTAATTAAAAAATATATATATTGGGATATTAAAAACATATGACAACATAGGAGATAATTAAAGAAATGCCTAGAAGATAATTCATGATCAAAAACATAATTGGGATATTATCATACAATTCAATATTGCATATTTGAATTTATTGTGAATATTATCATACAATATACTATCAATATTAAAAATTCGTGTTTAAAATATATTAATTGGGATATTAAAAACATAATGGCAATACAGAAGATACTTACGGAAATGCCTTGAAGATTATTTACGATCAAAAAGATAATTGGGATATTATCATATATATAATTCAATATTACATATTAAAAATTTATTATGAATATAATCATACAATTTACAAAATTAATATAAAAAATTCATGATTAAAATATATTATTTGGTATGTTAAAAACTTAATGAAAAAAGGAGATAATTAAATAAATGCCTAGAAGATAATTCATGATCAAAAACATAATTGGGATATTATCATACAATTCAATATTGCATTTTTTTTTTGTAAATACTATCATACACTAATACACTATACTTTCAAAAACTAATATTAACAATTTGTGATTAAAATATATTAATTGGGATATTAAAAACATAATGACAAAATAGGATATAAACATATAATTAAGGAAGTACCTAGAAGATAACTCATGATCAAAAACTAAATTGGTATAGAATTATACGGAGTTTGAATTTGAGGTTGTTGGAAAAGATTGATTATAAGAGATAATTAAGGAAATTAACAAAATGAATTTTGAGGTCAAAGATTTGATTCACCGAAAAAAAAGGAAATATCAAATTATCTTAGTCAAATCACGTATTAAAAATAATCACAATTATCTTCCTAATAACGATTTTATCTTTCTTTTTTGGTTGAAATGATTTTATCTTTATAATAATATCTAAATTGATTTTGTTTTTTACAAAAACACTAAGCCTCGGCCATTTCAATTGTATGGATCAATGTAGGGAATAACCAAAATAAAAGAAACAATTTTAACATAAATAAGGTAAATTGAAAGATTTATATGTTAAGATATAAAGTAAGGAGTAATTTGATTTATATTCTCCCAAACAAATAATAATTAGATAGCTCTAAAAATTATGGTACACATAACACCGTATAGAAGATATAGGCTCATTCACTTTTGTTCAATTTGGTGACTTGTGAATACTACTTTTTTTAAAATATTCAATTATTATAGTCTAATTACATTGTGATTTAAATAACCAAATAATTAATTTAAAAATAAATATTGAAAATTCACAAAATATCAAAGTTATTATAAAAACTAAATCTAAAATTAGTTAAAATCTAAGATCTATATATGGGAATTGATCCTAAGATCTATCAAAAAAAAAGATATGACATGTAGATTTATAAATCATAAAAAAGAAATAATATTAAATGGCATATGACATGGAAAAAAAAGATATGACATGGTTTAATGACAACATGACATATGACAAAATTCGAGGTGGCTTAATCTATGAGCGCCATATGAAATAAAGTTGATGTGACGCAATGAGAAGGGTTTAATCCTTAGTGGTTTTAAATATATATATATATATTGAGCCTAAACTCTCCAGAGACCATGTCACAACACGCCCCCTCTGATACCATGTTAAGTGTCCTTTCGAAAACAGATTATTGAGCCTAAACTCTCCAGAGACCATGTCACACGGTCACCCACAAAGGGTGAAGATCCAATATTGCAAACCACTGGACTCACTATGTTAGACATATCCACGTGGACTATGAAGAGCTCTCCATCACAAACCTCACGAATGGCATTATAGTCGTATAAACCACTTTGACCACTCAACGGGGAACATGTGATCATTTTTACATGTGCAGCTAGTGTAGAATTTCCCATCTGATTATAGTCTATATTGTCCTCAAACTGGAATAACCTCCTAGAATACAGTTTTGTCACATGAGCAGGAATCACTTCATTACTACTCTGATCTTTGTGATAGATAATCATGAATTTGTCACCAACATTTAAGGAGCTTGTAAACAAATTGAATTTTACACTCTCACCAGGGAGTGATAACACATGTACTCCCCAAATTGTAGGGTCAAGGTTGAAAGCCTCCAAAACCCTTGTATGACAAATCTCCCTAACCTCTTCAACCTTGTTTGAAGTGTGGAAAGGCAGACTTGAGTTGGAAATAAAGGCCTCCAAATATGTTGGATTTTTTTTGAAGAGTCATGCTTTAGCATAACTTGGGAATAATAAAATATTGAGAGATTAAAGGATATGTATAAGAAACCATATTTGAAAAACATATATTGGAAAAGTATTGTGACATCTCTCTCTAAATTAAAACCTATGAAGTGTTCCCTCCAACTCCTTGTTTTAACCATGTCTATGACTCTTGACATATCTTTATCCTAAAATTTCTTCTCTATATTTCTCACTCTCCCTACATGTCTCTTGTTCATTTCAAACTTAAACCTAGAAGGCTATATATGAACCGTAGCTAGCAACTCAAGTAGAGCAACATCAATTTATCTTCTTTGAGTTTACCATTAAGAAATGTGAGTGATTCATTGTACTTTTTTCATCAAATAGTTCTAATGCAACTCTCATAATGCATTATGACTATTATTTAGATGTTGCGACATTTCTAAATTTGAACATTATGATTGCTTGTGAATCTTTATCGTGTTTCTATTTTGTAGTGATACAATAAGAGAGATAACACAACTGGAGGATCTACGGTGTTTGTAAAAGTTATATTTTTTGACCTAAAGTTCTTTATCTATATCTTTAATTTATTTTGAGTTTTTCACTTATCAAATATGACAATATTTTGTATTATGCTATTTTAGCAGTTTGATTATCACTTAAGCTAGTGTATGATAAGAAGAGTTCATTTTGGATGATTCTGAGCAAAAATATAGGACTGCCTAAGAGTCTAATAAAAATTTTCAATGCTCAGAAGGATAAGTTTTTGAATCTCGATCGATTATGTTCCTCAGACCCTAGCCTTCTGACGATTGTACATCTGGTTAGGTATGAGTCACAAATGGAAGAAAATGTGATAGTTGAGCCAGTGTATTATGTTGAAAACCTTTTCAACTCAAAGTTAGATGAATTTAAGTCAAAATTCATCCATGTAACCGAAACTGAGTGGTGGAAATGCATCAAGGACATTTTTGGAATATCTTTTCGGTATGTTTCTATTTTCTTGATAGTATTTGGTTTAGTTTTAATATTTGAATATATGTGCATAAATGGATGTATATAGGGATGTTATTCATGCATTGTTGTACCTGAACTCCAACAAACTTGTGGAGAATTGGGTTCAATATATATGCCATAAGGTGTAGTAAAGATTTACTGTCCATGAAGACAGAAATTCAAGAAAATGGCATTGTTGGATGTAGTTCAAAGGTAGTCTATGAAAATGTGCTACTCTCGGATAAGGAGTGTGTGTGGACAAGCTGATTCAATTTACTATCCAATTGGTTATGAGGAAGAGAAATCTAGGTTCAAGCTCGTAAGAGGGAGTAGTATTCTTGAATAAAAGAACTAGTGGAGATTGGACCACCGTGTTCGGGAAATACTTAAGCAGAAAGACGGCGAAAGAGATATTTGACTATAGGCGTTATAGGAAGGCTATGGGGAAGGTTCAGGTAGAGGGGATTGTTCAAGCGGAGGAGGAGCAAGAGAAGAATGTTGCAAACAACAAAGAGAAGCAAAAGGAGAAGGTTGAGAACACTTGACCTATACCTTTATAATAATGGTCACTTTAAGGATTGACAAGTAAGGGGATCCCGACAAGCAAGTGTAGTTCAACACCACGTAGGTTGGGTGTGGTTGAGGTTCATCCTTATTATTATATGACAATAGGTGTTGTCCCCTATTTCTGTGCAGCCTACAGGCATATCAATGTTGGAGAGTATATGTCGTTTTTTACAAAGGATGTAAGCTTAGAAAATTATACTTGAGTCTTAATTTTAAAGTTTAAAGTATAGCCAGAATATTGAACATGTTTTGATTTTTATGTAGGATTATATAAAAGATGAGATCGTGGCAGAGCTAATTTTTATGTTGTTCTACATGAGTATATTATAACGTGTCTTTGAAGGGCAAGTGGATATTCCTGTTTCTCACCTTATAGTAGCATAAAATATTTTTGGTATGTCATATATTTATGATTTGATATATTTGCTTTAATTTACGTTTAAAGGAAAATCGATGCTATCGATCTTAAGGAAATAACAATCATCCGTCACAGTGATGACACGTTCATGTTTGATAATAATCTGATTTTGTATTGGTTGAATTATTAAAAGAAAACTGGTTCAACCAGTCTGTTAGGGTCTTATCTAAAGTCAAAACATCTAATGTTTTCTTCTGTACAAGTCTCTGACCAGAATTATTTCCACGCTGAGGAGCATGAAGCTAGGTTTAATATACTTGTGATTTCTTTTTGGGTCGAGGATGAGGAATTTGGGCATTCATCACTTGAGGTAGAAGCACTAATTCAGTCAATGGTTCGACATTAGGAATCAGTTGGTGGTTTTGTTTAGTACTATTAATCCCTATAGAGAGAGTATTAAAGTAAAGCGAATTTGCGGATATGTCCCTCCCAATAAAAAAGTATGCAAAAATGTAAAACGACAAAATGGTGAAGCATGCTGTTTTTGGCGTTTTGCAATCAAATTCACATTATTTTGTGTTTTCTGTTAAATAGAAATTTATTAGAAAATCATTATAATTACATTAAAAATATTTAGCCATAACTTCTGAAAATTTATTTAAATACATAATTGAAAAATAGAAAAATAAAAATAAAATGTAAAATAAGAAAAGAATTTTAGACTGTTTCCAAATTTAATAATATCAATAGCCAACTACAGATTATTTAATTTGGCCGGTATGGGATGAAACTCTGTATTTATTTAAGGACAGACACAAGCAAATTTAATTCGTTGGACTTCTTTTTCTCGTCTTCTGGCGATGGGGATGCCTTCAAATTTATAAATTTCCTCCATAAATCAATAATTGTTGAAATCCAATCATAATCATTTTGTATTTTTTTTTGGCTCAAAAAGGAATCATGTTGTTTTTGACATAATCCAAACACACCATATACTATTATTCAAACTACACGATATTGAAAGGGTGAAAGAACCCAAAGTTGAATACGATGATAGTTGTTTTAATCTCAAAAATCGCCATTATTCAATCCACAATATGTTATTTCAATAATACATTGGGTTTACATTTTTTTAATAAAATCTCACTTATAAAATCTCACTTCAAAAATCTCACTATTCGGATTGCACTAACAGATAAATAATGGTTAATGTCAAAACGGGTGCTCAAAATCTAACATAAAAGAGCAAGTACATAATGTGTGATTTTTGTAAATATCCAACATAAAAGGCGGTTAAATGCATCACTTCTAAAATAAGGAACGACTATATGCTAAAGCAAAAGGGTTAACAATGATGAGTCCATTGTCCTAAGCCAGTGTATCATCCATGACCAGGGTACAGGCGAGTAGTACGCACCCTTAAACCCGAGCAAGTCGAGAGGATGTTTACGATATGCCAAGTCAAAGAGCATAAAATAGGGATGGATATGAAAACCCACAGGTGCAAACATAACGAACAATGTCCACACACTATAATCAATCCTCAAAACCTTCTTCACGCCTTCCCTTCATATATGCTAGTGGTTGTATAATGTAACATAAATGCAGAGCATTACAGCCTCACTCCTAGCCTACATACCTCCAAATTTTTCGGGTAACAAGTTCTTAAGCAATTGCGATAGGACAAGCTTGTATGTTCAAGGTAAAAATGGCCAGGATTCAATACCTTGAGATCCTTCTTGATATCAACCCAATCTTGCCTCTCTTACCAGAACCTAAAACAAGACAGTGAAAAGATACGGGGTTACAGAAACAATGAATGAAGAGCCCAAACATGAATGGCTAGCAGAAACAGCTAGGATGATCAGCAATAGCATTTAAATACAGCCTAATATATAAAATGCAAGTGTGTGATGGTAACGTACCTCTTCGGCAAATTTTATCAAAATAGTTGTCCTTGGTCGCAGCTGGCCATCCACTGGAACAAAATGGGCTGTAACAACAGCAGGAAATCCCGCACCATCCAACACACCCTTTCAGAGAAAAACATAAACAAAATTGTAAGTCCAGGGAGTTCTGTAAACAGAATCAATGAAGAAGTTAGAAAAAGCATACCCTCACAATTCCAGCAACAAACGCCCCACAGTTAAAGGTGCCCATGTCTTTTGGTATGGATATAAACCTAGCAAAAGATAGATATTTAGCTCATGGTATATGGCCTTTTATATCAAACTATCATTGAGTACAGTCCACAGATTAATGATATGTTTACTTATTGACCAGAAGCTCCTTTTCACTGATCATGTATTCATCTTCATGTTCAGTGCCCTTCTCCAATGAGTCTGCAACCTAAAAGGCAAAAAGAGTCAGTAAATTAATCTGCACAAATTATACAGCAAGATTCTTCTATACTAAACGACCAGCCATTCACACATGATTTGGATCACTATTAGATAGATAAAAGAAGTCATACACACAAACATTATTGACTCATTCCAAGAATGCATATAAGATCATCAAACAAAATCATGATGGTCCTGTACTTTGCATTGATCAAATGCATAATATGCAGCAAAAGAAATTTATAATATCTAAACAATATAGCATCAAGAGTTTTTTCACAACCGACATCTTGGAAGAAACACTGCAATCTGAAAGTGCTACAAGTCTAAAACCATCAACCGATTTGCTTTTTCATCAAAGATTAACTGTGATGAAGAACATTTCTGAAAAATAAGTTATGCAGGAAAATCCTAAAGCATTCTCAAGTAACCTTTGTTTCCTCAAGATATCTACTTTGAAAGGAGATAGCACTAAATGAGAGACAGATAGGGAAAAACATGCAAGCGCAGGCACAAAGATGGACAAATAGGTGTTTGAATGGAAAATGGGTTACTAAAACCAAAGCAACCAGAAAACTGAAAGGGGGGATTTTTCAATCATTTAATATACACTGAAAGCATCATTGAACTTACCTTGCCAAATAACACCTTCCACACAGTGCTGTGTACGAATGATAATATACCCAATAATCTTGTCTCCCTTCTGTTTCCCTGTGGGATCAGAACAGGAGTTCTTACTATAGTAACTAGAAGGTTAATGTGCACAGAAAGCGAACTCCGTTTTCTTGCACACACATCTAGCAATTGCTAAATCAAATATGATTGACTCGCCATAGCAGATTATGATTGAGAAATTCAATATATTTGATCAAACTTCAGTTAGCAAAATGTATATATTACCCTTTCCCTGTGGCAAAGAAGTTCTAGAACTCGAGCACCAACGGCATAGCCTGCATCCTCCAGCCTAAACATCATTTACCAATGAAATTTGATTATTACAGAAAATCTAAAAACAAGAGAACCAAAGTTATTTTTAACAGTAATTCCAACAGAAGAAGCAAGAAAATGCATACGAAACTAAGATTTTGCTAGAGATAAGCAACTAATGACCTCCTTTCAAGCTCAGCGATATTGTCAACCTGGGTCTGGTTGTACTGAACAAGCTCTGAAAACAAGAAGGCAAATGCACTCAAACTGACCTGCAATTTCAAATCATGAGCTGTGTATTAGGGTTCAAAAGACTACTAATTGGTAGAAAAACCTTTCAACTGCGCCCACAACATGAAGTTCATTTGGGACTTGTAGGATATCAATCGAACATGAATTCACCAAGCATACCATATTAGATACAGAGCAACAGCTGACGAAAGGAACTGAAAAGCAGATGAGATGGGTACAAAGGGTAAGGAATCCACCTCCTGTTTGCCCTTGGTTATGGGTTTATCGAGGACATTGGAATATTGCTTCATCTTCCCCGCTCCAATCATTGTTTCTCAATTGGCGCTAGTTCTGGTTTTTTTGTTTTTTTTGCAATTCAAATCAAAATCGTACAATAGAGAACTCCACAAAGCAGAGAGAGAGCAGCATTTGATCATTCAAATTCAGAAACACTGGTGAAAATTAGCAGACCAAAAACCCTAATACAGAACACTGTGATGGCATCAATTTGGTGAGCAATTTAATTCAGACTCCAGAATCTCTGAGTACAAAATGAAATTGAACGATTTCACTATAAGGGCGTAATACATTAGCATTTGTGTAGACCCACTAATCGTAACCATTCATCATTCGCAGCTACTAGCAGAAACTGATCTCAAGTAGTACTAATACACCGAAACCCTAATCAAAACAACATACAAAATCCAAAATCCAACCTCTTGTTCTTGCCTAGCAGAATCCGGAAGTAAGGCGATCGATGACGGAGGAATGAAGGGAGACGAAATGGAAGATGGGCGATGGTATCAGGAAGACAGAGATCAGATATAGAGAAGATCAGATCGAGTGACTGGAAATTTTGAAGAGGACGTTTCTCCCACAAGTTTGGGTATCATCGGGGAGTAATTACATAAATTCTTTCCATAAATTAGATTATTAGGGTATGGTAAATTACATAAATTTTGAGAATTATAAAATGAAAATACGATCTATATAATCGACCACTTCGATCCAGGAAAGAAATGAACATATTTTATCATCATAAACTATATTACAATATTTTAAAATAATTTTAATACATACAAGTGTTAAGTTAATATATTTAGTGTTAACTTTTACAGTACTATTTAAATTATAGTTCTCATGTTGTATCAGTATGATTTTAACTTTTGTATGGAAAAAAACTCTCGGACAAGGTGTAATAATATCAACTGGGATTTTGTCATAAACTGTACAATTATTAACTCAAATCTAATGAGCTCAAATTTATCCCATAAGATCTCCCCACATTTACCCACAAATCTCAACAAACGTTACCAGGTGTAAAATTGTAGTGACAAAAGATCCTGTTACATCAAAACCCAGATCACCCATGAGCGGCCTCATTCCATCTTTAGTTTCCCCACCAACACTCCAAATCATAAACAAAACATCACACAACGCATCCATTTACACATCAAACTAGTGATTTACAAGTATAAGCACCAAGATTGACACAATGCAAACTGCCATTTTACCAGCACCAATCTTAGTGCCTGCACTGTCTTTGTTGTCTGATGATGACCCGGGAGTTCCGTATATCGAAGGCAGCGGTGGCTCCGCCACTTGGTCCACAGTCAGCGCCGTCGGTGGTGGTGTTGGCCCGTCCGCTGGTCCTGCATCTTGAACCATTTCGCCAATGCTCGTAGGTCTGATCCAGTAATCGTCGTTTTCTTCCACGCAACGGCTCCCTGCAGTCACGTTTATGTAAGTCTAGCCCGTGAGGTTTCATCCTAAAACTAATTGGCAATAAGAAATTCGTTCAGCTTACTGAGGTAATTTCTTGCAGTTGCAGGGTAATCAGTGACAACACCATCAACTCCAAGGCCCTTGATGAAGGTCGCCAGGCTGACCAACGGGTCCGAATACATGTCGAACAGGACGCTCGTGAACTCGTTGTACATAGTATACGCGTGCACGGAGATGTTGGCATCGTGCATTTTCTTGACAAGGTTCGTGTCGCTCAAGGAAAAGAACTCGGTATCGGTGATGAGGGCGCCTTTCGGTAAGTTCACAGTGTCAGCTACCTTCTTGATCTCATCCACGGCTGCATCATCGATTGTCGTGATCCCTTGCGTTTTGACGGTGTACACTTTCTTGTAGGATGCGGACTCCTTGAACTTGGCCAAGACCGAGGTTTCGTCTGACCGGATGAACACCTTGTCGAACGTCGTGTTTTTCAAGGCCGAGGCGACTGCATTTGTTATGTCCAAGCTCTTCTTGGAGGCAAGGTAAGCTGCATTCTGGGTTTTAACACAATACAGGGGACAATTGGATATTAATTTATGTTGCATTTGAGTTCTGCGTTATATAAAACAAGACAACTAAGCTACCTCTATGCTTATCAAAATTCCAGAAACAGCCTTTTTCTTGGCTAAGTCAAGGAAATCTCTCAGAGTCACCAGTTTACCCAGATTCTTGGCTGCTGGGTTCCTTGATAAGTTTGAATTTGGAATGGGACTTGTGAGTTGTGCTACAACAGATGAACCAAGATGTTTATAAGAGCTTTATCATTCTTTTTTTTTTTGTACAAAAAAAAGTTTCATTACAATATAATCTTACGCTTCAAACTCTGAATGTCATTCCATGGAAGATTGAAAGAGAAAACGCCAGGGTTCTCTTGGATTTCAGGGATTTTGGTAGCCAGAGAAATTAAGGTAGCGACAGCAGTAGTTGAGGTTGTGAGGTCGGCTGACGGTGAGCAAAACGCAGTTCCGTCTTTCGACATCTGCACCGAGCAGTCGATGATGTCTGCCCCATCGCTGACTGCCTTCTCGTATGCGAGATCAGTACACGGGGCGTAGTCTCCACTTGCGCCGTTGTGAGAGATTATCAACGCTTTGGCTGTGTAAGAAAATGTTGATATTAGTGAGTAAAACTGACCTGTTTCAATATTAAGTTTAGGTACCTTTTTCTGTTGGGGAGCCATCCTTGTTGTGTGCTATGCATGCTGTTAAAAAAACAACAATGAAGGATGAGCCTAAAACCAATGCAAACAAGACTATAAGGACATGTAGTCAATGCTCACCAATGGCTTCTGAGGCTGTGCCAGCAAAGTCAGTGAGCACACCATCAACAGAAAAGTGGGAGTTGTCAATGAACTGAAGGTACTCAAGTGTAGGATCATAGCTGTAGTTATAGCTTGCTGGCATATCATTTGCGAACCCGGATGCGTAAACTTCGAGTCCCAACTTGTGCGCGTCATTCACGAGGTTTGTAGGAGCCTCCAAGTACAAGTCCTTGCTAATTGGAACTATGTACTCTTTTGGTACAAGAATTCCAGAAGCAAAAGCCTTGATTGCAGCAAGATCTTTTACTACTTCTGAGTACTTTTTTCGCGTGGTGGGTTCGTCTTCGTCTGGCTGTAGGAGCCTGAATATGAGCTTGGTTTTGGCCTTGGTCTTGTGTATCTTTGAATGGATGGACTTCAAGAAACCAATCTCAGGTGATGAAATGTACTGCAGTCTTGTCAAGTTTGGGTAGGTTTCGATGAATTTTGAAACATCGATGCGATGTTGATTGTAGAATGTATCATACTGCCGAAAAAAGAAGAGAAAGAGTTGTCAAAACATGACCCGAACTAATCAGTAGTATTCCTAGAGCCCGAAATGCCCATGGTTTTTAGGGTGCCCTTGATAGTGCATTATTGTACATTATAAAATGTATTACGTTGACAATGCATTATTACCTGAACATTCAACCATATGAGAAATTCAGGGTGTTCTTGGAGCAATTCATCAAGTATTTCCAAATTAAACATACT
Source organism: Polygonum maritimum (assembly GCA_963924305.1). Classification (NCBI taxonomy): domain Eukaryota; kingdom Viridiplantae; phylum Streptophyta; class Magnoliopsida; order Caryophyllales; family Polygonaceae; genus Polygonum; species Polygonum maritimum. The sequence continues at coordinate 37,991,300 of OZ002732.1, read as the reverse complement.
GTCAAACGTGTTGGTTCTTGAAAGCGTGGCCTGAACCACTACACCACAGAAGCCCATGCAAATCATCAGCTCAAAGAAATGAGCACAACAAGAGCTTTTATTCATCAACTAAAATGGATGGTTTCTTTGGTCCTTACATGTTGTGTTAGGGAAAAGCTCATCAGAAGTGAAGTCCAAGGCGAACCAGCCGGTGACTTCTTTCCCATTGATATTGTATTTCTTCTGGCCTTTCGGATACAAGTTCTCGATATTCGTGGTTACGTCGAGCCTTAGATCGGTTTGGCAGAAGGGTGCACCGTCTTTTGTTAGCTGAAGATCACAGAACATGAATGTGCCTTTCAAGCTCACGTTTGCTGCTGCTGAATATGCAGTGTCACAAGAATCTGGAAACACACCAGATAAACCTCCTCTTGCTATTACAAGAGGCCTTTTCCCTGTAAAACATGTTTCCGACAATCTAGTCAAACAGTTAAGCCTCCAAGAATGGTACCAGGAGTCGCCTGTTCTACTTTTAACATAAAAAAGATGTTGAAATTAATTGAGATTAATTACCAGATAGAGTTTGCCATGTGGGTGGATTTGGAGCAGGCTCAACATGGGTTATATTGATTAATAGGGAGATTAATATTATTAACAAATTCCTAATCATGTTTGTTCTGCTACTTCTCTGCCTACAAAGAATTACAACAATAAAGATGGCATTTTTGTTACAGGAAAACAAGAGATTAGAAATGAATGAAGAAAGAAAAGGGAAAAAAGGGGGATTTGCACCTGAAACAGAGATGAGTTAGAACGGATCAGGATTCGTCCTTGTGACGAATGAGAGATGAAAGGGATGAATGTGCATTTATCCGGAGGAGGGAGAAACTTTTTACCTGCCAAATGCATACCAGGAAAAACATAAACCAGCTAACCAGAAACCAAAATTTTCTAATTTTTACCAAAAAAAAGGAGGAATTCTAAGTGCCATGGTGGCCTAAAGGGGCCAAAGGGTGAAGAGGAAAAAAATGTTTAGGTGGTTAAAATTTATTTACTATTAAAAGGGGTTGAAAGTTTCTTTGAATGCATGACCTGTTGTAGAAAGTGATTAATGAATCAAGGTACAATTTATAAAACCACCCCTTAACTCTAATTATTTGCATAAAACCATACTGTATAAAGTTTTACACAAAGCCACCCTTTTATTGTCATTTGCTTGCTAGAAATCAACTCCTTCAAATTTTTTTGTGCATACAAACACCGTACCCCTTGTTCTGAGATGTTGACAAACAATCACACAAAATTTCTTTTTTTGCTAGATGATTTAATTAGTTACATTAACGGCCAAAATTCACTTGTATTTTCATATTTTTTATTATTATTTCACATCGACGTTCACTAAAGTATCACAAAACTCAAGTACAGACCAATTAAAACCATATTATTGAAAGTTTTAAATTTGTAATACTACATTAGACATATAATTAAATCTTCAGTTAAACTATATGCTAATAAATGAAATAATCTCCCTTGATTGGATATACTAGTAAAAGTGTGAACATTTTGTCATTTCAAAGAAAATCTAAAAACACCATATTTTTGAAAAACGACTTTCTTTCACTATGCTGCTCATCCATCCCATGGGGATAAAGATATGACCCAAAGGACTTTCTTTCACTAAGACGAAATCCATTCGCAATGAGGATGTTGTTCTTCAAAGTATCCGACAGAGGTACCACCACAAAGAGCAAACTAAGGCTCATATTACTGATCTGGACAATCTCACAGGGTATAGACTGGATGAGTTCGTTCTTCGGCCAGAATGGAGAAGTTAACCCCATTAAACTTAGTTAAATTGTTACTAAAATTCTTACTCCTTGTGTAATGGATGATTTGTGGACAGAAATCGAATCCTATTACGATAGAGTTGATAAAATACCTCTACATGGAGTTTGTAAAATCTCAACCCTTTAATTACATTGAGTGCCTAGATTTAGTCAATCCTTTTTCTTAGTATTATTAAGGGAAAAAAGAATTATACTAGAGATAATTAAATAAAGATCAAGTACGTTGTTCCTTTTACATCTCGGATGGAATTTCTCTGGCTATCATAACTTTCATTCAAATCCATTCACATTTTGAACGATCTTGTGTACAACTACTAACCTTTTTTTTTTCACAATGGTAAAATATATTGAAGAAGCAGGGAGAAGTACATCACCACAAACCCAGAAAAAAAAATCAAAGAACCTATAATGTTCTCCGAACTTCCTTCGAAATCTAGACTAGTACGTCGTAATGATCAACACTCGATACTAGTCTAAACTCGATGCAAAAACATGGAATAAACCCCCTTTTATGCCTCCTCATGATTTTTTGCAAAGCAAACAAATCACTCAGCAATAAGGGGATAGAGGGAGAATTGAAACATTTCACAGCTCAACTACCCAAAAATCTAAAACCCAGGGAAACATACAAACAAAACAAGCAAAGAAGAGAAGTAACCAAAGCCCTGCAAGGGCACTAACACGCTTTCATTCTAATGCACAATTGCACCTAAAAAATGCGAGAGCCTCGATGCATGAACGAAGGCCAAGCTTCCTCTTGCGCCCTCATGCCTCTTGAAATTCAAGAGAAACACTCAGCAATCAGAATGCTAGGGTATTGTTCTCAAAACAAGAAACAAACTCAACCAACCTAGCCCAACCACCCACAAAAGAGAAAGAAGAAGAGCCAAAAAGGAGAAAGAATTAAAGCTAGAGTCTATTCCTCATGGCATGACCTCTTCTTCCTGTCATCTTCAGCTTGACTATAAACATCATCTTACACTCAAAGATGATCAGCGAAGCACAAATATTGGTGATACACAAGGGAATACGTCTAACTCAAAGGATTCATGGAGGAAGACGAGCTCAAGAAGAAGGCCTTTACCATTCAAGAAACCCCGAGCATTCAAATTCAAAGAAGTTCAAGGCGGCTCGGGATCGTCCATCAAGGAGTCGCCCACAACCAGCAGAAGATCGTACACGACCATGGTGGGGGCGTGGCCGACCTTGGCCGTACCATGCAACGCAAGTTGTCATCGTGATGACACTTTCCTTTCTTGTTTCGGCAAACACTTTCCATCTTTGTTATATTTGGTTTTTATAGTTTGTATTTATTATTATAAGGTATTCTTTATATCTTATGATAATAAATTAGGATTTTTATTGCTTTCTAAGGTTTAGAATAAATAGTGGACAACCTCCTTTATTTGGTTTTTAGCGTGGAATAGAGAGAGAACCTTGGGTTTTCTCTCCGGCACCAATCTTGCTTATGGTTTGCCATTGTTGAGACATTCTTTGGTTGATTAATTTAAGTGTTCCTCAATTTTCCTACTTCAAGTGTTTCTTTCAAGTTTAGTTTGGCGTCATCAATCCGAAATCCATACCCTGGGCACTTCATACCGTGATTGTCTTCATCCCGAAGGCTGTCATACATCAATTGGCATTGGGAGAAACATGATTGAAAATAACATCATTCCTCAGCCTCCAAGTATGGTATATGATACCTAGAAAGGCAACAAGCTTAGTTTGAAAAATATCATCAAAACCACTAACCTCAACTGCATTCTTATAGACCTTTTTTCTCCGAATCATCAAAACCTAATGGTTTCCAACTTAAATCTATACCTGTACCTTTAATTAATTATAATAATATTGTTTAATTTGATTTAACCATTGACTTTCATACTGATAGAAAGCTAGAGATGATGCACTCGTGAAAGTAAGAACTCAATAGCTTCTCATGTGTGATTTTGCTCAATTTTGTAAAAACATTATCAAATTATCATAGAAAATTTATCAATTTAGTGTGACAGTTGATAATTCAAGATGGACGAATTAAACTAAGAAATTGGCGGAAGCAGGTTGCAATCAAATGAAACGCAAAGGGGCAAGGACATAAGAGATCCACATTTATTATCGGATTTATTTTGAATTATCTCTCACAATATTTATTTTCTTAATAAATCTAACAAAAAAGATTTACTAATAACCGTTCAATATAATTGAGGGGCTGTGTTTTTTGTCAACTCTATTGCAACAGGATAAATTACAAACTGTATGTAGAGTTATTTTGACTCTATGTAGAGTTATTTGTCAACTCTATTGTAACAGGATCCACAAAAATCAGAGTGGTCTATCATTAACTTGTATAAGTTTGAAGGTTTGAAAAGAATAGTAAATTGACTTCGGAACTGACTTTTGAATAGGAATGAATATGTGCAAGGTCTTTGACTTATCTTAGATATTAGATAAAGTCGATTATAATATTTTTGAACCTTGGTTAATGTTGCACAAATAGGAGTCTTATTTTGACTTATTTGGTCAGTAGACCATTGACAAGAATATTATATGAAATAGTTTATAATATTTTATATCCATATCAATTTATTCGTGTTGTTTATCATTACATTTTGTTTAGATCAAGGGGAGGAAACCTCCAATCATTAATTCATACCAGTGATCAAGAGTAGTAAGAGAATCAGTTATCCCTATTACACCCTAGAGTAAAAACCACATGGACCTTCATAGGATGATTAATCATAACACTAGAAATCATGTCTTTAAGATTTATTGATCAATTTTAATTGAAAACTCTAGTACGCTATTATAACTAATTTACATAATTTACCAAATTGGAGATAAACTTGGAGATATGCTCTTTTTCATTTTTGAATAGCTAATTATACCACTCTTGTAACTTTCCAACTAAATGCCTATTTAACTAAAACTATTAGAAATCCAAGTCCCTCTTAATCAATATTGTTAAATTACATATATTGTCTTGAGGTGTTATGCTTTTCCTATGTAAAACAGGAAGAAGGCGGTTTGAACGTTATATTGTCATGCACCAACTTGGGGTCGTCCCATTGCATGTGAACCCAAGAGTATCTCAAAGTTTGCGGTTCAATGTGTTGTCTTCCAGAAATGGAGATGCGTTCCTACCAAAATAGAGTATGAGCAGTTTAGGTTCTGGATGAATACGGAAAAGTTTGAGTGCTCTAAACTTTACCCTCGGACTGGCTGTGCTTAAACAGTGAATCTCATCATCCGTGACTCAAAGAAGATTTGGCTCAACGATTACCATGGCATTCCCCTTCCCCCACCTGATACTTCTAGAGAAATGTATCTCAAGGGAGATAACTCCGAGGTGAATGTGTATTACAAGAGTGTGGCTGGTGGACCGTTGGCCAAGAATTGGAAGGACATCCCGATGCTCTTTTCTAAGGCAAAATCGGATCCGTACATCAAGGAGAATATCTCCTTCAGAACACCGAGTGTCGACAATACCTACCTTTGTAGGCGTTTGAGTCTTTGAACGAACTCACTGAGACGAGCTTGCTGTTTGAGATGTTTATTCTACCCTATCCTCTCGTGTACTTACTGAGACTTGCTGTTTTCGGTGTCTATTTTGGATGTTTAGGCTTTGGATCCAAGGTTGACATAGTTTGCATTTTATATTAGCTTGTACTAAAGTAGTTGCATTTTGACAATTTTGAATTTGTGATATAGTTTGTGATATATAGCCGTTTGGACTTAACCAATTTCCTTTTCTTTCCTTTTGCATGGTTGGTTTTGGTCCTCTTAGAGCATTTGGATTGATTAAGGTTGTCTTTATTACATAGAATTGGTTTTGGATTCTATCTACAATAGATTTTTGGTTTCTTTATCCTCTTTGCTTACATGTTTTGGATTATAGTTTTGGGCCGCCCATGATAATGGGGTGCGATGCTACTCGGTTCCGTCGACACCTTACCACGTCTCCAGCCTGCCCTCGATGTCACGATCCCGAAACAATCCTCCATGTTTTAAGGGATTGCCGGTTTGCTCAGGAAGTTTGGCGCAAGGCAAGAGGAAAATCATCTTCGCCTGACTTCCTTAATTATGAGGTGCGGAGTTGGCTTTCATGGAATCTAAAAGCAAGAGATGAATGGAGCTCTGTTTTCAGCTTTGTGTGTTGGTACATTTGGAAGCAAAGAAACAAGCTTGTCTTTGACAATGGTGTGGATAATGCCGATGGAATTTTGAGGGTTGATAAGACAATGTCAGATGCTTATAAAACTGCTATTGTAGCTGATAAACCTGTCTTCACCAGAATTACACCAGATTGCTCCACAAACGATCACAAGTGGACACCTCCGAACTTAAACTAGCATAAACTTAACGTTGATGGAACATCCAAGGGCAACCCGGGCTTGGCTAGGGGTGGCAGTGTCTTGCGGTCAAATACGGGGTCCATCCAAGCTGCTTTTTCTGCAAAATTCGGAGTCTGTTCTACCATTCGATCTGAGTTATTGGCCATGTATCATGGGCTGCAACTGTTGCGTGCAAGAAGAATTCCAAGAGTTGTAATTGAATCCGATTTAGCTGTGGTGGTTAACATTCTCAACGGTCCCATGCCAGCCTCCTACTCGGACTATTCCGTGGTGGTCCACTGCCGCTCGTTTACTTGAACAACCCGATTGGGAGCGGTAATCATTCACATCCCTAGATCGATTAATAAAGTAGCCGATACTTTAGCTAACTTTGCTCTTTCTTTACATACTGATGTGCTGATTTTTGAGGAACCTCCTCAGCCTATTATTCCTATATTGTTGAATGATTTGAATGAATAAACTTGGGGCTTTGCCCTCTTCTTGACAAAAAAAAAGTATTATGAGAGTCACCGATCCCTATTACATCCTAGAGTAAAAACATATGGACCTTCATAGGATGATTATTCATAATACTAGAAGTCATGTCTTTAAGATTTACTCCCTTCGTTAAGAAAAACATGTCGTTTTAGATTTTGTTTTAAAAATTAAGAAATCAAATGATTTGACCTATATACCCTCAATCTTATAAAGATCTTTTATTTTCTATTATTGACTTTGATAATTATTTCTAATTAGTCAGGATAATATAGGAAAAAGTGTGTTAAAATATCTAAAAAGGCAAATATTTCTTAACAACCCAATGAGGCTAAAACGACAAGTATTTCTTAACGGAGGGAGTATTAATTAATTTTAGTTGAAAAGTCTAGTACGTTAATTATAACTAATTTACATAATTTACCAAATTGGAGATAGACTCTTTTTAAATTTTGAATAGCTAAATATACCACTCTCATAGCTTTCATACTAAATGGCTATTTAACTAAAACTATTAGAAATCCAAGTCCAACTTAACCAGTATTACCAGTTAGCTTTTTTAAAAATTTTTATAATTTAATAAATTAGCGAGTGTGATAATTATGGGAAAATAAGAAGAGCAAAAAACCAAATGTTTATCAAAGTATGAAATTAATAAATAATTGCAAATAAAATTCCTAATGTTTACACACGAATAAAAATACATACTGAAACGCTAATCAAGATTAAGTATTCATTTGCAATACTATTTACGTCTTGGAAATTTATACATTGATATATACTTACATATTGATATCATTTTTTTAAATACTCAAAATTCGATTCTTTATTTTCGTCCCCCATACTGTTTGTTGCTTCTTGCATCCTTTAGGCCGGAGAACTTGTACTGTAATGAAGAAATCTGTATCACATTCAGTGAGAACGTTAACATCTTATAAGTTGATTCTTATATGTAGTAAATTAAAACAAATAACTATGATCTAGTAATATTCATAGACTTAATCTATTCGGGTAAACAATTTAAGGTATTCATAAAATTAAAAATAAAATTAAAGGGGTAATGTTGGATTTCAAAATGAATTGGGACACACGTTCTTTCTTAAAAAAAAATAAACGTATAAAAATAATACTTAAGAGATTTAAACCTTGAACCTATAAATTAGGAAAGTAAAAGTATAACACTAAGCTAATGATGTCTTTTTTATTTTAGTAGGTATATTGTTATTTATTATATAGATAAGATTGTAATAATCAATAAGTAGAACATGTAACAGGGAACACCACCTAAGATTAGAGTACATATAGATCCAAACATCTTTATCCTAACTCATGATTCACCTCAATTAGATGATTTACTAGAGCGTACGTAATTCATGATTAACATTGCTAGATGTTCATGCATTAAAGTTCTTGAACCCTCACATTCACAATAATCATAACTTACAAAGTATTCTGAAAAACAAAAACTTATTGAACGGTAATTAAAAAAATTAAGACTGACGATCACTTGTTAAAAAAACAAAGGGTCGGGTCGAGTCAAGTTAAATCATGTGGTGCTACACTCAACATTAACTAAATCGGATTCGGGTTGGGTCCGGATACAGGACTAGACATTTGGGCCGTGTCATTATTCATTAAAAGTGGATCCATTTCAGCTCCTGGTCCAGTCAACGTCAGCATTTCCCCTATGTCTACGGGTCGGATCCAATAGTCCTCATCCCTTGCATATCTACATGGACTCCCTGTAAATTTACAAACAACAGTTAGATCAGACTTTACAACAAACCACCCAAACTTTTCTGCTGTATACAAAAACACCCAAGTTATTTTTTCAGTTTTACAAAAACGACCCAATTTTTTTTTTGTGATACTTACTGAGATAGTTCTTTGCTGTGGCAGGGTAATCAGTGACCACACCATCAACTCCAAGGCCCTCAACAAAGGTAGCCAAGTCCACCAAGGGATCCGCAAACATGTCGAACAGAATCGCGTTGTACTCGTTGTAGAGAACGGAGACGTGCACCGAGAGGTTTGCTTCATGCATTCTCCTGACAAGCCCCGTGTCGTTCGCGGTTATGTAGTTGATGATCTGGATGAGGGAGGCCTTCGGTAGCCGAACCGTATCAGCAAACCTCTTCACTACGTCCACCTCAATGGTTGATGTCTTGTTTGTGTCAAAGGAAAACACCTTTTTGTAGTTGTTCATGACTTTAAATGAGGTGAAAACAGGCTCCTCGTCCGACTGGATGAACACTTGTTGCTTCGTCTGGTTGGAGAGCCCCGCCTTTTCCAAGGATGTGGCCGCCTCACATGCTATGTCAAGGCTCTTTGTTTTAAGGTAGGCTGCATTCTGGTTTTAGAACAAGGAGAAATTGGAAGTCGTGTAGTACATTACAATATGATCTTTTATAAGCAACATTACAGTGAATTCTGTCTGTTAAAACTTGTAGAAAATTTACCTCTATGTTGATCAAAATTCCAGGGACAGCCCTTTTCTTGGCAAGGTCAAGGAATTCTCCTAGAGTCAACAATTTGCCCTTGCCAATGGCTACTGGATTTCTCGGCATAGAATCTTTGAGACTTGACATTTTTACTGCAACAATAAAGAAAAAAGAAAGGGTCTTTTTATGTGAGATTGAGCATCATAATTCATTCAAATGCTACCCACAAAAAGTTTGTTACAACTTTCAGTCTTACGTGTTAGTTTCTGAATCTGAGCCCAGTCAAGACCGAATGAGAAAACCCCGGGTTTCTCTTGGATTTCAGGTATGGTGTTTATATGAGCCTTGAACACCTCCTTAGCATCAGTCGCGTTCGCAATGTCGGCTGATGGGGAGCAGAACACGATGCCATCTTTTGAAATCTGGACCGAGCAGTCTAAGACGTCGGCACCATCCTTCACCGCCTTCTCGTATGCAAGATCAGTGCATGGGGAGAAGTCTCCGCTGGCGCCGTGGTGGGAAATGATCAAAGGGTTTGCTGTATTCAGAAGTTAGTCCATGAAGGAGCCAATAGACTGATCACTTTCACATGTTGGGTTCAAAAGTTGGTTTGAGTTACCTTTAGGTGGCTTTGTGCTTACTGCAATATGGCTACTTTTGGTTGAGGGATCTATAGGTTGATGTTTTGTCTTCTGTGCATGATGTGGTACTATGCAGGCTGCAAGGCAAAGTAGAAGAACTTATAAAGATTTCAATGGTTCATCCATGATTTAGCAGTTTTTCCAAAACCTATCACTTTCACTTATTCAGTGAACAATCACCAAGTTTTGTGAGTTCTTGATATAGCAACTAAGGGTTACAACAGCAGAAAACTTGTTATGTTACCCTTACTTACCAATGGCTTCAGAGGCAGTGCCAGCAAAGTCAGTGAGCACACCATCAACAGAAAACTGAGGGTTATCAACAAACTGAAGGTACTCAAGTGTAGGATCATAGCTGTAGTTATAGCTTGCTGGCATATCATTTGCGAACCCGGATGCGTAAACCTCAAGTCCCAGTTTGTGCGCGTCGGTCACAAGGTTCGTAGGAGCCTCCAAATACAACTCCTTGCTTATTGGGACTACGTACTCTTTTGGTACAAGAATTCCTGAGGCAAAACTCTTGATTGAAGCTAGGTTCTGCAGTATTGCAGAGTAGGGCTTATTTGTGGTGGGCTCAACTTCATCTGGCTGCAGAAATCTGAATATGAGCTTGGCTCTGGTCCTCTGTGTGATGGGCTTGATAGACTGCAAGAAACCAATGTCGGGCGACGAAATGTATTGTATGCTTGTCAGGTTTGGGTGGTCTTTTAGGACAGTTGCTGGGCTGAGCTTTTGTTGGTTATAGAATCTGTCATACTGCCAAAAAACAAGAGGCAAGCAAATGGATCATTTCAATCCAATGATCATAAAGTTCAAGAGCTGTCCAACCCATGTCTAACTGATAGTGTGGAGGATTGTTACCTGAACATTGACCCATATGCCAGCAGGTTTGGACATGATTAGATCATCAAGTAGAGTTATGTGATATATACCGTCAAACACATCTGTTCTTGAGTAAATACTCTGAATCACTACACCACAAAAAATCCACATTGAGAAAAAGATCATACAGAACTCATTTAACCAAGTAGTAACTAGTACTTGTTTGTTTTTGATTTTTTTTTGTTTTTTTGTTAGTGTCTTACATAGTACATTTGGGAAAAGTTCTTCAGCCATGAAATCCAATGTGAACCAGCCAGTAACAGGCTTTCCATTGACATTGTAAGTCTTCTGAACATCTGGAAACACGTGACGGACGTTCGTCGTGTTGTCGAGTTTGATGTCACTTAGGCAAAAGGGTACGCTGTCCTTTGTTAGCTGAAGGTCACAGAACAAGATTGTGCCCTTGAAGCCAATCGTCGTCGCGTTTGTATACGCAGGCTCACTCGAATCCGGAAATACGCCCGATAGCCCTCCTCTTGCAACCACATGAGGCCTCCTCCCTGCAAAAGATGCATGGCATTAAATTTGATCACATGCCAAACTTGTTGTTCAATTTCTTTATGTTGAAGATCAATATGCATGATTAGATGTCGAATTACCCGATAGCGTTTGCCAGTGCTTGGATAAGGGTGGCTTCGGAACAGGCTGAGCTCGCGTTGTATGGATCAATAGCGCGAATCCTAGAGCCAAATACCTTATCATGTTTTGTTTCCTGCAAGAACAAGATTAATGCATTGTTATAACTTGATGAATAGAGATGAGAAATGTTTGTTACTTGCAAAATCAACCATGTAGAAAGATTACTTTCTTATAAAGTTGATGATCAGCATTCTTGAAAGCCAATAAGCCAAACTAATTAAAGATCAATCATCTCTTATGTAATACTGGATTTTATTCCTAGAATAATTAGTGTGTTATGTGATGAATGAATGTTTACTAAGGGCATGGAATTGAAACAAAATGCAGGTATTGGAGGATCAAAATGGAGAAAGAAAACAAAACAAAACAAAGGAAAAGAAAAGAAGAAGGGATTTAATTTGGACCTGAAACAAAGATGAAGAAGAACAGCCCTGGATTCGTCCTTGCGAAGTAGGCGGGACGAATGAGAGGTGCAAAGAGAGAGGAATGTTCATTTATGTGTGAGTGTCCAAATGTCAACACAAAGGAAAGACACTTTTAGAGGTAGCATGGGAATTTCTAGTTTGTGGGCAGGGGTAAAAATGGCATTAGCATGTGATCCCAATGGAAGTTTGTTAAAGAGAAACAAAAAAAGAGATGGAAAATTAAGCTAAAAAACAATGAGAGAAATGAGATTTGTTTAGGTGGCTAAAATTTGCTTACTATTAAAAGGAGTTAAGATTTTGAAATATTCTTTGAATGCCCTTTGTGTATGTTTGGCATTGGTTCACAATTGAAAGGGGTTAGTGTTAGTCCTATGTTATTTGTATTTCCAATAAAATGTACTGTAGTTATCTTGCCTTGATGATGAGATGTTTTCCTAAAAACACCAGGTTTTATTAACAAATTAAAGTATATTTTCCTATGATTTTCGGTGTATTTTCCTCAAAGAGTTGTTTCTAATAATCTTATTTTCAATGGCATTGCATTTAGAGCAAGTCGAATCGGATTATTTCTGTTTCACATCACTCTACATTCGGGTCAATGTAAGATATATTCATGCAACTAGGCAAAGTTTTAGTTGGGTCAATTTGTTTTAGTTGGGTCAATTTCAATTGGATTATTTTAGATTTTAATTGAACCGGATTTAAGATGGGTCAAATTCTGATAGAGTCGAATTGCAGGTTGGGTCGAATTTTCATTAAGTTAAATTTTGGATGATTTTTTTCCTAATTTAATTACACTAAAAAATAGCTAATGTAAAGTGTAACACTAAAAACATAATTAAAATATTCACTTCTAAAATATAAAGCATTTTTTTTTTTACAAAAGCATGAAACCAGGCAAAATCTTTCAAGTTATTCTCGATAAATCCTCTATTTTTATATACATCTAACTTAAATAATAAAATTAGCATGAACTTGCAATTGAGTGCACTTAGCACATTGGTTAGATTGAGACTTTTGTTTTGTTTTGTTTTGAACACATATAGAAGCTTCACGCAGCTAAACTTGTTCATTTCTTGGGCTGGTTGGATACACAACACTACAACCGCCCAAACAAACCACTCGGCGAAGAATTCTAGCCACTGATATATCACAAGACAACAAGGGGGATTCTGACTTGTACGTAGGGGTAACAATGACACTAACGTACATACTAATCAGATGGAATCAATATATATTATATATATAAAAGTTTATCGTTTTTGAGTCATCATATTAATTTTGATCTCACTGCATATTTAATAGAAAAATAGCTTTTATTTAGATTATTTAAATTAATCTGATTAAATTTCTTGATATATATTTATGTAAACATATAATCAAATTATTAGATTTTGGTAAGATATTCTATTTTTTTAACGTTGATTCCGGCTCACATCATATAGTAGAAAAACTAATATTGTCGCTTATTATTTGATTTACTTAAATAAATTTATCATTTTAAGCGTAAGTTATTTTTTTCTCGGCCTTTCTATTGTGTGTACTAATTAAAGGGCACACTTCAAGCGTACTAAATATAGAAATCAAAGTCCTAAAATGGAAATAGTAAACTCGTCACAAAAAAAACCCAAAATTTAAGATTTACCAAATCTTTCTATTAGTGTTCTTAAAACGCTAGGTGGCCTTGAGGCGGAGAGAGACCGCCTAGCGCCTAGACGGCCAACACGATCGTTTAGGCGGACACCTAGACACCGTATAGGCGGGTTAGAAGGCTAGGCGGATAAGGACTGACTAGCTCCTAGACGGGGCCTAGAAGCAATTTTTAGAACACTATTTATATTTGATTTTTTTGTATCTTCATAGCAAACTTGTTTGTTTAGTCTATTGAATTTCTTCTTATTTATTATAAAAAAAACTTTTGTCAATTAGTCGTGCATTAGATACGAATGAGTTGATCATCCAACATTAGATAAGAATTAATTTTTGTAAAATGTATTTTATATTTTGATGTAAAGATTAGATAATGATTGTATCTAGATTCATTATATTTTGACCTTTGACAATATTTTATATTTTAATAAGATAAGTTTTTGGTATATTCTTGTATATATATAGAGGCAAAAAACAAGTCATTATATAATATGATTAAAGTAACCACATGTTAAATCAAGTTAAAAGGATTGTTTCTAGATTCAGATTGAATATCTTGAGTGTTCAAAATATATGATATTTTAATAAGACAACTTTTTTAGTGTATTCATGCATATTGAGGTGAAAAATTATTCATTAAATATTTTGATTAAAGCAACTAGATGTTTAATTTGATTATATCAAGTTGGTGATTTACATACTAAAATATTTGATGAAATTAAACCATGACAAATGTTTTATTATATGCTTTCACATTAATATTCTTTTTATAATATACTTAAAAAATACAAAACACGAGTTGTGCATGGCACAATGGGACATAACTAGTTTGGCTAAAACAACAGCAAAAAAGTAGGAAAAGAGCAAAAGTAATGGGAGAAATTAAATAAGATTGTTGAGGTGGTGAAGGGGTTGTTTGAAATTGCATGAATAAGGACATAAACTTTACATTATAATGTAAGAGTTATATGGCTGACAATGACATATAAATTACTTATTTTTTATTGGTTAAAATTTTATTGTAGATTCTACATATACTATAAAATGTATATATATATATACATATGATTTATATTTGATTTGTTTTCCAGAATAACTATAAAATAAAAAAAATTATAAAAAAAACTTATTGATAAAAACACGTATTCAATCCTTATTCCTTATATAAATACTATAATCCCATAATTCTTTTGTTCAATTAAAACAATATATTATAACAGAAAAAATGTCTCATTAAAACAAATCCCATTAAAAGTAAATTAATAAAATAATATGAGATTTTATATCAAACTATTCTTTAGAATAACTTTATATAAAATTATTTAAAGTAACCTTTTAGTTAAACGAAAATCGAATACTAGTTCTGTATTATTATATATGGCAAGAAAAGTTGATTATTGAGACCAACTTCCACCATAGGGTATAATGCTCCAAAAAGGTAAATATACCTTACCTTTACCTCCCACCATAAGCCATATTTCAAATCCCAAAATTGGTTTTTACAGATTATGAACAGTGATCCTTTATATATACCATTTCAAATTGGATTGCTATATTCATCTCCATATTTGCTTTATTTTTAAAAGTTCCTCTTATACCCTTTTAAATATAAGTAGATATTATGATATTTCAATTATACCCTTTTAATTTTAGTTATAATATTATAATTCTACTTTAATTTGATATTATTATACATTATTAATGATAAAAATTATACCATTACAAACATCATACCAAGCTTGTTAGTTTGAGTCTAATATTGAATATAATTTGACTAAAATTTAATTTAGTACATTATCATTACTTAAGCTTGTTATTTCGTGTTATGTAATAAATGTTCAGTTGAGTTGAGCCTTGATTGAATTGGTTTTGGTTAAGAATAGGAGTTAAAATTTTCTATATTTATATGAGAAAATATATATAAAATTAAACAAAAGGTTCAAAATGACAATATTTAAATTTTAATTAAGATTTGTAAAGTGTTCATGTTTATTGGTCTTGTATTTGGATTTATGTGACAAATGTTCGGATGATAAATGTATTACCATATGACATGATAATTGGATTAGAACCAAACAAATGTATAACAAAGAATAATTATTTAAGGATAATTAGGCCGTAACTACCCGTTAAAATGTATTTCAAATTATACCTTATATAACCTATACCCTGCGGTGGGAAAAGAAATATAAAGCATTTCTACATTTTTTGTCCTCTAGCAAATCTATATGCTATATTTTGAAATATAGCCTTCCAAATATACCATAAGGTGGTAGATGCTCTGATACTATCCGAGTAAATTCTAAATTCTACTATCTATTCAAAGGATCGGAGTTGTGGTTTGAAATATTCTTGATTAGTCCTTCTTTATGTTTGGCATTGGTCTAGAGATAAAAGTGATGGCCCTATATTACTACCAATGAAATGTACCGCTCTGTCATTGTCTGATTTTTGGTCGTTTGATCACTTTTATTTTTCTAACACTTTGTCATATAATATACGGAGTACGTTTTTTCATATGAGTTTTGACATATTTTCCTTGAAGAAGATGCTCTTGATGATCTTTTTTTTTTCAGTTGAATCAAATGGAAATATATATTGCCCTCTATCATCTTATAACTTGTCCATTTTGGATCAAAAAAAAATCTTATAACTTGTCCATCATAAATAAGAACACAGTTATATAATCTACAAAAAAACAATATAAACGATAGGTATAGATGTTTACAGTAATTTGCTCGTTTCTATAAATCAAGCCTAAAGACTCCTTAGAGATTAGGCAAGTTTCAACACAATAAAATCTATCCTACAGTATCCTTGCAAATGAGGTCCAAAAAGACCAGATCAGAAGCGAACGTAAAGGACGACACTTATAGACTCCTTAAGTCTTCCTCGATAAACAAGCTATGTATAACAATATCCAAAAAGATTTTACTCCATAT
Source organism: Polygonum maritimum (assembly GCA_963924305.1). Classification (NCBI taxonomy): domain Eukaryota; kingdom Viridiplantae; phylum Streptophyta; class Magnoliopsida; order Caryophyllales; family Polygonaceae; genus Polygonum; species Polygonum maritimum. The sequence continues at coordinate 37,975,028 of OZ002732.1, read as the reverse complement.
ATGAAAAATAGTCCGTATAACCTAATGACGTCATTATAATTATAATATTAATAGAAATAATTCCTTTTTCTTTCATGTTTACATAGAAGCTTCAAGCAGCTTGTAGTGAAAGCGTAAGAGGCGTGGGAAGCTAAGCTTCTGTCATTGTTGTAGCTGGGACGTACAAACAACACTTAACAACGGTCCAAACACACCATTTGGCGGGATCCAGAAAGGTTGAAAAATCGAAATCAAATCACATCTCAACGACCCTTCACCCTTAAACCCTAAGGCTTCCTTAGTAAGCAACACAATCAATCAACATTAAGCACCACATCTGAAACAGTCTTACAAGTTTGATACTAAGAACAAACATTACATACACTATTCACAATGGTCACAAGAAAACCATCTGCCATAGCAACAGACAACAGACAACACACAGTATTCATAAACAGTAATCTTATGCATCTGAAACACACCACCACAACCACCGTTATTAGTCATCGGAACTACTTTCCGAACAGAGACTTGAACCACCAGACTCCCTTGGTGTCAGTGGGGGCAGCGTCGCTAGGCGGTGGCGGATCGGTCTGCGGAGTCTTCCTCAGCTTGCTGACGTCGTAACCTTCGTCCACCGCCTTCTGCAACAGCATATTGTACACCTCATCATCCATATGCGTCTGCCTGCACAAAATCTGCACCAAAAAAACCCAAAAGCAAGTAATCAACCACCTCAGATCTCAAATTGAGCACAAATCCAAGTCAAGGAACGTAAAATTGAGCGAAATTGAACACAGATTGAAGGCAACGCAGATCTGAGGGGTCAGAATGGGGTATTCCAAACCTAGATGGAAGGTGAGGAGAGTGAAATTGAGAGGAGTTGGCTCACCCAGAGGAACTTCTTGGTGGGGCCACCGATGAGAACGTACTGATAGTCGTCGTCGATGAAGAGAACCCAATAGTCGCCGGTGACGGGGATGAGAGGGAGAAAAGGCGGGACGTAGAACTTGACCTTGAGCTTGGCCTCGTCGCTTTTGGGATCGGCCTTGTAGGCGGAGCCTTCGATCGAGTCGCGCTTCCCGTTGCTGAAGGTCTCGTTGAGGACGTGGACGGTGGCTCCGTCGGGGTTCAGGGTGTAGGTTGCTCTGGTGTTCTCGCCGTTCTTCGGCACGAAGAAGGACGGGAACGAGGCGATCTCGTACCATCTTCCCATGTATCGCTCCAGATCGAGTCCCCTTACGACCTGCATCTCCTTCTTCGCCATTGTTGTTGATTGAGGAGCTTCTTGGTAAAGTGGGTTTTTGGTTTTGGATGTGTGGAGAAGAAGGTCCGTGGAGGGTTTTAATTTGTAGGGGGAAGATTCGTTTGGATAACGGTCATGGATTTTTCAATGGGGCGTGGGGTGTTTTGGACCGTACACGTGGACGGTTCGATTACGCACCGCGTAGAATCGATAATACGGAGCTTTCTGGATCCCACTCTTGTAGTTTCTCCCGACATGGCTCAAGGACTCCCCTCCGTGTTTCTTTGTAACGTCCTATTTAAGTACTTATCGCGAGAGGTCCCAACATTATTATTTCGAAAATAAGCATGATATTTTTCCACCAAGGAAATAACCAGGATATTTTTGTTGGGAAATTTCCAACTGTCATTGTCATTTTGTGAATGTTTTTACGATGGTAGATGTAATGAGAAGTCTGTCATGGACGGCAGTTGAGAAACGGCTAGGATGAGATGTGAAATGGACACATATAAGCACCGTTCGAGAAGTGGATTTTTATAGACTCACCGCGTGGTACACATTTGGGCGAAAAGTATACTTCACGGATCAAAGTGTGTTCGGATACCTTTTATAAGATAATATTTTTTTGGAAAAGAAAAGGAAAAATGGAAAAAAAAAGCACACTACTCACTTTCCCCTTTTCTCGCTTCTGACTTCTAGGTTTTTTGCAATAACGCCGACAACGGCCAAGGACTCCGGCGACGACCAAGGCAACGAAGGCCAGGAAAGTGTAGTAGTAATCTAGATATATGCGAAATGTTCAAATTGTTCAGATTAATCCAGCCCCGATGGCCGATGGTTGTGACGAAGTTTCAGCCCACATGGGCAACGAATGCCAAGTCCCTGAGCGGCGCCGCCACCTTCGAACCGTGCATGTAAAATCGCGTATTATAGGAAGCGTATCGGTCGATATAGTGATCGAAATTCTTTCGAGGGTAGCGTCGTGTTCTCTTAGATAGAAGCAGTCTAAGGTGAATGTCTACGACCATAATTATCATAGTGCTTGACATTAAAAGGGATGCACATAGATTGTAAAACACCACTCGAAACTACAGTTGTAAGGACTTCAATTGATTCGGCCTGGAGTCTCTTGTACTCCGCCTTGTTATAGTTGATGTATCGCAGTTCAGATATTTCCATATCAAGCGGATCGGGAAGCTGCATACACGTTTTTGGACCTCTGTATGGAGAGCGGAAAATACATTCAGGGAATGGTGAGTTGATTCATATCATTTGTGCAGTTGATTACCTGAAAAGGTATTCGCTTGTGTTATGTTTAATCCCTAAGTCGGCTCAAATACGTGCGCAGGACAATTATTTCAGAATAAAAATGAAATATACGGGTTGTAGTGCTTGGAAAGATCGACACTGCTTCGCTTATGTGCTAGGGCTTATTTTGTTGTGTTGTGAAGCTTTAGGGCAGATGGACATGGTTGTTAATCTGATTGGTGTCATGAAGACCGCAACCGGTGTAGACATCATGCAATGCCGTGTTAGGTTAGTGCACTTCCTCCATGACTCGTGGCCTAACACTATTATCATCGCCAATCGAGTATCCTTATAAGCCGAATTAGTTATTTATAACCGCCAATCTCAATAAAGTTTGAATGTCATGTTATTGCATTGCACATAACACGTTACGTAAGTAATGTTGTAATTGCGATTAAAAGGTTATAAACAAAATAAAATAATACTAACACATACCATCATTGGGAATGGGGAAGATATATTGTCGTCCTTTTCACGCTGCGCAGGGTATCGATTCGACGGGGTGACATTTGAAATGTTCCGGAATGCCATATATCTCAACCTAGACACGTGTTCTATTTCCTGCATAGATGGATGTGACTTGTTTCAAATCACATTAAATGACTAGGAATTTCATTGTTGGCCTAATTCCGTACTGTTGGGTTATTTGTTTTTCAAGCCATGCGCATATTGAAGTTTATTCCACGCCTATTTTGCTATAATAGTAGTACATTATACTTGAATTGGACTTAGAATTCGTCTCAGTGTCTTGAATGTAGCGTAAATTGTAATTATGCGACGGGAAAATATGTGCGTTCTACTTAAAATTTGATATAAAGAAAATATGTGGAAAAAATGTGTCCTGCATGTGTTGTAGTTACTTAATGTTTTATAAAGACAGTGTCTCGTAATTCAAACAAGAATGGATGAAACTTGAAGTGAAATGTACAACTACTTGTAGAGTGTAAGTTGACATGGTGTGACCAGGGGCGGACTGAGCCCATGCCCAGTGGGGGCACTTGCCCCTACTCAAATTTTTGGAAATTTTTTGGAAAAATGACTTGAAATAATACCAAGTATCACCTTCGAACCAAAAATAATACGAACTATCGAAATTGTTAAACCGTATACAAACTATTACAATATTAACCCAAAATAGTACGAAACCAATTTCCGGTGAAAATGTGATGACGTGTACACCGGAAAAATGACGTGTCAAAATTTCTAAAACCACCTCATTTTCTTTTTATACTCTAATAATAGCGGTCCAGATCCTCTGTCCCCATATGGTGTCTCCTCTATGTGTCCCCTTTAATTTGATTGGTTAATCCATATAATTTTATCAAAACAAAATCAATTTTAAATTAATTAAAGAGAATGAAAACCAATAGAATCTAAGGGACACATAGAAGGGACACCATATGGGGACAGAGGATCTCCTCCGCTAATAATAGCACCTCATAATGTAGATTAAAAAAATTCCTAATTCATCAAATCCAATCTCAACTACTGTACATCTATCGTTTCACTCTTCCATCTTCCATGGTTGTCTCCTTCCTCTTTCATGGAAGACGTCCTCATCTCCAATGATCAGTCACTCCGTCCCGTCTCTTTTCGACCGAGGTTGTTGGTGTTATTGCCGTAGTATTGGACCATCCCTCTATAATTTTGGGGTTTTTAACCTAGATCTAAATAAAATCAATTTCGGGTTTGACCTAGATCTATATAAATTCAATTTGGGTTTTAATCTAGATCTAGGTATACTCAATTTGAAATCTGTACACTAATAATCAATTTAGGTTCACTTGTGAAGAAGAAGATGCTCCAGTGGACATGGGAGAGATGTCGGGGAAGACGCCGAGTAAGGCGTTGTTGCCGAGGTCAGCGGCACTCCGATGGACAGTCGCCAACTTTCGGTTTACGGACGCGAGACGATGCGGAAGATTTTCGCCAACTAAGTTGGTGGCGGCGGGGGAGAGGAGTGGGAGGAGGAAGACGACAAGGAGGCAGAGGGTCGTCGGCGCCGACGATGGGCACCGGTGTTCACGTTGACATAGATACAGTAATAACGAGGAAGAAGTGAATAGTTGGGATTTTCCAAATTCATTTGCTTTATTTTATTTTGGGTTTATAGGTTAGGAGGACATGTCATTATTATTAGAGTATATATAAAAAAGAAAATGAGGTGGTTTTAAAAATTTTGACACGTCATTTTTCCGGTGTACACGTCATCACATTTTCACCGGAAATTGGTTTCGTACTATTTTGGGTTAATATTGTAATAGTTTGTATACGGTTTAACAATTTCGATAGTTCGTATTATTTTTGGTTCGAAGGTGATACTTGGTATTATTTCAAGTCGTTTTTCCAATTTTTTTTATTAGATATGCGTATTTGTTAATCATGGGTCCAAATTCGAAATTAATCCAAAATTAATTATATCTTAATGTATTAGTCTAATATAAATAGATGTTTGAAATTATCCAATGCAAAATTATCTAAAAATCCAAAGTTACCCGACCAAATATCATTCGGAAAAAACAAAGTCTCCCAATTCAAAAGCACCCGACCCCAAAATAATCCGTAATCTTGAATTCGATGATCAAATTTACATGAAATAATCTCATATAGTCGTATGTACTTGTAAAAATTATACAATATCATTTGATAAAATAATTTAGATACACTAAATATATAAAAATGTGCTTAAATAAATATTTTATTTTACAACTTAATAATAATGATCATTCAAAATATAGTCAGAATCGAAATCCGAGTCAACCCAAAATCTAAATAACTTGATCTAATTGACTCAAAAACTCAATTTTACCCGATTAAATAAAAACCTGACACGAAATTATCCAAATTGATTGTCAAAATATTCAGATTTAAATCCAATTCGGATTGGTCTGAACCCCAAAATGATCGGACCCGAACCCATCCAAACCCACCCGATTAACAACCTTAACTGCTCCTATGGCCTTGTTCAAAACAATTATATCTTTGGTATATTTCGCCCCCACTTGGTATAATTTCTAGGTCCATCACCGGGTGTGACACAACATTAAATGCGTTCGGCAGGTTCAGTGCGGATATATAAAATGTTGCAAAATCTTTTCCAACCTTTGGGTCATCTGACAAGGCGTGAAACAGCATTCAATGCTTGCCACGGAAGATGTTGAAGTTGGAATGGAGGGAGGAACGTCATTTTTTCAATATACCACTAGTATTTTTTTTTTGTCAGAAAAATTTAGGATGAGGGGATGGTGTCCCAGTTAAAGGTCAGGGAAGACCCAAGGGCTCAGAGAGCTCTTACAAGGGGATTTACATATGCCTCACCTCAAGGAGACTAGAGGGGATCGAACCTGCGACCTGTCAGACCGATACCCTGTCATGCTCCACTAGACCAACCCCTTGAGGTTAATATACCACTAATATATTCCTTAAGATAATCATGAAATGATGAATGTGTAACCATGGGTTGCTGATAATGGTCCTCGTAACGGAGAATGAATGATTGGACACTTGGGCCTTTCAATTTCACAATTTAGCTCGTTTGTAGCTCGAGGTGTGGTGAAAGTCACAACAACGTAATATGAATCAATTATTTCCATCAACCACTTAATATTCTGTACAGTATTGGGCCTACAGTGTGATCAGACTGTGCACTATTACACGACTGAAATGATGTTTGAAAATGGACCAAATCATAGAAGTTGCTTATGTAATTGGAATTGATGTACATAAGCAACATCTATATGTACTTGTTATTGATGTATGATCAACCAAACTACTATAATATAATGTACGTACGGCCAACCCAAGGTGAGGTTGACCGGTTGACCCCAGATAGACTATATGTACTTGTAATTGATGTATCATCTTCCCGGAAGTTGTGGTTAATGTAAGCCCATAGTGTAAACGGAATTTTAAAGAATTTACAAGGGACTCTATCTCTATGGACTTCATTTAAGGCAAGCGTTATGAAACATTCACGATCATACTCCTTAATGTGACGGTTAACATTCTCAAGTTGTCTTATAAGAGCATCCCCAACAGCTTTTCTAAAATCTTCTCTAAAATCTTCTCTATAATGGGGAAGCAAAAGCCAAATTCTCTTAAAAAAAGCTGCTGCAACTCCAACAGCTTCCCTATTTTGCAGAATTGAGCATGTGTTATTTAATACCAACATTTTATCTATTATGAAGAATTCAACTTTTATTACTTTATTTGTTTCATTTAACTAATAAAAAAATATTATATTATATTATATTAAAGAATACTTTATATTTTATTCAACTAATAGAAAAATAAATATAGTAACAATCTTACTAATAAATAAAAAATAAATATCTTACAATTGTACACAAATAATTATAAATGATTCATTATATATTGTTATTTCAACAATGAGAAAATAAAAAAGTTATACAGTCTATGTAATAAATAAACACTTATTTTTAAATTGAATAATAAGAAATTAAAATATTTTTACACATGAATGAAACTAGAATTAATAAGGTTGCAACTTAATTAGTTGAGCTCTACAATTGCACAAATTTTGTGTTTTGATTAAAGAAGTCAATCAACAATCTTCTATATATGGATACAAAATCAATTTAGAGAATGCAAAATGAATTTGGAGAATGCTCTAAATTTAGGGAATGAAGTTGATTTTTCTCCCCCTTCTCCAAAATGGAGAATGTGATGGAGAATCTGTTGGGGCAAAAAAAAGAGCTATAATCCTCCAAATCCCCACTTTTCTCTAAAATGGAGAATCTGTTGGACATGCTCTAATAAAAAATTTACCCTGTGATATATTCTCCATACTCTATTTTCAAAGCAAATTCCCAATACGCAGCAATGGCGGAATTCATCACAGTGCATATAGAACCGTGTATTATAGGAAGCATATCGGCATCGGGAACAAGTATTCAATCCTCATACAAGTATAGTAATCTTAAATATCTTTATTTGATTAAGAGAATGTATTATAACAAAATTAATCTATGATTAAAATTTATCCTATACAAAGTAAATTAAATAAAATAATTCAAAATTTTATGATATCAAACTATTTGTTTGAATGACTTATATAAAATTTAAAGTGACTTTAATGTTAAATCAAAATCGTGCCTTTAAGACACGGGGACTAATAATAGTTTAGGTTCTGAATGAGAAGGATATGATGGAACCGTAAATCCGCCATGTTGACCTAGAACCGATCTATAATCCCTAAATTCATAATTTAAATATTAGTTTGAAATCCATCTTGTATTTAATAAAAACTTTTGTTTGTTCTGAAATTTACAAGTTTGAAGTTTGAACTTGTCTTGTCTGTTTAAAGTTTAAACTTGCCTACTTTCTTGATGGGGTGTAAAGCCTAATCTACGTATATATATCTACGTATATATATAAAAGCCGTAAGGATTGGAGCCACCACGTTGCGCCACCTCAGATTTTTCCACATGTCGCCCCGAGGATATGGCACGTAGGATTTTGCCACGTGTCAACCTATCGTTGCACCATGTCACATATTCTTGAATTTTTTATTTAGCCACATCATATCTTCTTATCCATATCATATATATACATATATATTTGTCCACATGTGATTTATTATGCTACCAAATAAGTAATTGTAAGATTTTTTTCCTTCCAATTAGGTAATTGTAGAGATTTATTCTACCAAATAGGTATGTAGAGATTGCTTGTAATTTTTTTTTATAGTTGTACAAATCTTATATATAGCATATTAATTAATAGGTTAATTAGTCTTTTCTTTCTCAATTAAACATTTATAGTTAAATTGTATGTTTTTGTAAACTTGTATATATTATTCATTAAAATATTTATTTCAACCACATCAACACGATTAATTAGAATACTAGATGTATATCCAAACTTAGAGTATATATTAAAATTCTTAAAATGATAATGTATTTAATGATCATGTCAAATAATATAAAGAAAATTCTAATAAAGTCCGCACAAGGTGCAGATAATTACTCTAGTTTTCTTAGAAAAAAGAGTACACATTTTTTCAATTTGTTTCATTTACTCGGTGCGTGTGGAGCAACATAATCTAACACCGGAAGGGAATTTCTCCACCGACCGTACACTAGCCGAACAGAGTCAACAGACCATACCTGGATCAAACATACAAAGGAAGCAATGAAGCATGAATAAGAAAAATAGTAAATGAAAGCAAGATGGGCCATAAGCCCACAACCCAGCCGACCTGCAGATCCAAAGCTCGGCAAAGCTTATGAGAAGATAATGCCATAATAGTAACAATTTTCTTACAATCTTTAAATTGACGTTCTATCTAACTTTCTTCTATGTTTTTATAGACCTTGGATGAGCTCTTAATCTTAGGCGATACTTGGCAGTTGTGCAATTGTTTCGCATCAGTTTCCGCCGGTCATGTTACTTTCTGAAAGCTGAATGAATTTGCCATGACACACAGGCTGCACTAAATATAATATCAAACTAGTTTTTTTTAGCACTATATCAAGTTAGTTGATTACGCGTACGGGGCCACTACCTACCGATAGTATTTTTTAAAGGAAAAATGACTTATAATAATATCAAGTATCAACATTCAACCAAAAATAATCTCATGTTTCAAAATCGTCACTAGCGAACCGAACTATCACAATATTAACTAAAAACGATTTTCCGGTATGTATTCCGATGAGTTCGATGACGTGATGGTCGGAAACATGACGTGGCAATTACTCTTTTTTATTTTAACTTTTTAACCTGCCATGTCACACATGCCAAGTCACTAATTAATGCCTCATACGATTCTAACCTAAATTAAAAATTTTGAATAATTAAATGAAAAACAATCCACTGAAAGAGAATCAGCAAAGAACATAGAAGACCAAAGGATGTTCATCTTGATTATAGATCTCATCACCCTCATAAAGTTTTGTTCTCATGCTTGCAACCTCAAAATCACAACGAAACTCCAATCCCCCACCCCCAAAAATTTTAAAAAAATCTAACTACTTCTTCCACTAATTGAAAAACCCTAAAAACCCAACTAAACGATGCTTAGCGCCGCCCTCCGCCGTTGTTCAGCAGCCCCCGTTGGGCGCTTCCTCCCCCACCATCGCCGCCTCTTCAGCCTCAGGGAAGACACTCCCACCAAGTTCGTGGAGCACGTGGTCCTCTTGAACGTCAAGGAAGACAGGGCCGCCTCCATGGTCAACTCTCTCTCCTCCCTCCGTGACCTCGACCTCGACCTCGCCGTCCATCTGACCGTCGGCCCCATCCACCGCCTCCGATCCGAATTTCACTCACCTCCTCCACACCCGGCACCAGACCAGGGGAGATCTTGCCCTCTTCTCCGCAGACCCCGACTACCTCGAATCTCTCCTCCAGATCTGCGACGACTACTTGGTCTTCGATTGGATCTCGCCGGCGAACCGTCGCCATCGCCGGGGTTTGCGCTCAGGGTGATGAGATCTGTAATCAAGATGAACATCCTTTGGTCTTCTACGTTCTTTGTTGATTCTCTTTCAGTGGATTGTTTTTCATTTAATTAAGTTTCAAGTTTGTTTTAATTTTGCTTGTTTTCATTGTTATTTAAATTTTTTATTTAGGTTAGAATCATATTGTGATGAGGCATTAATTAGTGACATGGCATGTGTGACATGGCACAATAAAAAATTAAATTAAGGGAAATTCCGGATGGTACCCCTGAGTTTTGTGCTTTTCCGGATGGTGCCCACAAAAAAAAGTTAATCCGCCAAATACCCCTGAGGTTTTGGAAATGTCCGAACCGCGCCCCTTCTCTCCATTTCTTTCAAAAACCTCCGTTAACTTGAAAAAAAAAACAGTAAAAAAGAAAGAAAAAAAGGGGAACGAAGAGGAAGCTGATCGACGGGGGGGCTTTTGGCTTCGTTGTCGACTGCGGCGGACGAGGCAGAGGAGGGAGGCGACGGCGGTGGCCAAGGAGATGGCGCCGGTGGATTCCGCCCAAGTCCTAGGCCCGTGGATTCGCCCATGCCATGACCAATTTGGCCAATTCCGTCGCCTCCTCCGCCGATCCCGCCGCCATGGCCGACGTCTCTGCCCGTGGCTGGCCCTCTTCCGACTAATTCCTTCAAGGTCGGTCTCCTGATTTGATCGTGAGCGTGTCAATTAGGGTTTTTTGGATGCGATTGGGACTGAACGGAGACCGCCTCGTCAGAGTTCCATACAAGCAAGGAAAATGAAAAGAAGAGGCCCATGTCCCGTTCTTCACGAGCAGGTCTTCAGGTAAGGAATCTTGGCTTCCAATTTGCGTCTCCGTTTGCTAATTTGACTTGTTGTGGTTTGTAGACTGAGTGCTAAATATTTGTCTGTGTGTACTAATGTTGCTAGTTCAGTGCAAGTTCTTTTGTGTAACTTAGGGTTTGTTTACATATTCTTGGATGGAATTGGCTTTGCCATGTGCAATAGGTGTTGGATCTGGTGGAATGCCATCCACTTGACTTTTGGATGCTTATACTGTGATATTGTACAGATTAGATATTGTTGCAGTATATGGTTATATTTGTGTTAGTAGATGGATAGGTTGATGCAATTGCTGATTATGAGACCATGAGATATGTGTGATGTGTTTTGGCTACTGTTTCGTATGTGTGATATCTTGCTTGTGAGCATATCTGTTAAGATGCCTAGAGTCCAGCTTCCTGTCAGTTTCTTGTTCTTGTACAAAAGTTCTTATCCAAGTTAAAAATGGAGGCTTTCCTGAGTTGCTTACAGCTACAGCCATCTTCCTAGATTATGAAGCTCTTAATACTTTGAGTTGCTTGACATTTTCTGCCCATGGGCGTGTAGGAGCCACGGCTGCAGTGTACTCCGCTGCAATCCTAGAGTACCTCACAACCGAGGTGCTTGAGCTGGCTGGAAACGCGAGCAAAGACTTGAAGGTGAAGAGGATCACTCCAAGGCATCTCCAGCTTGCAATCAGAGGAGACGAGGAGCTCGACACCCATATCAAAGGGACCATTGCTGGTGGTGGTGTGATTCCTCACATCCACAAATCCCTCATCAATAAATCTACCAAGGAATGAACCCTTTGTGGTTCTCTAGTTTGCTGAATATGCATTTTAAGTTTGTGGAACTAAGGCAGATGGATTTTAGTTGTTGTGGTTTGTTGATCCTGGTGTGAGCTTAGAAACTCTTAGAACTTGTACAGCTCTGTTTAGACAATATGACTTTAGGTGCTCTAATATATTAGCTTCAGTCTGTATTTGTGTGAAGGTTGTTTGAATGCTTGGTTATTTATGTCTTGTGTGGTATTGCCAATCCATTGCATCTAATTGTTTTACTTTAGTAACCCCAGAAAATGAAAAGGTCCAAATTATGATATCTGTTGGAGATTTGCTTTGCAGAAAGCATCAATAAAAGGAAAACAAGTTCTAGGGTAAAAAAGAAGCATATAAGCATGGGAGATGATAAAAAAACAAGCATCCAGATGCTACAAAGAACAAGCTGCTAATCTCTTACACATGGTTTACCACATTCAAATGTGGAATACAGTTGAAGAGCAGCTGTATGTAAATAAATCTGATTTCTATGATCTGGTCTAGTAGATGAAAGAGTTTGTTATGCGCTAAATTAACTACGTACAAATTAAACAGATTTTTCCAGCAATCTCATGAAACTAACAATACCACAAGCTGAAAACGCAGAAACCTTAAACCTTAATATCAAAAGTGAACATTTGCAACAAGTAAACTGTTTGTGAAGGTTAAAAAGAGCCCATCTCAGGGATCACAAATTCACAACTATAGATATCTCCTAGTCCCTTGTCTGATGCGTCTAGGTATCTTGATTTTTGTAGGGAAGTGTTCAACCTGAGGACACATCATTTCAAAAAACTCGTTCAATTCCACACCATCTCGATAAGTCATATCAAAGAATTAAGAAACAAAATATATAGATGAAGATGATGGAGGCAACTAACCAAATGATTCACTACGTGTAATTCATTGCGTTTGATCATCCATATTGATGCGTTCCAATAGACCCGATGCTGTGTTTGGCGGGATCGGCGGAGGAGGCGACGGAATTGGCCAAATTGGTCATGGCATGGGCGAATCCAGGGGCCTGGGACTTGGGCGGAATCCACCGGCGCCATCTCCTTGGCCACCGCGGTCGCCTTCCTGATCCTCTGCCTCGTCCGCCGCAGTCGACAACGAAGCCAAAAGCCCCCCGTCGATCAGCTTCCTCTTCGTTCCCCTTTTTTTCTTTCTTTTTTACTGTTTTTTTTTTCAAGTTAACGGAGGTTTTTGAAAGAAATGGAGAGAAGGGGCACGGTTCGAACATTTTCAAAACCTCAGGGGTATTTGGCGGATTAACTTTTTTTTGTGGGCACCATCCGGAAAAGCCCAAAACTCAGGGGTACCATCCGGAATACATACCGGAAAATCGTTTTTAGTTAATATCGCGATAGTTCGGTTCGCTAGTGACGATTTTGAAACATGGGATTATTTTTGGTTGAAGGTTGATACTTGAGATTATTATAAGCATTTTTCCTTTTTTTAATAATCAAAGTGTTATTATGTTATTATGTGAAAGCTATAATACAATTTTAACTAATAAAAAATAAGTTAATGAGATATTAACCAATCAAATTCATTTAACAAAATGGTTATGTGATTTATTATATATTTTATATTCTATTATTAATTTAACAATATATTTATTTGGAATTGACATACATTATTCTATATATATTATTATTTTATCATCCAAGTTAGTATTTAGTAGGATTAATTAATTATATCTTTAAGAGACCTTTATAGACATAATTTCAATGATATATATTCTTTCATATTTTATACATTTGTGGGGTTTACAATTAAATTCTAACCAATTAAACTATTTAAATAAAAATGAGTTATGCAGTTCAACTTGAGATTAGCACGTATCGTGATAATTATTATTTTTAACTTCTGCTTTATTATATAACTACACATTTACGTCCGGCGCTGCCCGGACCAATAGTTTAGTATTAGTTTATTTTTTCAATGTATATTTATGTCTATAGTTCGGTTGATTAATATATTGATATATAAATATACAAAATGTCTTGCTTTTAATAATTCGTAAGACGATGTTATCTGTGTGTGCTCCACAAGAGGGATTGTTCGAATATAATCACTACAATTATAAGCGAATGATTTATAGAATTGTACCTAAATCATTAATCCAATCAAAAAATTAACATAAGATATAATATATATGTTACTAATATATACAAATATTGTAGTGATAATACATGACAATGATAATTTGATCATCAATTGAATGCATTTATTGTCAAAAATTCAAAAATACATGCAAGTAAGATTTATAAGAGGCTTGGGTCTAATACTCTAATGTGAATATGTCATCTTTAATTGCAAATAATTCTAGAGGGTGTATCGTATTATCACGGTGAGATTTGAAGAGAATATTACATGTTATAAAAAATTCAAATGTGATGATAATTATTACAAATGGATAATATATAATATATAACACCGTAATAACATGATATACTATAACAAGTTAGGATGAATTGAATGTTTGTATTTAATGGGTAAAAATCCAAATTTACATGTATGTTAGATAGATGAGAAGTAAATTTAATTAGACAATATATACTCTTAAATAATTATTATTATTTTATAAACTAATAATAGCAATATCATATTGAATTGAACATAATACAACTTAATAGAAAGTAAATCAAATCAAGGCATCTAATGCCAAAAATTCCAACTTTACATGTAGAGAGATTATGATGATGGGATGTATCAAATCCTTCATATTAACGTAGGTTTCAGTGAAAAGAGTCCTTATGGTGAGGACAGCCTCTTAGAGTGAAGAGTATCATTTTAATTTCAAAATGATACTCTTACCATATAATGGATGGTCTAAATTTTTTAAAAAGTTGAAATTTTAATTATAATTTTTTTTATTTGTTTTGGGTTTTAAAAAAATCAAACAATATAAAAATTTAGTGCGTGAAATTCTGGTTGACATTTGCTCCAAAGTTGGGATCACGGTGCGGAAAGAGGCTCCCATAGGTTTTCTCTCGGAAAATGGGTTGATCTTAGGCCAGCAGACTTGTTACTCTTTAATTGGGATCAAGGTAAGGATGTTTGTGTGAATGTGACTGGTGTCTCTCCCTTTGCTGGTGGAGGTGCGAGTGCTTGGGCGTATGGGTTGGCCTTGCACAACGCCATGGAGAGGAAAAGAAAGAACTATGTGGCCAAATGTGAGGAAAATGGATACAATTTTATCCTTTTGCTTTCTTTACGTTTGGGGAATTCGATAAGGAAGTCTTGGACTTGCTTTCACGTATTAAGTCGCTCTCTATTAATCACTCTAACAATGCTCAGAGTGAAGTTTTTATTTTTCATAGGTTGAGTTTCTGTATTAAGAAGGGTGTGGGAGCTCAACTGTTTTCTAGGCTCTCATCCAACTTCATGTAATTTTGTGCATAATAATTCTATAAAAATGCATATTAGTAGAAACACAATACAAAAATTAAACTTATAGTAAACCAAAAATGAACTAACGACAGAGAAATATTTTACAAAAAATTAAACTCGTACAAAGTATAAAATTTAACTTCAAGTACATGTAAATTGAACTTTTAATATATTCAAAAATGGTTGTCCACCTTTATTTCTCTTTATATCACACCTTTCTTCCTATCCCTCGTACAACCACAACCATTTATTTCTTATCTCTCTCCCTCCTCTCCTTTTCCTCTCTCCACCTACTTACCTTCATTAGATTTCACAAACACGTCGATTTCCATGTAACATCAACAACCCATTTTTCTAAATCCTTCTTTCATTGATATAAAAGAAAAACCAACCTCAATAGTTTTCAAACCACTCTTTTGCATTGTCAATGTCTCAATTTATTCAATCCTACACCAATACTCTAATTTATTTTACGGAAATTTCACCTGATAACCCTCAGCTTAAGGCAATTTCACATGGTACTCACATACTTTTAAATTTTCGTGAGTTGATTTCTATAAATTTTGTCTGTAACCTTATCGGTTAATTTATGCAAAAAATGTAACATAAACTCCTTTTTTTTGTCTCTAGCCACATTTACCCACATATTTCCAAAGCTATTGGATTTTTGTTTAAAATTCATGTTGAATTTGAACTAGTGGAAATGAATTAAACAACCTATATATTTGTATTAACTAAATATTTTATATATACTATGTATACCATGAATTTGTGACGTTGATGCTCCTATTTAACTAGTCTGTGTTTTGATTTTTTTTTTCCCTATTTTGGAGATTATTAGATTAATGACGTTTCAATGTAAGGACATTTCTTGGGTAATATTCAATCTAGGTTTCTAGCATTTGCATTAGCGTATTATTCAAGCTAATTCTACGGGTTTTTTTATTTAATGAAATTGTTAGATGTACATTATCGATAAAGTATGTATGTATTGCAATGTAGCAAAATTTTGATGTTCCTTTGATTTCTTACAGCTTAACCATATATGTATACATTTAAACTTCCATGTTATATGAATATATACATAGACTTCTTAATAATTAGTAAGGACAAATTTATAGGCGGTCAAATCCACTTTCATTAGTACAAATTTTCAACATGAATTAAAAAGGAATTCAAAAGAAAAAATGTACAACAAGTTTGGAAATATTTACGTGAGTGTGGCTACAAGCAAAATGGAGTCTAAGTAATGTTTTTGGCTCAAATTAACGGTTTTGTTATGAGACAAAAATTTTAAAAACCACAGGGTTACCTCGCGAAAATTTGAAAGTACTTGGGTACCATGTAAAATTGCCTTAACCACGGGGTTAGCCGGACCCGGTGAAATTTCCTTTTATTTTATCAGCCCAACTTTTGCTTTATTTTTTGTTTTTAATCTGCCCATTTTTGTTATATGCACACTTAAATTTTCAATTCCAACCTCTATATTTGCATTATATCACCAATTTTATTCGGATCTAGGTAAACTCTTAAGGCAAGTATCAGATATCAAATTTGACCTAAAAAATTCAAGTCTTTCGCACCATTGAACTCAAGTCTGGGATTGGGAGATCTATGAAACCGACATCGTAGGAAGAGAGAGAGAGAGAGAGAGAGAGAGAGAGAGAGAGAGAGAGAGAGAGAGAGAGAGAGAGAGAGAGAGAGAGAGAGAGAGAGAGAGTCCTTCCGGCCGAAGACGATCGAGTAGAGGGGGTTGTCGACCATGGTGATGAGGTCGCCAGGAGGTGAGGGCGAGGATGTTGGAGAAAGAGATGAAGTCGGGATAGCAAGGTTGAGATCGAGGGTGGAGTTGATGAGGAGAGAGGCGTCGTAGTCGAGGAGACGGTTGTGCAAAAGGAGGAGGATGGCGGTGACGGTCGCTGGAGAGATAATCTACTTGACGACGATGGTAGTAGTGGGGGTGGGGGGGTTGGACCGAGTGAAGAAGATGGGTGGCCAATATATCCAGGATGTTGGGTAGTGGACACTGTGGTAGGGATACCATAGTAAATTTGCTTTTACTCTTCTAACTGGATTGAAATAAGTGTATCATCTATGACTATCTTTACATTTTATCAGATCACTGCACTTGCTTTTCTTAGAAACTGTGAATTTGGCCAATTTGGACAAATTATCGGGGATAGAGGGAGTATACAAATTGAGCTTCTTGGAAAAAAATGCACTCGTACAAAATATAAAATTGAACTACCAACATATATAAAATGAACTTTTATTATTAAAAACTGAACTCTTTGTATATAAAAAATGAACTGTCTTATTTATTTATTATAATTGTTATTTTGTAGCAAAAAATATTTTGAATTAATAATAAGTTTCAATAAAATAATTCTATTTTTATGAAAATCAAACTATATAAAAATATAAACTCAAAAGATAGATAAATTTAACTTATAGAACAAAAAAATTGAAATAATATTAAACACAAAATGAATCCATATAGTATTGAAAATTGAACTTATAGTATTTATAAAATGAACTTTTAGTTTATCAATTTGAACTTTTAGCGTATAAAAATTAAACTGTGGACTGCATTACTTAAGTGTTCTAACAATACTTTTCAGAAAAGAAAAACAATATCGAGACCGTGAAATTTTTTTTTTCCCTAAAAAGAACTATTATGGGGTACATCCAATGGATGAGATTACTCTTCACCACAAAGTGTTATTCCCACCGCAATCCACTTCAACCAAAATTTTTCCATATTCACTACTATGGGGTACATTCAATGGATGTCTATCGCTACCGATTGAGGATGAGATTGATCTCATCTTGATCAACCATGCTCGATCTGATTTTCGAAGGCAAAACAGATTAATGGTTCGACGACGACGACATTGTATCAGAAGTTCCATGGCCGGATCGAGATGTTAAGAAATTTCGGATCATTCATACAAATTGATGGATAGTAAGCGAACCAAGACAAAGAACACAAGCAATTGTTGACCCAGTTCGTCGCAAGGACTACGTCTGGGGGCACTACCAAGTCAGGGATTCTCCACTAGATCAAAGGACTCAAGGGTTTACAAGGATTCTTCCTAAGCCTACCATGGCCTCTCAATCTCGCTTTCAGGATCTCTCTAGATGCTTTCTGGGTAACACGAGTATAAATAGGACAACTAGAGCTACATGATATAATTTTCCTATGGAAACAAAATATTCCCAAAAGATATGGAATATTCTCGTCGAATCCCGCGGGTACGCTCCGAAACCCGGCCAGAGACACTAAAACTCGGGCGAGTTCCCAGGCCCCTAGGCCGCGGAATGCCTGTCGAGGCCACCGGCCCGAAACGCGGTCTGTGTACCACGGAACGCGGCCGCGTGAAGCAGGCCCCTTGCCCGCGTCTTCGCTCGCTGCGAAACCAAAAACCCAAGACCTCCCCAACTCGCGGGCGCGGGTAGCCAAACCGCGGTCGTGGATTTCCCGCGGTCGCGGGTCTTGGCGATTCCGCGAACTCTCTTCGCTATCGCCCGGTCCTCCGTTTGGCTCTTCTTCGACTCTCTTCCTTCGTCTTCGGTCTTAGCTCGTTCCGTCTTCTTCCGCCCAATCCGAATCAGGCTCCATACTCAACATGAGAAAGGCTCGAAAGCTGAAACAACTATGCCAGAGGTTAGATGAAGTTAATCGTACGTAATTGGAAGCTAGCAAATCCTCTTGCATGAACAACAACAGCTACAAATGCAACTGCTAGTAAAACAACTCAAAGCTCGCCCTCCTCCTGAAAGGAGTAGCTTGCCTTGGCTTTTGGCGAAAACAGCTAATACTAATGGAGAACATCAGAACAAGGATTGGAGAAAGGCTCGCGAGGCCGTAGCCAGAGAAGCTCATCGATCTTAGGGTGGACGAGCATGAGTACGAGCATCCCTACGACCGACCTGAATGAATGTTTCCTAAGTTCTTACGATTTAATGAGTACGCTTTGTACGTATATAGGGGTTCAAAATTGTCAATTGAGTGAGACCCGACGGAGATGATGATCGAGCGCACAAATGACGACTACATCCTTGTGCCAGAACTTCTGGATGAAACCTTGACCAAGCTAGCATCTGGGATCTAGATCCAAAAAATTAAGCATGGCATGTTCTTTATTGATTGAACCTATATCTTAGACCCAAGCTGAAAGGATGAAATTTCTTATATATCCACGTGATGATTGTTTTCATGCTTAATTACCGTCGTTACTTTTGTAGGCTGCCGTACGTACTTTTGTAGGCTGCCGTACGTACGCAGTTAAATTCACCAATAAGGTTAGGTCTACATGAGGAGATTAATAGTATAAAGTTTCATATTTCGTATGTTTTCCTTGATGCATGCATGACTGCATGAGTTGTAAGGTGTTTAGGGGAATGAATTGATGGATACTTTTTTTTTCTTTTGGATCCAAAAGGTTGGCCTTTTTTATATATCTTTGAGTTATTATAATACTTGAATCGAGGTGTTCTCCATGCCAATAAGAATTCCTTTTCGTGGGGGCATGAGATCGTGTTTCTAGGGCTTCAGATCTTGCAGTTGTAACTTTGCTCGTTTCGACAAATCGATAGCTAGACAAAATTGATCCCAAATATGAACGGATATCTTCTCATCAATTGTACATGCACTTACACACAAACATTACATATATGTCAAATCTTAAACTTAATTTAATGGTACGTACGTATGTATTGCATACAGCCAAATTGTGGTAATAATTTGATGCATGTACAAATTCTGCACACATCAAATTGACAATTACATTATTACACTCACACTCACACATTACATTAGCCTAATAACTAGCTAGAAAAGCGAGCAGCAGTTTTAGCTAAACTGGAGTTCTCATCATCACCACCAACCTGCCAAGCAAAATACCCTAACAACCCCTTCTTCCTCACAAACCTCATCTTATCAGCGATCGCCTCCACGTCATCATACGTGATCCACGTGGTCCCCGAGTAACTGTAATTTTCCTTCGTGGTCACGTTATAAACCGTCGTGGCCGTGGCCGTGTTATTCCTCAGAAACTCCTTGATCTGCCGGAAAGTCATCGCCCCGCTGTCCGTGCCCGGCAACGCCCCGACCGTGGCCGCCAGGTACCCGTGGTCGGCGGCATCGGCCAGCTCGTACGCCCGCCCATAGAACGGGAACCCAAGGACGACCTTCTTCGCCGGGACTCCGGCGTTGACCCAGGCGTTGACCCCGTTGCTGCCGGTGATCACGCTGGTGGGGTCGTACAGCGCCGAGGCCGGCCTGGTCACCGTTGACCACCCGGGCCCGAAGAAGTCGTAGGCCATGACGTTGATCCAGTCGAGGTTGGCGGCCATGGCCTTGGCCGGGAGGGCGACGGAGTGGTAGACGGCGGTGTAGTAGACCGCCGCCGTGAGGAGCAGTCCTGGCTTTCTTGTGGCGGTTGACTCGGCGTTGACCGCGGCCCGCCACTCGGCGAGGAAGGTGGCGAGGTTGGACATGTCGGTGGCGGTGATGGGGAACTCGTAGTCGAGGTCGAGGCCGTGGAAGTTGAAGGAGCGGGCGACGGAGATGGAGGAGGCGATGAAGGACTTGCGGGCGGAGGGGGAGGCCGTCATGGCGGCGAAGGCGGTGGCGTTGGAGCCGCCGCCGCCGACGGAGAGGAGGGTTTTGACGTAGGGGTTGCGGCGTTGGAGGGTGGAGGTGAAGGAGGAGAAGGAGGCTGAGTCGGATGAGGAGATGGTGACGTGGTAGGACGTGGAGTCCAGGTTGGCGAAGGCGCAGAAGACGTGGGTGAAGAGGGCGGCGTCGATGTCGGAGACGGGTATGCTGCCGGTGAACCAGTAGACGCCTCTTACGGATTTGGGAGGGTGGTTTGAGGAGGAAGAAGCCGAGGCCATGAGAATGGAGGTTAAGATGAGGAGGAGGAGAAGGGTTTGGTTGGTTTTTGGATGCATGGTGTTTGCAGGTTAGTTATTGTTGGGTTTGTTGATTGGTGTGGAATGATGAGTTGTGGCCTTGTGGGGCGTTTAAGGGATGTATTTATAGATGGAGATTTTTAGTTTGAAGGGAGATGTGCTTTTTGTGTGGACAAAAAGTGGTGTATGTGTTTTGATGTGTGAGGTTTTTTTTTTAGTGTAGTCAAAGGTATTGGTATTTTAGTTGACATTTCAATGTTTTTGGTTTTGAGTTGACATTTCAATTTGCATACATCTAGATGATGAGTGGATCGAATTGGTCAGCGCCTAATCTCGTCACTTTTGCTTATCCATTTTATAGTTCTAAATAACGTTTGTGGTAGCCCGCCGTAGTTTAATTCAGCATCAACGACTTCTTATGATAAAAAAATAGTATAAGTCTTGTATTATGTATGATTCGTGTATGATATAGTTTCCTTGATCAGTTGTGAGATGTTCAATTAGGGATTTAGGGATGAATTTATACATTTTTTTTTCTCTGAATGAGGAAATTTGAAGCAGATGAGCTTTAGTCCGAGGTAAGGGCATATTTGATAAATCAAAGAGGTCGATAATGCTGGTAATCGGACAAATCGGCGTGGACAATAGATATATCAAAGGAATAAATATAATTTATTTTTTAATTGTATGTTTATGTCTATAGCTTTGTCTTCAACCAAAAAAAAAATGTAGCTTTGTCGATTAATATCTTGATATAAAAATATGCAGTTTGTCTTGGTTTTAATAACTCGTTGGACAATGTTATTCGTGTATATGCTCCATATGAGGGGTTGTTCAAATATAAATCACTACAACTATAAATAACTGATTTATAGAAATTGTACCTAAATCATGTAATCCAATCAAACAATTAACATAATACATAGTATATATATTAATATATACAAATAGTGTAGTAATAATGACATGAGAATGATTCAACCAAAAAAAATTGACATGAGAATGATAATTTGATCATCAAATATATGCATTTATTGTCAAAAATGCAAAAAATACATGTAGGTAAGATCTATAAGAGGTTTGAGTCTAATGTGAATATATCATCTTTAATTGCGAATAATTTCAAGGGGTGTGTCATATTATTACGGTGAGATTTGAAGAGAATATTACATGCTATAAAAAAATAAGAATGTGTTATGTTAATTATTACAATAAGACAATATCTAATATGATAATAACATATATACTATAACACATTAGGATAAATTCAAGTGTTTGTATTTAATGGAAAGAATTCAAATTTATAAGTAGATTAGATAGACGAGAAATAAATTTAACAAGATAATATATAGTCTTAGATAATAATAATTATTTTATAAACTAATAATAACAATAGCATATTACAATGAACATAATAACTTAATTGAAAAGAAATCAATTCAACATATTTAATGGAAAAATATCCAAATTTATATGTATGTTAGATAGATGAGAAGTAAATTTAATTAGATAATATATAGTGCTAAATCATCATAATAATTTTATAAACTAATAATAGCAATAGCATATATTACATTAAACATAATACAATTTCAATTCAATATATTTAATGTCAAAAAATTCCAACTTTACATGTAGATAGATACAAAAAAAGATGATTAAGGAAACTAAAGTAACTTCGAGAGTGAGGTGAGTAAAACCCTTATGAAAAACAACATCACTAAAAATGCGAGTTAGATCAATCAAAGATGGTTAAGGAAAACAAAGCAAATGTGATAATGAGGTGAGTATGTTGTGAAGAACAAGTTTTCTATAGATGTAGGTTACCTCAAACAAAAATATGGTATTTTCTCTACTCAAATGACCCCTTTTATCGTCATTTAAGCACTATCTGTACAGACATGCAATGAATAATGTACAAACAAATGTAAAACTATCAGTTCGGACAACGTCAGACGTATATGTCTAGTATTAAATAGATTTATATTTGACAAATTGAGATTTGTGAGGTATTTTAGTTTAATCAATGCTATGAATTTTTTGTTGACATTTCAATACAGCATGCATCTAGATGATAAGAGGATCGAGTTGGTCAACGTCTAACCTTACTGATGATACGTTCCTAACGGTGATTAATTATATGAATCAATAGTGTATAATTCTGAAAGAATTGGCCTTGGGTGCATCCATGATACAACCATGAAAAAGCATCACAAAAAGGGAATGCAATCATGTAGAAACAAACCAAAAGTTTGCACACTATATCTTAAATGCACGTAGGCCAATTTTACAGATACAAAAAATCGATTTCTTCTTAACAATGTGAGAGAATGCAAATAGCACGCTGTCTGTTATAATAATGATGCACAGAACGAAAAGTTTGACCGGCATGAGATGGTTGCACATGCATCATTAACTATGATGATTGATGTGAAAGCGAAATGAGACAAATAGAATTAGTTATTGTTGTGTTGTGATATATTGGTGGTTGAATTATGGTGATTGATGATTAATCCCCAACAGGGCCACAATCCCACTTTGAGGAGTACGTGTGAGGTTGGCCACTAGAATGCACGATGTGTAAGATATCATAAAATTGTTCTGTTTTTAGTGTATACATATTCATGTTTGCAGAAGGAATTTCAATGTCGTTTGCTCTTGTTTATATTGTCAACGCTGGCAAATTCCTTTTTGCACAAAAGCCAACAATATATGCTACAAACATGTGATCAACTGATTTGAAACGATTAAGTCAATATTGGGCAAAGTAATGCTTTATTGTTATAACGGTATTTCTAATTTATGTCCTAAGTGCTAATTTAGATTTAAAACATTATCTCATCACAACAAAATGTGATCGTGGGCAAGTTTGGGACCAAATACTTTGATGGCGGGGAGTGGATCGTGGGCATTGGTGCTTTGTCACTAATACAAGCAAACATACTTTATCAATATTTAAATTCTTTTGACTAAAACACGCATTTTCAAGTTTAATAAAAAATAATGCAAAGTATATTATAATTCATGTAAGCCAAATGGACCCTATATCCCTAATGCTTGAACGCAGCCGCTACTGAACATTTTTGCCGAACTTTCACTGAAGGATATATCAGTAGATACAGTGTCAACTCACCGGGGATATGTACATTCAACAATAAGATACAAAGAGCTATATACTTCCTTTTAGTATTCACCACAACAGTTTGATACTGAACACGAATATTATATATCGTGTTTGAATATACAATTGTAGCACTCTTCTATTAGTATGCAGCATGCAAAATCCGTGATCAGTCTACTGCCGTTATCAAAAACCCTATTTGTAGCTGTGCAATATTCCCTTGTGTTCAAGTCTGACTTAAACCCACACTGATTGTTGAGGAAAGCTGGCTTTAGCAAAACCTAGAGTCGATGTCGATCATCAAAATGTCAGCTTGACAAGAGAACAATATAGCTCGTCTTTCCAAGCACACACGAACTGACCAAGATTAGCACCGATAACCAATAAGTAATACATACATACGATGTTACCTTGCGCAAGCTGCGAGCTTCATCCGTGCAAAGAGCTTCAACAAGAGACGATACATGGGCATTGCGTTCTCCATTAGGAGACGATCATACAGATATCTGCCTTCCAATGTCTAACTCGAACTGCTGCCAAAGGTAGATCTAGTCGGAACTGAAGTAGGAACCTGTGACGGAGACATCATACCGAGTCCCTCCTTTGTAATAGAGTCTGCACTACTTTGATCAGCTAGCGGAGAATATGGTCTCGGTACTTTCCCTTTCAAGGATCCCTGTAAGGTTAGGTTGAAGAGTGTCAGGTGTCATTACATAAGAGATTGCCTGTATCTATAATGTAAATAATGGATGTAGAAATTTCACATTCAGAAATAGAATGTAAACATCTGGAATAGGTCTGGGTTTGTTAGGCATATTTTTCATCTCCAACCTTGGTTATATCTGCAATTTATGCATCTATGGTGAAAGTACAGTTTGGCAAACAGTCCTCTGAATTATTAACCCATAAATCATAACCCATCAATGTCTCACTTTCATCAAGTTCCCCAAAGAGCACATGAAAGAATTTTTTTTTTAAAAAGTCAACATCCCTATAAAACTATTTTTTCCAAGTCCACCAAACCAGGATAGAAATTTGCATTGACTGTAAAATACTGCCAAGTGCTAACGCGAATAAAAACAAGATGAGAGCATCGGACAATGACCTTTAATTGGTTTGGACCGTACGTGCCCAGTGCATGAGCAATAGCATTATAAACATCAATAGCTTGATGGGATCCACGGCTGCACTTGACTATGCGCAACTGGTCCTTCTGCTCGAATGATTTGGCGTGTAGATAAAGTAGAAGCCGAGATGGTGCTGTGCTGGGGCTCTCTTTCTTCCCATTGGTCAACTCCATTGTGATAAGATCATCCCATAGCACATCCCAGACAATAATGCACGGATCCTTTGCAGGCATGAACTTCTTTTGGGATATAGATGAAGGTTGCTGAATTTCAAAAGCATGTTACATTAGTTCATGGTGTTTGTTGGGCAATACCAAGAGATGTTCAATTCCTAAGCAAATAACTTACTTGCAAAAGTATAGCTCTCCGATGAGTTACTATTAGGAGTCTTCCCTTCGGGAGCATGAAGTGATCCTCATACGCATCTGACAATGCAAACTTCCCACGCACTTTAAATAAATCTACCTGGCCTAAGAATGAGCCAGATTCTGCAAGCTGCAGCATAACCTGCAAAATTCAAACAAAAGAACTGTTTCATAACTCAATTGTTGATATGTCATTATATATTAAAGCTGAAGAGATCTTTGATGCACCACTTGGCCAACTATAGAGGTGACATTTGTTCCACTTAACTCTCCGATTTATACAATCTTTTACCCTGAAAATAATAAACCTATCAATTATGACCTCCTTTCTAACCATTACCAACAATCACGTCATGTGCTATATTATTATGATTTTCAATGGTCAATGTGTTTTTAATACCCTCACCATAAGCAAGGCCTAAGACATCGTTTTGCTAAAAACTCATAGCGAGGTATGGAAATACACTACTTTATGATAAAATAGAATACTTCGACATAGTGCCCCTTGCCCTAACAAAATAGGTAAGATGAGTAGAGACGGAAGGTCTAATTTCCTCTTGATATTGCCAATTTCGCCTTTGCACTACTGTGATATGCTCACAGTTTCCCCGTCTTCTGATATTTCAATAAGATCTTCTAACATTTCAGTTAGCAACATAATGGGAAAATATTAACAGCAGTTATCTGGCAGAAAATTTTTACCTGCCCCTGAGCTTTGTATTCATCATAAGGGCGAAGCAGGTTATCCGCACTAATTACACGAGGTAGCCTCCTTCGAAGAAGTTGATCTTCAGAGGTTAGGGCTGCTAGTATCTTCATTCTCATAGCATTAGCTCCCTCAGTAGTTTTTGACAACAGATCCAACACACCGCTCACTGGTTGTGCAGCTGCACCAATGATTCCTTTACCAACACCTTGAACAAAACCCTCCACTCCAGAAGCCTTGGCACCTTCAAGAGGCTTTGTTAATATGCCAGTTACACCACGGAAAAAACCCTTAGCTAGTGCTCCACCACCGTCTCGTATAACATCACCAAAGTCTTCAACACCCTTGCTTTCCTGTGAGAAAATTAATTTAAATACCATACCTTGTGGGGCGATCAGCAATAAAAAAAATAAATATATGATTCACATCTGTTATAATAAACAAAAACAAAATCACACAGCTTTTTCAATGAATTATTTCTGAAGTATCAGAAAAGTAATCCCCGAATTTGACTGTGCAAGTTAAGATGTCGCATCTCAACAAAGGAGGAAAACGGTGCACTTAAACAGAAATACATTTTATTAATAAGATAGAAAATCATAATAAAAAACATAGAAAACAGTACTATTTCATGAGTGGATGGAAGCATAGAAGTAGGAGATCTGGACATTTGATAAGATTCATGGGCCTTCATAGGTTCATGTACCTTTTTCATGAACTACCTTTCCCTATAAATTTCTGTAGGACTTAGCACATGTAAACATGTGGAACAGGAAAAATAAAATAGAAGAAAGAAACCTAGAGCTCGGTTGGCCCCAACCAAAACCTTTGAGTTGATACTTATGCAGTTAAGGTACAGATTCTGGACTAAATCAAGATGGAGACGAATCTCTGGTATCGTGTAAAAGAACAAATTCAAAATGGCCATCTTAGGATGAAACGTGAATGAGTTTTAACATAAAAAACCAACAGCAGTTACCAGCAATGCTAATGAGCAACAAAAATGAGTTGCGATGCTAATGAGCAGACAGATAAAACCAAATTTGAAGCAAATCGTAGAATCACCAGATTTACATGGAAAGTAAAATCACAAAAAGGTTTTGAAGTCAACAAACCTGTCTCATTCGACCTTGAATAAATTTCTTGTCCATTGATAAGGCTGCAACACCTTTACTCATATGCCCAAGGGCACTGCTTGCATTACCTAATATATCAACTCCAGAGAGCAGCTGAAGAGGTTGGCTAAGCAGATCTTTTTGAATGTTTGATGTTGCATTACTGATAATAACACTCTGACGCAGAGATACTCGCTCCACAAATCTTTGATGTATTCTTACCTGAATAGACATCACAATAACGTTAGCAGTTTGCAATTGCCATTGAAATAAACTCTACTAAATGGAAACTTTCAGAGCATTGAATCCCTCGAACTTATCTTTGCCCGTCAATCACGAATCACATTGGATCCCAGAATGTAAGACTAGGATGTATAGCAACATGGAAGGTATGTACATCTAGTTTACTAATACTAGCATAGTACACAAAATGCTTACATTCATGTTTTCCATGTTTCCCAATGCTGTCATCAATGACGACCAAAATCCAAGAACTCCCTTAGGTCGTTGTGTCGGTGACATAGTCATAGACACTTTCAATCTCACTTCAGAGATGTTGAGAACTCTGCCAATCCAGAGAGAGCAATTAATTTCATTTTATTTCAACAAGTAAATGCAAAAGATCAAAATGAATAGATCACATACCCAATTTCAATTACTGGATCGATGGACACTGCATTTGTCTTTGTATCATACAATCTGCTGAGATTGACCTGTTGAATCATTTCATGAATACGCCATATGATCGGCTCATGGATATTTATCAAGAACGAGGTATTTTCAGGTAGCTGCAAGCAAAACAAATTTATGATTCATAAGTGAAAACATAAAAGCCATGCACTCCAGTACACAAGACCCCAATAACTATGGACAGTATTGAATTGAAATATGAGAAAACTCACTTGAAGACCTATGTAAGGGTAGGCACATAAATCCAGTGACCCATCTGACTGAGATGTCACAGCAATCTTCAAGATATGATCGTCCTCTTCTTTGACTCTCTGTGGCCTGAAAAGCACTGGCATAGGGGACAATGGAAGTTGATTATCCAGTTGGATTCCGAGCATTCTTAACTTGAACCTGTAATGGTACATAGAACTCATTTAATTGTGAAGCTGATAAAAGTAGTCAAGGTAATTTACAATTTTTCCTTCTTCGCTTTAGCATACTTACATTCAAGTACAGTATGGGTTATCTTAAAATAAAAGTGCAAATGGCAGTCCAATAAAATCGTATAAAAATATAAAAATGAAGTAATGATGACAAGACAAGGTTCCTTCTATTTGCAATTTATAACAGCATAATCAATGAAGGGCATGCAGCATCTGTACTTTACCTACTAATTCCAGCACCCAAGCCAGTGGAATATGATATCAGAAGATTCTGAACAGATAAGTATAATATCTCTTCTGGTGTATGATCAACGACTGATAAGCCGAGCTCAGAAAGCTCAAGAATGATATGCAATTCTGTATCTGAGGATTGTGACTGCATACTCTGTGAATCAGACATAGGGTTTGAAGAAGAAGATGATGGAACTCTCCCTGGCCTAACAGCCAACACTTGGTCAACAGGCGTCCAATCAGTGATCTTAACTACATTAATTTTCTCTTCCTTTATAATGGTAACACGCAAGGCGCTAGCAGGTCCATTTTCAACATTTATGGGTTGATGGTCCACTATCTCATCAATATTGTACTTGACAGACCTTTTTGGGTCACTTCCATCTACCATGATCTCCAGTAAATGTTGTCTTCCAATATCTTCCCATAAATAAGAAGCAGCTGCATTTGAAGGAAGATATTTCCAAGAATCATTGCTGCCATCAACTTGTCGGTACCGAATAGGTAAAACCATAGATCGGTTTTCAATCCTGTCACCCACAAAAGTCATTAGTATGGAAAAGCTTAAATGCAAAACAATATATGAGGAAAACAATTATGCACAAAAGAGAATGTAAAAAATTCATCGATGTCATAAAGTAGGGCTATAATCTATAAAAAGCAACCTAAACATTCACAAAACATGTCCACTCCACAAACATTGCAAGCTTGCAGTATGCACCCAATAAAAAGCAAATATTTGCATGAAAATCCAGCAAACACAACGGAAGATACAAGGGGAGTTTAACTGTTTAAGAAACAACAGAGACTTGAAAACTAGAGAGCTGTGTATTCTTTCAGAATTTGCTGAATCTTCCAGACTGTTAAGCAGATTGAGAATTTGATGATGTGAACTAAATGACTAGATTGGCCATTGAAACACAAAAGCAAATAAGCTACTTCTGTAATAAAACAAGAACATTTGTAAGTTTGGAGGATAGACAATGGCTTCACAATATGTACCCACAGCAGACTCATCATCATATTATGAAGGAGAGATGGGCTGTAAATGACGAATAATCGGTGTATTAGTAATTTTATGGTCATTATGCCCCTTCGTTTTCTTTCATTTGACATTGTTTTTTTATCCTTTCAAGTTCACCAATCCCTTCAACCCAGAAAATATATGTCATCAATATCCTAAAGAAGCATTTCAAAAAAAATTCTCCATAACCTAATATTAAATGCTGAATATATTATCCATATCCAGATCCTTCTCGACCCTCCCTGATGTATCATAGGACGCAAATACACAGTTATAAGTGCCTGGACACACAATTGCATATCCGTATTATTTTGAGCTTTATAATGGCACGCATGCACTACTTGCTGCTAGTATCTCAATTAGCGTAAAGCAACATCAAAGGTTGCTAATATGTGCTGCAATAAAAACTAATAAACTGGGTTGGAAAAAGACCTGTAAGGACTAAAGAAAGATCTAGGACGGAAGATAACTTCATATCTTGAGCTCTTAGTTCCACTTCTCACGGTCACACTAATGTCTGCCAAACTGCTGTCTATCTCATTGCACATTGATATCCGCATAAACCCCTCAGCCCCAACACTGAAAGGTTTACTCCATCTACATCCATCAAGGCTCAGCTGAACAAAGATATAAGGTTATAAGTAAGTCAAAGAAACAACAATATTTAGCAGAAGTTGGGATGCTGAGTTCTTTCTGATGATGTTGACTACCTTCAACATCTCTACTTTAGAGGAAGATTGCCACCTAATAAGTTTTGGAGGGTCGGTAGGCTGGATCCACTCAATTGAATCCGTGCCAAACTGCTGCAGGCACAAACGCAAACCGACTCTATTTACGTATAAGGTATGTGGCTGAAAATTAACAACCTGCAAAGAAAAATATAATTATCCAATATGTCATATATTAGGGACATTAAAATATAGCATGTTTATAAGCTGTACAGCTTAAATCAACCATTATGGATGAAACTCTCCATCACATAATCATGTCAATACTTCCATATCATTTCCTTTCAAGCAAAACAATGAACCTAGCCTGTCTTCAGCATCAAGATATCTTCATCTGATTGGGATTTGAGATATTTCAGTTTCATGTATAAGATGTTTAGATAGGGAAGCTAAAAAGAAACATCAAGTTAATAATATATAACTACAGGAATGAAGATAGAAAGAAGCAAGTCATAAAGCAGACGATATGGAGAAAATAAGCGTATTCTGCAGGGAAAAAAAATTAACCTTTGTTCTATCAGAAGTCATATTGAGCTGTGCGGAAAGATTGTAATAAGAACCATCAGTATTAAAAGCCTTGACATCAACTCGTCCCTGAAAGCAGCCCATACAATACAAATATGTCAAATATGTCAAATACTTTTAACGGAGCAAAACTGATAGTTCGCATATCCACTGAGATAATGCATTTTGTCATGTACCTTCTTCTCAAGCTCAAGAAGAGATATTCCTGGACTATAATAATCAGACCGACGAACAGCAACTGAGATTCCAACTTTGGGTGATAGGTATGTATCATTACGAGATGTAAACAACATTACCCCGCCTCGTCCAACATAATCTTGTGGGGAAAGCATGCTTGGTGAGGGACTAGTGTCCTCTATGGTATCCAAAACTTGAACGTTTTTCCGTGCAATTGCTGACGTTTTAGCAGATTTAGAGGCTTTAGAGAGCATGAGGTTGTCAACATCCGCATTATCCAATGGTTCAATCTCCACAACTCGATATGACAATGGCATAGAGGAATCGTTAATGACCCAATAGGGGACAAAGAACCTAATAACTTTGGGGGCTATAGCGGTGCTTCCCATGTCAAGTTCAATGCTCACTCGTAGTCTCCTACATGAATTAGTTACTCTTATTATTTGAATACAAGAGGTATGAAGAAAAAGTAAAGCAGGCCAAGTTTTTCGGAGGGAGAACCCTCAAGTAAATTTCAGTGTGCAGACATTACAAATAGAACAAGGATTTGAAATATTACCGTCTGCACTTCTGATGTACCATCCAAAATGAAGAAACATGATCATTTGATGAAAGATCTAAGATGACAACTGGGTCCTGGACAAGAAAAATAGCGTAAGGAAACAGCTTAGAAAGAGTGGGACAAAACTACTTAAGATGTTTACCTTCTCTAAAACCCAGCCACCCTGAACATACAATGACATGCATATTTGTTTCTGTATATCTGCAGTGTAAATATATGCACTTTTTCGGGACAAAATAACACCCTGCTGCCTTTCAATCCCTTTGCCTTCTCTAGTTCTTTCCCAGATAGTGTACTCTGCTGGACAGGGAAGTCGATTCTCCAACTTCAGTGGGGCATTAATAGATATTTTCCAATCATATACAGGTGCATTCAGTTCTGTATGAAGGACCGATGCATCAGTTCCAGCACTAAGCCAAAACTTTTTGTTTCCACTGCCAGGTGAACAAGACAAAAGAACATCCTTTTTGTCAAGTTCATCCAACTTAAATGCTGAGGAATAGATAATGTTCCCCTGCTTCATAGTACTCTGCCTAGAGAGTAAGCTTTGTTCCAGGTATCCTACCATGGCTGTAAGGCCCCATGAGTAAGGAGAATGAGAAGAATCCACTGTTGGACGAATTTGGAGACAGTGTTCTGAATCTCTGCACATACTCCGCCAAGGCAAGGCAGAAGTTGTTCCAGGAAGCAATGTAACTACATTCTGCATACTTTTATCATGCTTTCCTTGACTCCTATTGTCCACCACCGACACTGGACAGGTTGCAATATCCAATTTTACATCTGTATCATTTATAATGGTGGCGAGACCCCTAAAAACTGCATGCTTCTTGCCATTTCTCACCCCCACTTCCATCGCAACAAGATCTCTTCCAAGATATTTTGGGACTACTGATAATGGCAGCAATGAACGAGTACTCTCCCAGGGACCTTCAGGGCCAAGTGCTACCCAGAAACCGACATCAGATTCACTATCATTTTCATTGAAGTTTTCTTTCTGCAACTTAACAGACCTAGCCCTTTCAAAATATGATGTGCAAGCTTGAAGATATCCGTAGTTATCTGAATTTTCATCACTTTCAGCCTGATCCTGAATAACAAGTCATATGCATTATGAAAAAAAGAATGCAAACACAGAGAAGAAAAATCACTTATATATGATAACATTTACCTTTTTCATTAGAGGATAAGATGTAAAATTTTTAAAATCCTGCTGATGTAGCATTCTGGATGAACCTATCTTTGTAAGAGTACTTGTTCCATGTCCAACAGGAAAACAAGATGCCCCAACAACTTCCCCTATTGAAGTCAGGAATTAGTCACATTAATATTATTTAAATGACAAGGTTGTTAATGAAAAACAATAATTACATTGCATAGGTCATTAGTATGCTAAAAATAATTGAAACTTTCTGGGAAAGGAAGAGAAAACCATGTTTCAATAAAACTCTATGTTCTAAGTCCATTTTTGTCAGTTAAACATATAAACATATATATAGAGACAAACATGGAGTGTGGTGTTACTTTAATTCCTAGTAGTATCTTTATGCTTAATGTCTCGCATAGCAATGCATCACAAAATCTAGATTAGAACAAAACCCCAGCAAACACAGAAAGAAGGAAGAAAGGACATGGCAGCTTCTGAACTGGAAAACATCATAATGATCCCCATTAAACAATTAAATTTGTATGAGCAGTCCCAGTTAAGGTTCCTGCCATGAGACCAAATGGACAGAAACAAGTAAAGCATAAGTTATTTAAGTGGAGAGCCATAAATGTGGTTTTGCACAAGATATGATTATATATATTCAGCCTTTTCGTGCAAGTCTTGAAATTGCGTGGCTACATCTGAAACTGAATATAACATCCAGATTAATTGTTAACAAGTATGGCTCTTCAATCAAAATGGCACCAGTAACAACTACTAATTCACTAGGATATACGAGGACGCCTCAGATCCAGATCCAGTTAACACTACAGCACATTAATAAAAATTCGTAATACTGGTAATATAATTACACCCATGTAACGTCAAACGTTAGATATGAAAAACAGACGTTGGGAAAGAAGTAAAGCTTG
Source organism: Polygonum maritimum (assembly GCA_963924305.1). Classification (NCBI taxonomy): domain Eukaryota; kingdom Viridiplantae; phylum Streptophyta; class Magnoliopsida; order Caryophyllales; family Polygonaceae; genus Polygonum; species Polygonum maritimum. The sequence continues at coordinate 37,941,240 of OZ002732.1, read as the reverse complement.
AAACTCAAAAAAAAAAAAAAAGAGGGGAAAGAAAGAACTCTCAGAAGACAAGTACCTTTCCCAGCTTTTGCAGCAAGATTAGTCAATTCAACTTCAAGTTTAGCCACACCCTACATCAGGAAATGAGACTCAAATATAAACATGGTCTGAATATTGATTGCTAAGTAACTACAAAGATGCATAATAAAACAAATGCATCATGAGAGGAAGAAACAAGGCAGAGAAACATCAAACTTATTACTCCCTCCGTTTCACAATAAGTGTCGTTTTAGCTCTTAACACAGTTTTTAAGAAAAGCAATCATTCACTTTAAAACTTACAACTTTTTCTTAATCCTACCACTCATTACATTTTTTTGGCCAATGAATGAACAACTTTAGTCAACAAATACACATTCCAATAAAAATTATCATCATTCACCCCTATTAAATCACTTTGAAAACCTAAAACGACACATATTATGAAACAAATTTTAAGTGCTAAAACAACACTTATTATGAAACGGAGGGAGTATTTCAAAAATACTGTCCATCAGGCACCTTTTACCGTTATGAAGAATCAATTATCGGAGTCCTTGCCTCACATTGGCCATAAAATATAATTTGATCATTAAATTTTCATCACAAAGAACAGGGAGGTAAAGCAAGCACCGCTTTTGAGAAAATAACACTTTTATTTACAATTCAGTGAAAAACGAAGCATCCACATGTTAGATGAAGAGACAATCAACAAAATGTGCCGGTAAGAAGAAATTACACCATTCAGAGTACCAAAAGAGAAAGCAAACAAGTGAATATAACTGTTGAGTTTTCTACTACCATATGGACAAAGAACAAAATACAGACACTATGAAAATTTCAATTACCTTTCGAGGAACTTCAAATATGAATAGCTCATTCCACTTCGCAGTGCCCAAATCAGAACTTCCAGTTTTAGTGACTGATGGCTGAACACATTTTGTTCTAGCACTTTGAGGAAAAAGTTTCTGTTGATCTGTAGGTTGATTATCAACCACAAGACGCAATGCACAAAAGAGGTTACAGCCATTACCATCGTCCACAATGGGTACTCCCTGCAGAAAAAAACCAACAAATTACCACTAACAATGGCCATGAAAGACAACCCTAACATGCGGCCTAAAAACACAATTTGCAAAACTAAATCATCAATTACAGCTGACCCGATTCTTGTGAGGGAAACATGTCATTTTGCTAAGGGTGAGTTACACAGTTGAAAAATTAGCCTTTTTTAAAGGCTTCATAATAGGTCTCAAACAAGCAGCAGAATGCACCATGCATACCTTCACTTCAATTATGTTCACAGCAATATAGTACCGTGGTTCCCTCAAGTCACTTGCATGATTTAACCGAACTGCAAACCGAGGAGGTGGGACCCATGTGGGAGTTGAGCCTTCAGGATGCAAAAGTTCTACAGTCTCGGAGTTTTGCTCAAACTTTTTCAGATAAATATCACATCCAAGTTTATTTTCTATAATGATTGTCTGGAAATCATCTTCATCTAATGCCGAAAATGATGATTCATTCTCATGATTAACACTATCCCCCTGCCCAATGGAAAAGCTATTAGACACATTCAAACAAGCAACCCAGTATCATCAAATATGCCACAATTCACCTCATTTAATTTGGCAGCTTTCTGTTCAAGTTCTTTCTGTCTTCTCCAAGAAAGCATAGCATCTGTAAAAGTTTCTAAGTTGGCAGCACTAATATTCAAATTTAAGACACTTGTAGCAGCAATGCGCATTCTCTTTCCTAGTCCAGGATTTGGATGTACATTTGTCTCATATGTTTCAAACCTGAAAATCAAGATAATGCCAGAATCCATGAGTTTGTTTCTCCAATAAACAAATCCACAACACAAAATATTATGAAGAAGTTACAAGAGACAGGTAAATATAGTAGCATTAAATTTAATGCTCCACAAGAAAATGATTCAATACTTGAAGATTCCATCAAAAGGCTCCACAAGTGGCTCCCATGACTCTAACTGTGCATTAAAAGTTGAAGCAGCTATGGAAGATACTAGTACAGCATTCATTGCCTCCCATCGTCCATGTGTTGCAAGTTTGATGTTGGCTATAGTCATGTCAAAAAGTGGGGTCATCTGAAAAGTAAGTCGTAATCAGTGTAGCACCGCACCACATATAGATAATAATACTGTAGAGTTCAACCATAAATGATTACCATCCCACATAAACTATCAAGAATAGTGACAGAGAAACATCTGAGCTTCATATCAGCTGTTACATTTTCCCGGGTTTTAGGCTTTGCAAAATCACCTATCGCAAATGCCAAGCGACTTGATGGTCTTTTCAAATCTGGGCGTGCTAAAAATGTATTGCCCTGAGATATATGTCAGAACAATCAAATCCATTTTTGGAGTAAATAATATTGCATACCACACAGATATATCTAAACATTGAATCAGACTGACTGTTTTAAACATGAAAAGCACCTGATTTTCAACTTTCCATAAACTCCAACAATGAGAAGCTTTCGAATTCACTGATCTAGAAATGGGAACCTCAAGAATGTTAGTAGAGCTAACAAGATCCATTCTTGGACAGCAAAATGAATCAACTCGAGGTGGTTCATCAGTTCTGGTGACAACACATCCCATAGATGCATATCCAGGAGCTGCTATTGGATACCAGAAGAATGCTTCATCAACACCTTTCCCAATTATTTGAGCAACTTTTGTAAATTGAACAGGCTTTGCAGATACTTCTAGATTATCAGCCAAAAAGACTATGCCATGTGAAGGTGGCTCTAACCTGAAAGGACATACAGCATTGTAAGACCAAGAACTTGCATTAAGAAAACAGACTTCATATAAGTAAAGACTTAAACAAATGAAAAATCAAGTTGACTAACCCCTCAGTGATACAATCACCCAATATAGAATAACCAGGACGGGCTATGGGCCTCCATATTGAGACTGGACGACGGAGGTCTCCACCCTTGTCCCACCAAATCCTTTCAAAATTCGGGGTTGAGACACAAGAATTGCTTGCTTTTGAATAAGATCGAACAATATCCCATCCAGATGAGCCTGCAGAGTGATTATTTCCTCGCTGATTGTCAAAACTTGACTCCACTCCAGCCCTTCCAAAAGAGCTAAGATGCCCATTTGGGTTCCAGAGAAGACACTGAACTAGGTCAGAACATATCTCCTTGGAGGGGCGATCAACTGAAGGGTGAGCATAAAATGATCCAAGAGCATTATCAAGGCGCCAAATGCTAAATCCAGAAGTCATTTGAGAGCTTGAGGCAGCGCTGTATATGCATTCAGAATATGTCGTTGACGTCACAAGATCAGCACGTACGCAGTAAACAATGTGTGTTGGTGGTGGCTGACTCCCAATATTTACTACACAACCAACTGCTTTGTATCCTGGTGGTGCTACAGGAAACCAAAGCGAACATTCAAAATTTGTGTCTTCTGAGCTTTGACTCCCCATTCCTAGAATGGAAGATAGTGAACCAATCAGTGAAAAACTAAGTGGTTTACGCACACGCCCATATGTGCTGCTTATAGCCATAACTGCCTGTGATGGAGGAATTGGCCTGAAAGAAATCATAATAAAGATAATTAAAGGCAGAAATCATAAAATTCGGAGAACTAGGCATCCGACCATATACTGATGGGGAATTTCAATTAGGAAACCAAATTGTTAACTAATTCCTCCATTGTGTTGGGTAATGGGTCTTTTTCCTCATGACTTGGGTGCAAGAAACATAAACAAAAATCGACCAAAGTTCCATCATAACAACAGCATAAAAACAGAAGGTTGTCTTGCACTGGAGAAACGATACCACGTAGTTATCTAAATGATTCCAAATAGCTTATGTCCTAAACGTTATATGGTGCACAAATTTGAGAACATGAAAGGTTATTAGTATGCCATAGTATAAGGAATACAAAGCAGCCACAAGGCACAGACACAGACACGAATTAGCTTCAGCTAAAATCCTAACCCATACAAGTTTTGTATCCCAAAATAAAACAGTCGCATGAAAACACAACATTTCCATGCCCTCTGAAACGCCATATAGCTAATGTTCTAGTCGGCAAGGAGAGTTACCAACATTATTCATCGGTACATCCAGTGGCGGACCCAGAAATATTTGTCAGAGGGGGCAAAATAGTAACTAGTAAGGCGACAAAATAAGAATAAGTGACATGTATTACGGTTAATGATAAAATATTTTAAAATATATATAATAAAAGAATAATTTGAGTAACTAATTAAATAAAACCCTTCTTCTCCCAACGTAAGTAATCAGTTTTTTTGATGTACATATAGCTCGTTGAATAAACTAAAAAAATATTATATAGCATTAAGAGAAAATGATGGGAAAAAAAATATCAGTAAAATCTTGAACACCGGAATATAAACAACAACGTACACAATCCATAATTAATTGGGATAGCTTTAATTATGCCTCCGTCAAGTATTATAGAACATAAAATAAATTATTTATAGCTACTCCCTCCGTCCCATAATGTTTATCCCTTTTCTTTTGTAATTTATAAAGAAAAAGGGACAAACATTATGAGACGGAGGGAGTATTACGAAACCGAGGAGATATGTTACATAATATTTAAAAAATGTAAAATCTGAGAGGGGGCACGTGCCCCCTCTGGGCCCTAATTGGGTCCGCCCCTGGGTACATCAACCTTCTTTTTCTAAAATCTCACTAAAACCTTAAAAACATGTTACCTTGATGTTACACAGTCACCCAAAACAACATAATTTGAAGGCGCACGAGGTCTCCAAAATGTCAAATTGTAATTTGATCCATTTTCTGCAAAGATTAGGGAAGGCTGTGTAAGAGAACTGAGATAATGCTACTTGTAATCTAACTGCATGCCCAAAACAAATAACTATATCTGTAACACTTAAAACGGAAAAAATAACCTGTTGGTGATACCCAAATTCGTTCGTAATTAATACAGGAAGCCACAGGATTTGCATCTTTATACTGAAGCGCTGTGAAAGCTTGGTCTTGGAGGTTCAGTAAAAGAGAAATCACACTCAAAGAAAGATGGATATGAACATCGGTAGATATCAGAGACATATTTATCTTATCCTTGACAGATGTATACCCCCCTGAAATATCTACAGAATCAAGAATCACTAGACCTGATCCAGCCTCAATACTCAGGTCCTTTACGAGTGCCCTGACCCACATATCATCTTCTTTTGATGCATACCTGTCGAAGATAGATGAAAGATTAGCATATGATTTGTGAAAAGATGAAAGGTAATCGGGATATAATTTTATTTGATCACCAAACAATACGTCCTTATTCCAAAAGATGAGTATATATAGAAAGAAGTCAAAGTTAGTTATGGCACTAGAAATCTGTATCATCACAAGAACAGCCTTTCTATCCTTGAAGAGCTCTCTAGATTATACAAGCATCAAATTCCCACATGCATCTAGTATTCTATCTTGACAGAAGATATTATGCAGAATTTCAATCCATTTAACAGTACATATCGTTTCAAATTTCAACACAGTTGTTTTTTTTAAACTACCAATTAAACTTATCAGTCTCTAATCACTTGGCTCCCTCTCTTCAATCTCAAAGTCTTAATAATGGATTATAGCGAGCAACACTTATTTTATTCTGCATATCTCTTTAATATCACTTTAACTAAACCCTTAACAATTAAGCCAAATGCAGTATCTAATGAAAGCTATTTTAAAAAAGATTAGAAGGCTAAAATAAGATAGCCACAAAGTCATTGACTCAGATACTTGGCAGTATATTTTAATATATGTACATATGATTGCTATAAATTCGATTGGGGATCTTTGAAGAATGGCCTTTTATGCTTTCATACATAAGCTTTTCTTCATGAAGATTGTCACTGACTCTTTGGAGGGGAGTTCTTTTCCACCATTAGACAAGCTTGTTATTCTCAATCCTGATTACCTAAATATTTAGTGGATTGCATATTTGTAGAACCTTGAAAAAATAATTGTGCTTCCTCATTCCGTCGACTTTGTGCTTGATCTTTGCAAGTATAATAGCATATGCCGCCAATATTTATGACACTATAGGTTTTCATTATGCCTATATCTGAATATTTTTTTAGTCGATGTTATTTAAAATCATAAGATATTAGCATGTCAAGTGTCTTTAATTATTTCCTTCCCCTGCAATAACTCTTGCCCAATATAAAAAAAAAAGTGTTCGTCTGCAGATTGCCACCATCTCAATTTAAACTACTAAATTTCTAGCATTAACTACACGTAGCATACTGAATGAAAATGCAAATAGTGTAAATCAGATAAAACGAAGAGACAAAGAAAACATAACTTACATTAAGTTCAGATCCAATTTTGCCCGCAGAAGCTTTTCACCATACAACGAATCAGGTTGAGAAGACTTTGTACCATCATAAAATGTAAACTCAGGAGAAATAACCTTCAAAGAAAGCAAGGAAAAAAAAGTTAATCACAAAGTATCATAACAAAGAATCTGTTACAACTTCACTACCATTAAAGAGCACGTAATATCAAGCTTATGCATTAGAGTATGTCTGGCATCCAAAAATCATAGCTACATAAATGACAGAGAGCAATACAATGTACCTGAGCCTCAAATGTCAAGCTTTGTGTCTTCCTCAGTTCACCATCATGACAGCTGGAGGCATCAGATGTGTCAGAAATATCCTTTATGTAATCCAGACCTTTATTCTCGTCGTCAGAAGGAATTGTGTCCACCAACACAATATCTACACCATCTTCTGGGGAAGTTGAATAGCTGCTGTCGTTGCTCAAGTATGTATACTTTCTCAGCAGAGAACCACTCTGGACAGCAACAAAAATAAATAAATATATTAGCAGTCGAAATATATACAGATATGTTTTTTCTCTAATCTGGATTTGGAATCCCTACTCCCATTATCTGTATTGAACTCCAAAAAGATTATACCGCCAAACAAATGTTACCTTGGACCAATTTTAACGATGGTCACCAAGATATTAGAAAAAAAAATAGTAATCCCCAACTCATGCTGCGCCAAGATGTACAAAGCTTTCTTACCAAAATATAGATGAAGAACGGACCACATAAAGGCAACTCATAATCTTGTTCAAGCAACTTACACTCATCTGCTACTTGTTAACACAGAATAACTCGACAGTATTTGCTGAAATTCCCTAATGAACTAATTTCAGAATTTTATACTTGAAGAAAGAAAGGGAAATATTATACCTCAATTTTTACATTCACAAAGCGCAGGATCTTTCCCCGTCCAATTACAACAATGGGTTGGGACCTCGAGGACTGCATCCCCCCCACATCTGCATGCTCCCTTAAACATAATGTCTTCCCACACCCATCATATACATATTCATTTACTCCAGGGGAATCAACAATCAACTGTCGAGTAGGGGACAGCTCTACAACTTCTTCTTGTTGCTTGTAAACAGGAGTAGAAAGTATAATGCTGTTACTTTTACAAATAGGATCATTTTTAGGGTTCATTAACTCCTCCCTGCCAGTTATGGTTCCCAGAGCGGGAACAAAAAATTCAACAACAGCAAGAAGAAAATCTGGCACAACAAGGACTCGAGGTTGCTGAATACGAACAACAGATGACTGAGATGATGCTCTCCACCGGAAGTCGAATAACAACATCGTTGAAGTGGGTATAGCCACACCTGAAAACGCCGCAGAGTGTGATCTCAAGAAATTAGCGCTACTAGAGGAAAACGAGAGTCCCCCACCAGATGGCCTATGTGCATCAGCAGATGGTCCAAGCATTAGCCGCATTTCGGGTTTTGCCTCATGGCGAACATCTAATATAGAGAATTTTGGTACAGTGACATAGAGGTCTGCTTCAGACAAGGAAGTCATACGATACGAGACCCAAAGCCCTTCAAGCTGTAAATTATAGAGCGACAGAAGACAAGGAAAATAAACACATGGAGAAAGAAACAAACTAAACAAAAATAAAACGGGAATGAGGAATAGATGAAATAACATTGAACAAAGGAATAACACTGACAGTTATTTGCGCCAATCTAGATCCTTCATTCACAGCATTACACAGCTCCAATACTGCATGATTAATTCTGACAGCCACAATAGTAACAGTCTGAGATGACAAATTTTGACTATTTGTATTAACTTTATTGACCAAAGGCTTCTCTGAATCTTCTGAACCAGGTTTGGCAGAACGGAAACTTGGTGGAAGTCTTGGTTCCTCATTAAGATTAGTAGTAGCGCAATTCAGAATTACATGATACTCTTTGTCCAACATCAATACATGCAACAAATCCATCTGCTTGAGACACCAAGAAATAGAACAACAGACTTAAATAACCTAAAAAAGGATATTCTAGTTTACGAAATGATAATATGCAAAAAATCTAAAAGAAGTCATGCATGCTGCAATTGCATGATTATTGAGACTAATAGAGGTACAATGACATCTAAAAACGGTTAAAAGATCATAGGCAGTGACAATTATTTCCTCGGAGTCAGGTTGTAAGATAAATTTTCCATTAGCATACAAACGTCTAGTAAATTATAAGCATAATTAAAAGGAAACCCACTTCTGAGAATCAGGTAAAATTTTAGGAACCAAAAAGGCTTTAGCCTCCAAATATAGAATGAAAAAAGGAATACTACACCGGTTTAGGCATGACAGCTTAATTCCCAAAGGGCCCTCTTTTAAGTCCCAAATCATTTCATTTTATATGCTAATACACATATTTAGAAAGAAACCACTTGAAGTGTACATAGAATAGAGCTATGAAAAGAATAGTGTTGAAAGGGAATGCTCTCAAGAAACAATGAAAGTATTGCTGAAAGCTTTTGAGAGCAGGAAACGGAGAGTTGAAAGGTTAAAAAAAGCGCAGAGTTGCCATTCCTCTTTCTTTGTGCATATTCCAACGCAAAAATACTGAAAGAAACAGTAAGACAAATTGCAGCCCAGTAGAGAAAAAAATTGTCTATGGAAGAAAATCAAAGTTAAAAAAGGAAAATTTTGCGGAAGATAGAATGGCACAAAATAAACAGGATAATATCTGCCCTTGCACACATGCATTGACTGTCAAAATGAACAGAGGTATGTTAGATACTAAGGAGAATAGTTGCAAGTACACATGCATATATGACTCCATAAAAATAAGAGAGGTGACAAAGTGAACCATAGCTTTAAAGAATATCATGCTTGACACAACAGAATCCTTTTCATTCTCCACTCCCTCCCCCCAAAAACACACAACAGAATGAACCTATATCTTAAAGCAAATTGTGGTTGACACTTGATAATGTTATTTCTAAACTTACATATTGAAGAAAATAATAGAAGGAGATCATCATAATCAAAACAAAACAATACTCCAAACAGAATCTACTACCCATTCTTAAGGACAAGGCACCAAAATGATCTTGAAGCACAACCAAACCAATGTGACATGCACTTATTTAACTCCAAATAATACCTGTACTTCAATCGAGAGTGTTGGGACTTTTTTGAAAACATCTCTTAAACTACGACGGACATATATAACAAAGCCACGGCCTTCATGAATCATTGGCTTTCCAAGGACTCCCTCAATTCCTACAGCCATATTAATTTCTTGAATCTGCACAAAAACTGCACTATTAGAAATTTGATCCAAGACCAAGATGAACATCATACTTCCCTTGAGAAAAGTACCTCAGCACGAAGAACATCGAGATGAACAGCAGTGGGATCATTTTGAGGACATCCATGCCAGATAAGTTCATTTTTCACTTCCAGCATGCCAAGATCAAGTTGTATACAGCTTCAAAATTGCAAATTAAATTTTCAGTTACCAGCAAATAGCTTTTAAAATGGGAAAAAGAGGAACATTTATACTTCAGACACAGAGGACATGCACAAACTCCATGATGCGCAAATGGCCAAAATATGTTCTAAGCATGTTCCCACAACGGTATCGAATCTGAAATTCTTAGCAAGAATTCTAGCAATATTAACATTTCTACCTATGCCAGGCCAGCATAGAGGGTAAAAAATTGTATGCCATCAGGTTTTCAGAATTTTTACTTGGAAAAAGAATTCATAGCTAGACTACATGTCATGGCTACCAGACTTTATTAACAAAAGGAAGAGCCAATCCCTATAAATTTATAACACAAAAACCAAAGAAGAGCCTAACATTATTAGTAATTGCACTATTTCTTTTCACCAAAAAATCTAAAAAGTGTTTCCAGGGTAATATCTAAACGTATTTCAATGTCAAAGAAATCATGCAAACTTCATCAAGCAAGCCAGTCAAACTAATCCGTCAACAGCTAGAGCATATTAAAAATGGATATATTGAATAATTTGCAGAGTTAGTAAAAAAGATAAAATTAAGAAATGAGATACTGACTCTTTGCTCATCGAATCCTTTGGGATAACTATTATAGGGGCCTCAAAAGAAAGATCCAGTTTTATTGCAGAAGCCCCATCTATCTCACATTTTTCAATGAACCACTCCAGACCAACTTTGTCAACCAGCTTGATCACTTCCTCCGTACGTGGTGTTGCTAGTCCCATAAAGTACGCGGAAAACTGCAGAAGAGTGTGGCCATCAAATACAGACGTGAAGATTTCCAGATAAACATAAAAAGAAACATACAGCAGATCAATGACTCGGCAACTGAATTGCAACATGGAGGATAAGTCAAAAAATATAGTCCCAAAAAAATGTTAGAATTGACAGAGTGCCATGAAAAATATTCAGACTGACCTCCCGGACGAACCTATAGAGGAATACAATACGAACTGCGGATAATCGACCACAGAGACTATAATCGTATCCTTCATAATCATCATCTTCACGACTGAATGACTTGAATGTGAACTGAAATAGTAGGCTGGATCAACATCGTAATGTTTTGAAATGCATTTTTACAAAGAAATCAGAATGGAATACCTTGATAAGTGATTCGACACCCGGGTTACGAATGTCACATAGCCAGCACCAGCAATGGCTGTCTCCGAGAGATTTGTCACAGAGTCTAAGATTACCCAGTGTGCCTTCAATGGACATAGTAAAAGGATGGACCTTCCCAAGATAGATTTAGCATTATTAGAAAATAGTTAAAAGAAAATATTTAATATATACAAGTATTATCTTTAAGAAAATCATGTGCAACATGCAGCAGAAACCATCAGCAAATTTGTCTGGACAGAGTAGATAGTGGATGATAATAACCATCTACTAAAACTCAAGTAGGGTACAATCTTCATTTTAAGCTTGCAGAAACTCTAGGGGAACCGGGAAACACATTAAAAGACAAAGAAGAAGCAAAGCAATTGGATGATACTGTGACAACCAAGTATATGATACTAAGGTACCATTTCAACCCATAATTTATTCACATAGATTCATGTAAATTTGTCACTTCTATGATGTTGTCCACAAAATCTAGAAAGGAAGCTCTAGCCAAATAATGATAAAAAAAAAATTACTAGAAATGGGGAAGTATTAGTAAGGCAAGGAAGAAAGGCCGACCAACACTAAGGCTACATATGGAACAAAGTGTACACAGCCCTGTGGATGGTGAGTCGGCAATACCCTTACAGAAGCACCCACCCCACCGAACCAAATCTGGAGGTGGAGACAATGCAATAACAGAACTTTCTTTGTAGTTAACTGTATTGACCTGCCTAATTGTCATCAGCAAACACCAAACTTCTCCTGGGAGGATGCCTCATTCTCACAATGTAAATGGATAACACTAACAGTGACCTACTGCCCTCTCACGCTCTCCATCTTTACTAGACCAAAAGCAAATAGAAAGGGAGCATAAAAAAGAAAGACACTGAGAAAAATGTTATTTCACCAGCTTTTACCTTAAGATCTATAACAAAATTTTCTTGGATAAACATGGCCAGCTGAGAACCATCCTCTTTATTCAAGACAACAGTGACACTGTCCACTTTCATGCTTAGGTTAAAGATAACTCGTGCTTTACCATATCCCAGCAATCCCTTCACATAAGCATCACCATCAACCATCTTCTCCCTTTTCAATGTTAGTTCACTGTCTGCCTCCACTGTGGCAGCTTTTTCATTTGCTCTAGAATTAGCAGCACTCATGTCTAGCCCAAAGCCAATTAATGCCACAACTGTGGGGCGATTAACGAAGAACTCCAATGTTGACATGCAAATACTCACCTGGAATGATGTAATTGAGCATATTAGCATCGAAACCTTGTAGCAGGTATATACCTTTTTGTCCAATTAATCCGAATTATTTTGGAATACACAAGACTCACTCCTGAGGATCAATCAAATGGACAAAAAAGTACCTGAGTATCAATGCCATCATAATCTAAGGAACAAGGATCTCTGATCATAAAGATAACTGTTACAAAGTCAGAATCATCAGTTCCCAAAGCTTCATAGAAAGTTTCTGAAGGGGATCCTCTTACTCTTGCTGATGCTCTTTCAGAAGAATCAACATGCATATTATCCAAGTATTCAGATGGCATATTACTATCGGATATTGTGTTGAAGTCTTGCAAAGCATCTGTGAAAATGTCTTCCTCATCTCCAAATACTGAAGCGAACTCCTTTGCTTCAGAAACAATTGAACCAGGAGATGCTAATGTTTGGTCATTTTTAAAAACTGAATAAGCCAGGTATTGAGTACTTTTTGTTGAAACACTCTGCAGCTCATCTTTAATCCTCAAGAAGTGAACCTTCATCTTCACCCTCAAATCACCTTGTGATCGTACAACATGCACCTAAAATGCACTCAAGTGACAAGATATAAAAATGATGAACATTTCATAAGTGAATACAAAAAGAACACATGCTCTTCAGATAATACAAAATGGACTACGGAGATTCCAAAGGCATACACCTTTCAAGAAAGTATGCTACAAGATCCACTTTAAAACAATACAACTTTTTCAGAAGATTTTCAAACTGAAGCATAAACTATTTTCAGAGCCCAGTTACCATGCTTGATCCCTCCCCAGATCTTCCCCTTTTTATTCAGAACATTATAATGTATATTTTCAAAGCGTATATTATGCATAACATATTTTTAGAACCTATAATTTAGATGAAACGGATCAGGTGTGAATTGCTGCTCAGGGATGGTCACGGAACTTGCCATACCCACCATTCAAAATGGGCAGGATAAGTTTGTCAGGGCCCATAATGTGATGCCAAAAGTATCATAGTCTTATGAGAAGGCAGAATATCGCTATGTCAAACAAGTTATGCATATGTTTAGCAATAAGTATAATAGTTGCTTTTTTATTGGAAACTATAAAGCATTTGTTCCCTGGCATGCGGGGACATCTGCACAAGTCCTAATATGCTAGGAGTAAGAACAGTGTTTGGAGGAGTAAAATCTTATAATGGAGGTACAAATACCTTTCCTCCACCAGCAAGAACCTCCGCAATAAGGGTCTCCTTAAGATTCTCCTGCTCCCAATCACCAACCTACAGAAGCAAAAAATGTCAATCACATCATTCGTTAAGTGATTCCATAGAGGCAAAACAACCTGGAAAGATGTACACGAGATACAACCTGGAAAGATGTACACGAGATGAAATAAGGGAGAAACATTTAGACGCAGAATTTTGACACTTCATACGCTCAAACAGAGTAGCACCGTCAAGATAAATAGCAGTACATAAAATGATGTGTACGACAGAAAGAAAGAAAAATCCTACCTTTCCATACATGAAGAACCTGGATTCTGTTAGTGTTCCATTAACAACAAGATCAGCAGCTTTCAAGTTAGAGAGTGAAGCTTCAGAAAACTCACTCATGTCATCATGAGACTCTCCAATCATATCGATTGAAAAAGGAGCCTAAATAACAATTTTCAGGCAATTATCAGACATATATATAAGTTCTCATATAGAGCAGTGCCTACAGACTAGAAAGGTTTCTAAAATGATAAGCAAGGTTCTTACAGAGGCTTGATATGTTGCCTTTGTTAGGCCTTTCAGCCAAATTAACTTATCCTCCTCATTCTGGAACTCAATAAATATTGTACTAGATGATTCAAGTGCCTGCGGAAAAAAAACTATTAAGGAAAACAAACTCCACAAAACGGTATGCACATGCACAATCAATACTAAATTCATCCTCAGTAATTCTTTTATTCATCTTGGCCTGTCCGATAGCTTATATAAATATATCCAAATGGCATGTTGGAATAATTCAAGCACATATTGGCAAAGATTGCAACTGAGCAACAATCACCTCTACTTTCCAGAATGCAAATGAAAAGCAGTTAACATACATTATTTCAAGAGGGATGACAGGATGCCAGTTGCATTACTCATTTCACTAATAATGCAAGGGAAAAAGAGCAGAACGTTCCAGATACATCAATTATGAGACCAAGGTACTTACTTTTTGAAAGTGCATGCCTCTATTACAGACAGAAAGACACAAGGCTGACCCGCCAACATTTTCTGGAGGAACCTCACAAACTTGTTTGCCAGCCATACTGAGAAATTTTCAAATCAAATTATAAGTGAGGACATTAAAAATAAAAACTCCTCTGGCATAAAGTCAAAGGGAAAGTAAGTACAGAATGACATTATAATTGAACAATACAGTCAGATATCAAACAACATGAACAAATTCCAATAGACAATTTCAGACCTCAAAGATCGTTGATAATTGTGTGCATTATCAGATTCCAGAACATAGAGGTAGAGTCCGGATAAAACAAGGCAACAAGGCTGCCAAGTTGCAAGAGAGCGACCGATCCCCTATATAAAGCATATAATATCACAAGATGTTGAACATCATGAAACACAATATGATATAAATTTCAATGCACGAATTTATAGACTGCATACCTTCCAAACCAATATTCTGGCATCTATTGCCAAATCAGCTGGAAACCAAGGAGCAACCAATGGCTGGGAATCTGCTCCAGAAGCTGTACTGCTTTGCAATGTATTGCACAAAATATTTACCAAGTCAGAGAGTCTCTTATACCTTTCAGGTGAAATGTGAATGCCAAGACTAGGCACTTGAACAGAGATGCGAGTAGATGGAAATTTTGGGTGGGGCATCTTTATCTGCAACCATTTCAAATATAAAAAAAAATGACAGGTTACAAGAGATAGAAAACATTGCCATATCACTAATAATTACAATTCACATAATTATATTAACACTGTTGCTCATTAGTAGTCTCGTGACTCATAGAAGAACAGGAGTTACCTGATCAAAAATAATAGCCATTCCACATCTATCAACCAGAGGGCAAAAGCTACCAACATCATCATTGAGAGATGTTGAAGACATGCTATCCCCAGGAGGCATGATCAAGGAGCAACAGTGACTCCCAGACCCACAGTCCGTAAAGAAAGCAGCAATATCTCTACCAGATATATAAAATCGAGAATAAAAGGACTGGTTTGCATCATCTGGCATACCCTCCTGTATTTATGAAAAATACTTAATTCTAAACAAAGCCCAGATTTATAACAAGAATATTGGTTTCCAGAAGTAGAGAAGTTCACCTTAGTACGCAAAGTGAAATGACCAAAATCGAGTAAAAAGTGGCCATCACAACTGGATGCAGCACATGCACGAATAGGTACTCTAACCTTTGGAGCATCAAAATCAATGTCAAGAGCAAACCTGAAATGGACATAAGATTAAGTCATTTTACTACAATTGGACTGCAAACACAAAAAATAAATATGCACCAGTTTGCATGTTTTAAAAGCAGGATAGAAGGATCTTATAATTTCTTGATTCTTTGTCATCCACTTTCAACTCAAATCAAAATCATTATCTTTATATTTTAGCTGTTTCTTCCAAACATTTTTGTGATTAACTTTCATCCAAACTATATATTTACTGTAATACAAATCATCTAAAATGCTTTTTCTATTATGCCCCTGGTTTGCACATGGAAAAGTGGAAATAAGCAGATTTACCACCAAGAATAATTGCATACTTTCTCATTTTGTTAATAATTACAAACCAAGATCAAACAGTTCGCAGCAGGTTAGCAATCATAGACCTCAGTTAGAAAAATGGACAACTATTGGTTGTTTAAAATATCCAACCTGCTCTGTTCCTCTAATGCCATTTGAAATTGTTCTTGAGCTCTACGTGTCACCTTTTCAAACTTCATCTGACCAAGATATTAGGTATAAACAGTTAGTCCACTGATTGATAGTCTATGGTGCCAACAATCAAAGTCCTTACTTGTAATGCTGTGGCAGTTTCAATCGCAAGCGCGGGGCTAACAGCATTGCTCCTCCTCATAAACTCCATCAGACGATCAAAACTTTCAACCAAAAACTACAAAATTAACCGTTTACAAATATTAGCAATTGGATAGAGGTATAGCATATAATATATCAATTAGTTGAGGGAATAACCATCATTATTTTAAAGAATTGTTCCAATATTAGAGTATGAAAGAAATAACAACGAAAGTCACATAAGTCCATATACTACAAGAGATATGCAATGAGCAACCCAATGCAGCAAATATACCATGAGGAGGTGGCATATAGACTGTATTAAGGTTCTTTTTAGGAAAAGTGAAATAAAATCTCTACAAAAATTTCCTATAAGACCAAGTTTTAGCCTAAATTTTAAAATGCATTTTCGCTCCTAAATTTCTAAGCAACAGATTATTAGAAATAATACTTTATGGAATTTGTTGAAGAAGACGGAATATATTGTATGGAATCTGTTGAATTTCCGACCTTATCAGCCAAGTGAACATATACATTCATTATAGTAGGCTACGGTATCTATATAAGCTTATAAATGTCACTAACAAAAGCACTAGACCAAACTTACTGTGACATGGCAAGGACACATAGCAGCTGAAAGCCTCCAGTCCACATTCTCCCCCACAGGTGAGCGCACAAAGCTAGCAGCTAATGCATTCTCTTTTTGCTCGTTACAGACACTCTGCCAGTAACGTTTAACAAGTAACCAACAGAAGGTCATTTATGCGACGTAACAGTTTAAAATTCACAAAACAAATCTAGAAAATACTCGTCACATAATAGAATTCAAACTGAAGCTCTCTATACAATTCTACAGTGCTATAGTTTAAACTTTACAAACACAAACCTGTGCAAGGGAACCTTCAGGAGCTGATAAGCCATAGAATCTCAACGATACGTCACAATCGGTGCTCGAATGTTTAAGCTTAACTGAAACATTCAGTTGCTCAAATCGGCCACAAATAACTTCCGTTTCATTTATATCAATAATTTTAGCAGCAGCCTGACAAATTGCCACATCTATAATAAATTTAATCACGTTCTGTGAGTCCTTTCCCATACGTAAGCTCATTTCTTCTTCTGGTTGATAACTAAGAAGGTTATTAATTGTCTGCCACTCTTCTTTAGTCAACTTTTCCTCCTTTGATGAAGATGACTCGGAACCATCTACATTAGAATGATCTTCTGACTCATCAGCTGGAGAACGCCTGAAAAAGAAATTGAAGTCAAATATCAGGTTGCATGCTTAAATTTACGAGTTTCATCGAAAGCAATGGAATTGGTTAAGTGAACAAAAAAGATAGGCCGACTGTTGAAGATGAAATAAATGAGGCAGGAAAAAGGCATCGGTGCAGATACAAACCAGCTAAAAGAGAACCAATTTCTCCTGCTGCGGTGCCTCTGCAAAGCAGCTTCTTTTGATTTCGCTGACTCCACCTTAGCATGAGCAAGTAGCCTAAACAGAAATAAGTATATATGAATACATCACGTACAAGAGAAACCATTTGGCCAGTCATAGAGAACTCAGTCAAGATCTTCGGAAAATGGAAATGGTAGAGAGCTCTACCTCCACAAAAGAATCACTTTTGCATCAAGGTCTCTTTCTATGCGTCTCATTTCTTGATTGTCAATGTCTGATAAACGTTGCAAAGAGCCAACATACATTTGAATATAACGCCGACGTAACTGGCAAAGACACTTAATCTGCTCCCATGAAAATCTGTAGCTGAAAATATAAATTGGAAGGCAAGTGTTTAAACATTCATACATAAGTATTGGGGTTATGTATGGGAGTTTACTAGAGTTAGAAGGGGAGAGATCTCAAAAATAATAACCAAAGGAAAAACACTGTCACAATTGCAACATTATTTTCCCCTTAAGAAATGTGATCAGAGCAGGAATTACCCACATTTTCCTCTGTTGCAAAGCAGCCTGAGCAGCATAGTGCCACCACAAATGGGGTTT
This sequence comes from Polygonum maritimum, assembly GCA_963924305.1. Lineage (NCBI taxonomy): Eukaryota > Viridiplantae > Streptophyta > Magnoliopsida > Caryophyllales > Polygonaceae > Polygonum > Polygonum maritimum. Next base: position 37,923,002 of record OZ002732.1, on the reverse strand, counting down.
CTCTGCAATCATCACTTTGGGTCTCAAGTGTGAAACCTCACTATGCACCCTATATCTTGAAATGACCTCCAATAATTTAATCCAATCATAATATTGAGCCTGTGAACAAATTGGAGGCAAAGAAAGTTTTAAATTTTCATTAAGCAAAGCCAATTACATATCTCAAATTGACATCAAGAATAAAGTTCACTAGTTCAGTCTTGCTATTTGTGTTAGAAATTATAAATCTGAACCATCAACCCACAAGTACTAGCCCCTTTCTCCAAGAGGCAAGAGAATTGCAACTGAGTGCAACAAAGGAAAGCAAAACGGACCAAAGAGAGGGAAGAGAAGATGCAGAACAAGTAAAAAAACTTAAACTACCTCTGTAATTGTCAAACCAACATCATCAAGGACAATAGATGCTTTCTCGAATGGGATCTCTGGATTTGTTCGTTCTTGGCAGCCAAGACGATGATATTTGAGGGCTCCATTTATAGGTGATACCAAATATGTGCGATTTAAGGCCCAACAGGACTCAACTTTGAAGCCAGTTGGTGGTTCATTGATACCTTCTTCAAAAATCTAGCAAATATATACAAAGAAATTAGTTTCGAGTATCAAATCCAGAAGTCGTATTCACCATAAAGGTAGTGCAGCTGTGCAGGACTCATTGACAAACCTCAATCCACTCGCTTGGACCAAGAGCTCCCCAGTTCTTATCAATCTTCCATGGAGGACTGTTGGAATCATGATATATTGCAAGCCTTTCCAATTGCAAAGACTGAACAAAGCAATAAGATTCGCAGCCCAAGAGACTAAAGTCAGTCCAGAATACAACAATTTAATTTATAGTGACAACCAAACGGGATGAACATGATGGATGTACATAATTCAGCCTAACGGTATCTAAGATCTAAAAAATCCCAAAGTGCAATTCAATGTATAAGGGCAACCAAACACATCATAAACATGGTTCATGCACAAAATTTTATAAAGTAGTGCCAAGGATATGAAAACCCTTGAGGAACATGTCCTGACAAATAAGGGGAAAATTGCAAGTATGGATGTTTTGGTTACTCCTACTGCTGCAACAGGAGGGCAGGGGTTGTAATTCAAAGAAAGAACAGAGAACTTTGAACATCGAAACCTAACAATTTCCATTATACCTTGTGTTTGCTTTAGTATAAAATGCCTTAGGCATCCTTAATACAGATTGAAGTATTTAAGGCTCTCTTCAAAACAAGTCCACATAGAGGATAGTTTATGAATTGCTCTCTGCTACGGAGGCTAACTAATACTTCAATACTACTAAGTCTCATTAGATTTTAATACAAAATAATAAAAGCATGTTTATCTTTGCTAAAATCGAACAATACAATTTCTACTGGTAGGAGTTTTAGGCATCTAATGAGTCTAAACAAATGTCGGCGTAGAAGCAATCTTGAAATGTGCCAGATGCTTCTTTCATGTGTATAAATAAATAACTCAAAAGTGCAATGAAATCAAAGGAGTTTGGCAAAACCGTAGCAATTTCAATGTTACAAACATAGCCACAGTAAGAATTCACAAATAAAAAGCAACTTGTATCAACTAACAAGTCAAATGCGCATATACTCAAACTTCTCTTTTCCATGGTTACAAGTCCCATACCTTACGTAACTTATCTAGAGCTCCACTAGTGTCAAAGGTCTCATTGCCTTGCTCATCCATCGTAACTGCGGCAAGCTTAGCCAGGGAAACACCACAAGCAAAAGGATGACCGGGATTACTGGTAACAGTTGAAGCAAATTTAATCAATTACCATAGCTGAATGATGATAGTTAGGTAAGGAAACATCATGTAACTTGATTCAGAAACAAAACAAGGAAGACATAAAGTACCTAACAGAGTCTTCATATCGTATATGAATATTGCTTATAGAGATCTTTAGATTTCCAATGATAGTTGCAATCAGAGAACCGAGCCAAGAATTTCCAGTAGGTGCCTGATAAAGTTCAAACACCAAATAGGGATAGTGAACACCTGTAGTGAATGTTACAGAAAGTACACAAAGAAAACAAATCTACACAATATTGCCTTTTACGAACAGAATTCATGGATAAACTACTTTTTCAGCTATGACAAGGAAAAGATACATAATAACACTTTATAAAAGCAATGAAAGGCCGGGAAAAAAGAAAAAGGAAACTAAGCATCACAGAGTGGTTAGTTTAAATAATACTTTATAACCTAAAAAACTTTACAAAGCAAAACAGAGTAATTAGTTTAAATAACATACATTTCCCTGCTTTGATCTAGACATTGCCTCAACTGTAGATGCTTCCAGTTCCTGCATTTGATATAACGCCGTGTATTACAAATACCAAGTTGACACATCCTCAAGCAAATCAAAATAAACCGTAGTTTTAACAGAATTTCAAGCAGAAAAAAATATAGTGCCAGAGGTATTGAAAAAAGACCACACGTGGCTATCATAGTTTTGTGGCCATGACTCAGGTTAAGTAGCATGATTAAGTTTGAACTGAACTTTTTTACTTAAAAGAAAATTCAGATTAAGACTAAGAGCATGTGATGACCATAAATGACATAAGCAAGAGTCAAGATACATGCTGGTTGGGGAAAGAGCACACATCAAACTGTGAGAACAGAGTTGAAGTCACGGTTAAGCTTTTTATGACGTAAGAGTAAAATGGAAGAGGAAATACATAGATTAAAAAATAATTACATCAACCTTAGTAGGCAAATAAAACATAAAGTACCACAATAGAGCCCCTAATTAAGGGCATAAGATGTTTTTCAATCAGTCCGCATTATAAGAGCTAGTTGAGCCTACTATTGGTTACGCACAGTCCATGTAAATGAGCCCTATGGCATTTAGCTTGTGTAATTTATACAGCATGACCATTTTGAAAGTGTTGGGTTTGCTGACAACATGTCACTTGCTTTATGTAGTAAGTCATGAAATTTTAACAAATTTGCCAGGCAGAAAAGTTCAACTTCTAGAGTAGAAAGAACCCTAATTACTGGACAAGATGCAACTATTGTGTGCGCACAGGGACACCTTGGTTTTCACTAAATATGTTAATATTTCAAAAGTAGGAATAGAACCTCACCTCAATCTGACGAAGTTTAGCTTCAAAAAGGCTTTCCCTGTCCTCTTCCTTCAAAGACAATGCAGACATCATTATAAAACGCTTGGGGATTACAAAGAATAATAAAGTGTGAGGCAAGACTATAATTTAGCCAATATTGATCAAGCTACCTGAAGCGCCCATCCATAAGGGGCTGGATGGGCAAGAATGAAAACACGGTCAATCAGAACAATGACAGGTTCTTTTCCAAGGCTTTTCCAAGGAACCTGAGAAAGATTTTGAAAGTTAAATCTATCAGAAAAGGCCACACATTTCTATGACAATGTCACACAAATGGTGAAAAAGCATAATGTATGAAAAATCAAACTAAGGGATTGTCCATTTCAGGTTCAGATCCATGTCCAAAAATTTTCTCATTCTCAACCAATCAACCCAATCTGACAACCAACAGTCTACATCTCAATTCAGCTGACTTGCATTTGCAATCCAATGGCTTACTTGGCTGGGCAGAGCAACCAAAACTTGGAAGCTTGAGGCAATTCATTGAGTGACAAGTATATATATTCACATCACTTGATGTTTACAGAAAATTTAAATGTCAAGTCATTTTTCATAGGAGAATGCAGTACCTTCAAAGTTATGGTACCAATGAAACCAGCCTTCACAGTGACGGGAAGTTTAAGAGAATTCAATGCTTCTGCCTTCAACTTCAAATCTTTGAGAACAACATCTCCTGAAAATCATAATTGTCAAGAAAGAGATACCGATAAGCATTTAAATCACCTATCCTACCATAGCAAACCCACCATCAGGCCTTTACCAGTTAGCATCACTGTAACAGACAGTAACAACTTACAGATCCACAAGAATACACCACGTTTCAACAGTTCAAATAAAATTGTCTTAAAAGATAATGAGTAGGCATCATGTCGATAGATAGTTTAAAACCTTATAGTTGTAGATCATGTGGTCTTTTTTAAACTCAAGCCCATGACATCACCCATCCGGCTACAACCACATACCACGTAAACAACTTGCCCCGAATGGCTCGACCAAATTTTAGGAAGGGATTGAACCAAGACCTCTCAAGTCTAAACACCGCCCATACCCCCTACCACTAGGCCACCCCCCATGTGAGGCATCATATTGTCTATTTAGCTTCTATTCTTGGGTCATTTATAAGTTAATACAGTAATTAATATACAAAATGTTACGGGAAGTTATTTGCTCCACAAATAAAATAGGAAGGCATCACACACATGCTACCTCCATCTCAAGCTTTTTTACTAATATAAATGAACACAGGTGTTCATATAGTACCATTATTCATCCAAAATATCACAACTGATACGAAGAACAAAAAAACAGTCAATAATAAATCCAGTCTACCATGTCAAAGCAAGGAATCATGATGTAGCATGTTAAAAACAGGTGAAAAGATACAGTAACTGAACCAACTGAGCTTGTAAATACCTTTTCAAGTAAGTTCAAAAAGAATACATCATTCATGATATTTCTCATACTTCAGTAATAATTTGATCCACCATAGAAGCATCATTTTGAAGAAGCAAAGAGACAAACCTTTCCAAACACTAATCCTTAAAGCCTCGGCTGATAGTCCATGGACATACTCGCCCAAATATCTTTGGAGCAAATGCAGCACCTGGAGCCAAATGAAATAGAAAAACTGTTATGTCCTACTCTTTGACATCATAGAAAACATATCACAGAGCTAAAACTTGAAGGATGGGATAGCCTCAAAGTCAAAGATTTTATAAAAGTAGAAGGGACCATACAGCCATAAACTAAATAAAATAGCAAAGTAAAAGATATAATGAAAAAGGAAAGAGTAACAGATAGAGAGAAACTTGAAAGAAAGATCTATCCACATTCTAAAGTGTGCCCCCAAGTAATAGTGAACACGGTAAAGGTATATGTGGAAACATAGCAGCAAAAAAATAATTTAGCCTAGATAAACAAGTTCCCTGTTTGAATTTTTTCTTCTTGACACAAAAAGATTTCCACTTCCAACATGACCATATAGTATGCAGGCTGATAGTTGATATCTTCTGACTATCCTCAACAGAAAGTGATTCTGTACTCATAGCCTATCTTATATCATTGCGTTTGTAACGCATTTATATATTTATATGGAGCATGCTGTGTACATAATTCACTCTAGTACTGAAATTCTTTTCACTTAAAGCTAAACTGTTCCAAAGGCACTAATGTATAAGACCCAGCAGTTCTCCTTTAAGGCGAACATAATGCATTGATCACGACTCGCATAATTCCTTGGACTCTACCCCTGGCATTAGTGACTACATATAGCTAAACGATTTGACCAACAAGTTGAACTTGGAATTTAGGGGCATCAGTAGGTGAGGAGGCCACTAATTGGCTCGTTGATCCAATCAGAGTTCAGATTGGTCAAAATAACATCAAACTTGACATACACGGAGCAGAAGAGGCCACTAATTGGCTCGGTTTTCACTTCGCGTTTTCCAGTTTATATATCGGGACCATGTTCACAACCAAGATAGACAGTTCACGAAACTGCTTCTAAGATCCCTGCGAATCTTGCAATTAGGGTTTCACACACCCAAGTATTCGAGAAATCCCGATGACCGACATAAAAAAACGAAAACAAAACCGAGGTATCGGCAAGACGAGTGGGACATAGCCACGAACAAGTAGAGCGAATTCGTTCGAGCAACAGCGCGCACATTACATGCAAACTTGCACACAGCGCGAGTGTGGAGTAATTCAAAGCCATAAGAAATCGATTGCCGGAAAAATCGAATACTTGCGACACACAGACAGAAAAAAAACAGGTACAGTTAAAGAGGAGAAAGGACGTACGTGAGCTTCGAACATGGTGGCGGATGATGAGACGATCTTGGAGTATTCAGCGTCCGATCAAACCGGAGAAGAAGAGGAGGAGGTGATCGGCATCCAACGGAGTTCGTCGAGACCGGAGGTCAGATACCATGGCTTCCAGGGATTTCTCGAATCGAGGGATTAGAGATTAAACCTAATGAAGAAGAGATATGGGGGGAGATGATCGAGAAAGAGAATGTGAGAGAGAGAGGGAAGGAGGGAGAAACAGTATTCCGCAGGTGGTGGGGGGTGGGGATAGTTCCAATTCAACTCCCTTGACTTGGACAAATAAATCGCCTTCTTTGTGACAGCAAGTGTCTATAGGCCCTTCAGGCGCTGCCCGTGCCACTAAAACGAACCGTTGGCCCCTTGCCTTTTTTGTTAACAGGAATGATTAATCTATATTTTGAAAATTAATGGCAGTATATTTTAACAAAAACATTGTCAAATATATTCATTTTAAAGTATCAATCTACCCGATTTTTAAAATCCTTTGAAATTTAAATTTCAAATGCAAATAATACCGAATTGTATGAAGAGAGCAATTGAAGGTAACAAAAAGAAGTTGATATAGTGGAAGGAAGATCCAATAAAGAGGAGTAGAGGACTACTTTGATCAAATAATTTTTTTAAAGCTGGTAAATATTTTACGGGGAACTAATGAAAAGAAAATAATAATTTATTCTCAAATTTAATGTGAGTGAATTTTATCTAATTATAGATAAAGTAGAAATAATATATCAACTTTAAAAATGGGAATCGTGATAGTTTAGAATGTTTTAATCGACCAATTACTTCGATGATTCTATGATATAGAAAATTAAAATAAGTAAATATTGAACCATGATAATATGTCGAATTCAAATGTAAGAATATGTTAGACCTTACATTTAAGCTAAAAATTATGAACTAGATCGGGGGCAAACACATGTGCAATGTATCTATATATTTGAAGGTTGGTTAATATAATTTTATTTGATTAAATAGGTATATCGTTTATGCATAAGTTTTTTAACTGATATTATACATTTTATATTTCCCAATTCACTAGTTTTTAATATTGAACTAATATCTAACACATGTAAAATATTAATTTAAGTAAAAATATAGATCCTAAAAAGGTATTTTAGTAATATCTATTGTAATGTAACTTGACTTGTATTATGGTTGAAATATAAGTCTCTATAAACAAACACGTACCATTAAGAAGAGATTGTATGTAAATTTTTGGAAAAAAAAACTATTTAAGGGTTGAATTTTTTTTTATTAACTTAACCAATTTAACTATTAAGTTTTTGAAAAAATAATATAGATTTTTCTGAAAATACGAAAGAGAATACCAGATCCATATAAAATAAAAGATCACAAAATAACTTCAAAAAATGGTCGGTCGGCTTGTTGCTAAAAAATAAGAGTAAAATGCGTAAAGTTTGGATGACCGCAAAGACTAAATACGTTCAAAATTACTTTACTTTTTTTGCCATAAAAATATATTAAGAAAGTTGTAATATCAGCTTTTGCTAAAGATGTTAGAGATTTCACTTAATTATCTACATGCAATCTCTCCTTCTATTTTAACACAAAAGGAAAGAAAAAAATGTTTGGGCAACATTTTTGTTTTCACCAACTTCATGTTGTCCAATTTTTTTTCTCCCTCCAAAACCTAAACGGTAATGGGGTGGATTGAATTTAAAAGACCCTTAAATTTCTTGTAGTTTGATGCTCTTCACCAATCTAATTAGATAAAGGAGATTAAAAGGAAAAAATCCCTTTATCTTTCAACTTTCTTCTCAATCTATTGCAGCATTAGATTAGCAAATATGGGAGATTCTAAAAACGAAGATGTTGATTTTGTATGTGCTCTAACTTTGATTTACGTTATGCTTGTTAATTTAAATGGGTTTGTTGAATTGATGATCATGATTGGAGTATACATTTGTAGGAAAAGGTTTCGGTGGAAGAAGTTTTTAAACTACTCAAATCCACGAGAGAAGGTTTGACAACGCAAGAAGGCCAAAAGAGACTCCTACTTTTTGGCCCCAACAAACTTATGGAGAAAAAGGTGATTTTATGTAGAATATAGTTATATATTTTTGTGTCAAAGTTCTTGAGCCAATGAACGGCGGCATTCAACCATACGCACATGCACATAGGACCGACGTATAAGCCTATAGGGTTTCATAAAAACCAACTAAACATAGAATGAGTAGCCCAAAAACTTCTATATTTTTACTTATAATTTTCGGTGTATACACAGTTTCATGGTTTGCCTCTTGAGAGATTTACCATCATGATTTTGTAGGTAAACAAAATGCTCATGTTTTTTAGCTTCATGTGGAATCCTCTTTCATGGGTCATGGAATGTGCTGCTATCATGGCCATTGCTTTAGATAATGGAGGGGTAAATATTATTGCTTATGCTCTTCTTCTTCTTTTATTAATTAACTTCTACTAATTTGAAAAAAAGAAATAAAAAATGGGTTTAATGTATAATCATGCAGGGTAAGCCTCCAGATTGGCAAGACTTTGTAGGCATTGTTGTGTTGCTCTTCATCAACTCAACAATCAGTTTTATTGAAGAAAACAGCGCTGGAAATGCAGCAGCAGCCCTCAAGTCTAATCTTGCTCCTAAGACAAGGGTATTAATATACAGTGTGTTTAGAAATCTTTGTTCTTTGATCACATTATGTATATGACCAATTACACATTCCAAATTTTAGGTTCTAAGAGATGCAAAATGGTCTGAGCAAGATGCGTCCTTATTAGTGCCAGGAGATGTAATCAGCATTAAGCTAGGAGACATTGTTCCTGCGGATGCTCGTCTTTTAGAAGGCGATCCACTCAAGATTGATCAAGCAGCCTTAACAGGTGAATCTTTACCAGTGACAAAGATTCCAGGTGATAAAGTTTTCTCTGGAACCACTTGTAAACAAGGTGAAATAGAGGCTGTGGTCATTGCCACTGGTATCAACACCTTCTTCGGAAAAGCCGCCCACTTGGTTGATAACACCAGCCAAGCTGGCCATTTCCAACAGGTAGATTGAAGTTGCTTTGCATATTTCATGGGTGTGCAAGCAAGATTTTTAAGCAAAGAGCACTTATGGTGTTTGAATAGGTGCTGACATCAATTGGAAACTTCTGCATTTGCACAATCGCGATAGGCATTCTTATTGAGACTGTAGTGATGTATGCAATCCAACATAGGAACTACAGAGAGGGTATTGATAATCTACTTGTACTTCTCATTGGAGGCATCCCAATCGCCATGCCAACCGTCTTATCCGTAACCATGGCTATTGGGTCTCATCGGCTTTCTCAACAAGGAGCCATTACTAAGAGGATGACGGCCATCGAAGAAATGGCAGGGATGGATATCCTTTGTAGTGACAAGACAGGCACCCTCACCTTAAACAAGCTTACCGTGGATAAGAACTTGGCTGAGGTGCGAGACTATGTCTAATATACATATGCATTTGGAATGTAATTACTCATTAAGATAACATGCTTTTAGATGAAAAGAGGATGTTTGTTGCCACTAATTGTTTGTATTAGTGCTATGATAGGTATTCTCCAAGGATGTTGATAAAGACGCCATTATCTTGATGGCTGCTAGAGCTTCTAGAGTTGAGAATCAAGATGCTATTGATGCTTCGATTGTCAATATGTTGAGCGACCCGAAGAAGGTAATGTATTAACTTGTTTTCATGTACTTAAAGTAGTGACAATGGTGTCTTCATCAACTTTTGTATGGGGTGTGCATTGTAGGCAAGAGAAGGAATTCAAGAAGTGCACTTCCTTGCCTTCAATCCTATAGATAAACGTACGGCTATTACCTACATTGATCCCGATGGAACTTGGCATAGGATTAGCAAAGGTGCACCTGACCAAGTAAGATTGATCATTCTTGTCCTCCCCAACTTAACATAACAAAAATTTTCTTCACTTACAAGGCTAACATCCTCTACTTTTTGTCATTAGATAATAGATCTTTGTGAGCTCAAAGGTGGAGAAAGGAATAAGGCTAATGAGGCCATAGACAATTATGCTGACCGGGGTCTTCGATGCATAGCTGTTGCTAGACAAGTACTTATTTTATCCTTTAAATTCCTAGAAACAAATGAAATAGATTGCACTACCTGATTTATTCAACTCTTTGTGCAGAAAGTTCCGGAGAAGACCAAGGAAAGTGTTGGAGATCCATGGGAATTTGTTGGCTTTTTGCCACTATTTGATCCTCCAAGACGTGACAGTGCAGAGACCATCAAAAGGGCTCTTGATCTTGGTATTAAAGTTAAGATGATCACCGGAGATCAACTCGCCATTGCGAAGGAAACGGGTCGTAGGCTTGGCATGGGAGCCAACATGTACCCGTCATCTTCCCTCCTCAGCCAAGACAATGGATCAATCAAGGGTGTGTCTATTGAGGAGTTCATCGAAAATGCTGACGGCTTCGCTGGTGTCTTTCCGGGTACTTGATGAACATTTCTTCTTAACCAAGAGTTTGTTCAGTTTCTTTCTTGTTGTGTAACTAATAAGCAACTGTACTATGTAGAGCACAAGTATGAGATAGTAAAGAAGCTCCAAGAGAGGAACCACGTATGTGGTATGACCGGAGATGGTGTGAATGATGCTCCGGCATTGAAGAAAGCCGACATAGGCATTGCGGTTGCAGATGCAACTGATGCAGCAAGAAGCGCATCAGACATTGTCTTGACTGAGCCAGGACTAAGTGTGATCATAAGTGCCGTCTTAACGAGTCGAGCCATCTTCCAAAGGATGAAAAACTATACCATCTATGCGGTTTCCATTACTATACGCATCGTCTTAGGCTTTCTACTCGTCGCTCTCATTTGGAAATTCGACTTCTCTCCTTTCATGATCTTGATCATTGCTCTCCTAAATGATGGAACCATCATGACCATATCTAAAGACAGGGTCAAACCATCTCCTATGCCCGACTCGTGGAAGCTCAACGAAATATTCGTCATTGGCACGGTCCTTGGAACTTATATGGCACTAACTACCGTCTTTTTCTTCTGGCTTGTGCATGAGACCACCATACTTCAAGTAAGTTTTCAACCAAGCAAGCGTGAATATGCCTACTACTTATGTGGTAGATGACACGAGATTATATAAGAACATTACTCTTTTCAGGAGTTCTTTTCCATAAAGCAAATTGCCCACGATCATAACAAGCTAAACTCTGCCCTGTACCTTCAAGTGAGCATCATTAGCCAAGCACTCATCTTCGTGACTCGATCAATGAGTTGGTCGTTCCTTGAACGCCCTGGCTTCTTGCTAGTCTTTGCCTTCCTTGCAGCTCAGATGGTACGAAAGAAATGAGACTTCTATATCAACATTAAGTTTGTAATTTTACTTGTATATTTTTTTTGTTGCTGATTTTGGTCCTATTCTGTGCTAGGTTGCCACTCTCCTAGCTGTATACGCCAATTGGAACTTCGCTAGTGTTGGTGGCATTGGATGGGAATGGGCAGGAGTGATATGGATGTATAGTGTTATCACTTACATTCCTCTTGACATCTTGAAAATAGCTTCACTTGAATGGTTAAATAAGAGATAAGCAGTGACAGGATTTAGAGGGGTCGACTGAAATCACAGATCAGTGAGGGAACAAGAAAGAAAGCTGAAATGGCATTCAGAGTGATTGAGTAATCACTAAACAGATATTACTTAAATGCTTATACCAAAGTAAGTTACGAAGCAAACCACGGCATGCGCAGACTGAAAAAACTTCATACCGCTATTATGTGATAAAACGGAACATGTGATGTTGTGTATTTAATACTCATAAGTTTGTGTATGTACAAGAACCCAAGGCACTCGAAAACAAAAAAAAATAAAGGGGAAAGAAATTGATGTTTATGTCAGCCCTTGTGTTTAAATGGATGATCATCAGATGAAGATGGAAATTGGCCAAATGGGCAGCAAGCCAGCAAACGCATGAATAACAGAAGATGAATAAAACGTTGCTTTACAGACATTCATTGCTTCTTACTCAAAGAGTAATGTATGCGACTAGATGGAGTTTCAGTTTCCAAGGCTACATGGTTCACTAATAATTGCAATATGAAATACAACATGGTAATTAAGTTCAACCCAGCCAAATATGAATCAAGTAAACTACCATGGGTTAAGCTTTCCTAACTATAATACGCCTTTCACGTTTGTACTCGACTTCGTCTCTTTGGTGCATGATCAGCAGTGCCCTTCTCACCTGGCAGATATATGCAAAGCAAGTCAGAAAATAAAAAAACCAAAATTAAGCATAAAAAATAAATAGAAAGTAATCTCAGCAGATGAGATGCATGCTAGTACTCACAATCGACTCATTCATGCCCATACGGGTGAGGTCATCAGTAAGCCGCCTCTCTGATATGTGGCTACCGATGCCAATTCTTCTTTTTATCTGCACTTCAGCTTGCTGTTTAGAAAGGCAAACCAGAAAGTGAAGGGTGAGTACAACACAAAAATATAGAGATTACTTGTGAAGTATACAGTCTTTTGACAAACCTTTATTTCATTTGCCATCTCGGGTGTAAGGTTTATTTGATGGTTGATTCCTGAACGTGCTGCATCCATTGTTGAAACGTTAAAAAGCCTTATTGCCTCCTTCACATGCTCATCAGTAGCAACAGGGGACCTAAAATCAAGTATTCAAACATTAAGAGCACATCTCAGATGCTACATGAGCAATTAAGTATGTCAATCGTGCAACTTTTGATATCGATTCCAATATTTCATGTTTCAGAGTTACTATCATGTAGTGGCCTTCCCTTGTAACTATCAGAGATTTGCACATATCCATCATCTATACATATCTTGCTCTACTTGGGAGTTAAAAGGCCAAATGTGTGATTCTTTCTTTATTTGAGTAATCTGATATAGAAATGTAGAAGTAGAGCTTCGGAAGCTGCTCCTTATAAAGCATATACTTACAATCTCATTTTTGCAAGAGACTCGCTTAGCCTAATGATAGCTTCAAGCTGTCTTACAGTAATTGGAATTGCAGTTGCCTCCCCAGTTTCATTTGCCTGCTGCCTCATGTTCTACAAGTACCATCATAAAAACAAGAATTTAGGAACAAAAATTGCCATGGGAGGTAAATCGCATCCTAAAGCATAGACAGACAGCACTACCAACGACTGGAAAGCATGAGCTTCTTTATTCAACTAATTGATGCAAACTGCTTTATGGACTTTCACAATTTCAGAGATAGTGAATAGGTTTGTAGTCGTACAGAAGCTGTTTACCTGACGAATGCTGACATACTCAGTCTGCAACTTTTTTGAAGCAGTTTCTGACAGCCGAGGGTGGCATTCAGTTCTACAGTACTGTATATACCTGTAATAATATTCATTTCAAAAGTTCAGTGACAGTTCTAACCCGGAGACAGGACAACTATCAAATCAGAGGCTGAAAAGGATAAGCACCTTCTTAGCCAATTCTCCTCCTTCGATACTTTGCTGTCACCCGTGGAAGCATGAGCTGATGCATGCACTTTAATAACATGACTAGCAATCATCTGCAAGAGGAAACAGCCCATAATCATTTATGTCATTGCATGAAGCGTGTAAATGCAAAAAAGTAACATAATCTTGTAATTCAAGGTGCAGTGCTCATTAATATGAACAGAGTAGACAAAGGGATATACACATTCATCATCAGATGCAAACTAATTTAATGTAACCGATATTTAAATGGAACTGTGCGTTTATTGATTACCTTATCCTGACTGTACATCCTGATATCCTTCACAATGAAGATTAAGTCAAACCGTGAAAGAATAGTTGTCTGCAAATCAATGTTATCCTGGGCAGTCTGTAAAAGAGAAATATGTTCAGTTTAGTTTTGCAGGTTTGACACACAAAAATACTAATTTCTTTAGCTTATGTACTCGAGCATTCATGAATGAAACACATACTTTAAGGTCATCATAACGGCCAGATGGAGGGTTTGCAGCTGCAAGAACAGAGGTTCTAGAATTGAGAACAGTTGTGATTCCTGCCTTTGCAATGGAAATTGTCTGTTGCTCCATGGCTTCATGAATGGCAACCCTACACATAACAACCAATACAAAATTCATCCTCAAGTAACATAACATACAAACAGCATTACATAGCACTTCGTACATAACTTACCTGTCCTCTGGTCTCATTTTGTCAAATTCATCAATACAGACAACACCTCCATCAGCTAAAACCATGGCTCCTCCTTCCAGGTAAAATTCACGCTGGAAAAGTTGAGCATTAAAGCATTAGCAAGACTACAAAGAAAGTGAATGTTAACGAAAAAACTCACCCAATCGAAAAAAGAAAGAGTATCAATTCATTATGCCACATTACTGACAGATTGACAATATTTAGATAAATAGTTAAACACTCACAGTGCTGCTATCTTGAATCACAGAGGCAGTAAGACCAGCAGCTGATGAACCTTTTCCTGATGTATAAACAGCAATAGGTGCAGTCTTCTCGACGAACTTGAGAAACTTCACAAGCAATTTAAACATCATTACTTTCAGTTCTGAATAAACTGAAGCATTAGATTAGTTGACATTTTTTAATATACAAATTATCTAGAAAAGCCAAGTATAATAACACAAATATCATATGCAGAACTGCAGAAGTATGAAGTTGAGTGGAGATTTACCTGTGATTTTGCTGTGGAAGGATCTCCCAGGAGCAGCACATTAATGTCACCCCTTAACTTTACACCATCTGGCAAAATCTGCAACCATGAAAATAATAATCAATGTGTATCCTGTTACTTGAAGATGAAATGCCACCGTATTACTTCTAAAATTTTACCTTTCTTGACCCTCCAAACAATAAGCAGGCAACAGCTTTCTTGACATCCTCATGGCCAAAAATTGAGGGAGAAATCTTAGAGCATACACTATCATATGCATCAGGATTTGATGCAAACCTCTTAAACTCTTCAATCTGTACGACATATTTCGAAAACAAAAGACACAATGATACTTTGTAAAATAAATAAGAAATAAACAAAACTAAGGATCAAAGATGCAAAATGGAAATAGAAAATCATGTGATAATCAGTCCTTTACTGTTAGATGAAAAATTCCATAATATCTCCAATTTTACAAATAAAACTATCAATATAACTTCTTTTCTTAAAGTTGCTCCTTAACGCATTTTGAAAAGTAACTAACAGGGAATCATCCTCATAGTGAATGATTCAGATTACATTTCAGCAGCATACTTTATGATCAATTATGAGTAATTTCAAACCTTTCTTTGACAATAAGCATACTCTTAGGCATTTAGAACTACAGCTCAAGCATAGCAATAACATACGTCCAACACTTTTGAAAACAAATTGGGTTCTAAATCTTATGCAGAACTTCACCACATACACAACATAAAAGGCGAAGTATTTGCAATTTGTTTACCTCTTCAGACGTGAAAACAGACTGCCCTCTGGAGTTGGATTCATTTGTATCCTCAATCCCAACAACTCTAATGTAAGGCTGTCTAACTGCAACAGCTCCCTTTTGACTACAGCATTGCAAAGAAGAAAAGGGATCAGCAACTAAGTTACACATACAAAATCCAGTAAACATTAAAACACAGACCGAGATGCAAAAGGTCCTCACTTAGTAGAGTTAGCTTGAAAAATGCTGTAAATCCCCATAATAGTCAGCCTTGTGCCAGGCACAATTGTTTGTACAAGATGACGATCCACTGACATAAGAATGTTCCTTGGAAGCTCCCCAGTAGGTACATCCTTCATTTTTCATGCACAGAAAATACACCAATTCAGCTTCCTTATATAATCAATCTTTCACATCAAGAAGAATGTTGCTTATAATAAAAACTAACCTCTGGATTCTCTTGCAATTTCAGAGTCTGCTGATCAACATACTTGCTTCTATCCGGAATCACAACCCACGGATCAAGTGGACAAGATTCTTCACCAGGCTATTACAATAACCCAAATCAAATAAATCACAATCTGAAAATTCAGAAATAGAAGCAAAAGCTAAGGTGAAAAGCAGCTAAAACAAACCTGAGGAGTATGGTCACATGAACGAGGGATAATTGCCCCTCCGAGACCAGGACGGCAAGGTACCATCTTCACATTGCTACAGTTCTTACACAACAGTGTGACATACGTAGCCTTAGCTTTGGTCCTAGAAGCAGCTATAGTAATCCCAGATATCTTGACAAGTTTGGATATGTATTGAGCCTGTAGAAAACCCTCAAACTCGTTAACAGAAGAGAAACACAAAACCCTAAAACCCGTCTGAAAATTCACAAAGACTACAAACCCCAAGAGTCCGCATGGAAATAGGATCCTCTTTCGATTCCAGGAGAATCTGAACATCACCGGTAAGAGGATCCTCCATCTCCCCAGTCTCCCCAGCCACCTTGGACTTCAAACCTTGCGAGACCTCAGCAGCTGCTTGCTCAAACTGAAGTTCCAAATCATGAAAAATCAGAGCCAGATTTCCATCAACAAAGCACACCGAAACGAGAATTAATCGAAACTGAAAGAGGACAATGAAGGGGAAATACGAGAGGGAGGTAGTCGGCAGGAGAGGAGCGGAGCTTGGCGGGGAGAACGGGGTCGAATCCATCGAGATCTTCGAGGTTGATCTTGAGATGCCTGCGATTGTTGACCAGGCTTTCTCTGTAAGGGTAGACGTTCTGATCCGTCTCGAAGTTTCGGATGAACTCCTTGAGCTTGAGGAGGATGGAATGGCGGCTGGTGTCCTGGTCGCCGCCGGAGCCAGCGCCGCCTCCGCGGGGGTACTGAGCCTGATCGCTGTAGTAGACTGCTCCTTCGTCCCAGCCAGACATCGCTCGTTCGGTAGAATTAGGGATTAGGGATTTGGATTTCGCTCGCTGATGGAAAGGGAAAAGGAGGAGACGCTTTGTTCTGGTTAGGGCAAGAAATGAGCGGCAAAGGCTCTCTCCCACTGTGAAATGTATTCGGGGATTGGGGAAAAAAAGCGGGAATTGTTGGCGGGAAAATCTGGACCGGCCGGAACGAACCCGGTTCAGCCTGCTCCACATTCCACACCAACTTTTTCTTGAATCCGGTTCAGTCCGCTCCACGGAGTCCAGTCAGTCCACACTACACACGGACCACGCCGTTAATCGGGTAAGATAATAAAGCTGCAACATGCAACGTCATTTCAATACGGTATTAGATCTAAGAACAGGTAAATCTATATTCAACTTAATTCATCTACAATCTACAATATACAATCAGACGAATTGGACTGAGAAACTAAAAATTCCAAAAAGAATAGACATTTCTTAAGAAACAATCATTCAAATCGTCGCCAATTAGGAAGGACACAAATTTGGGAGATTCGCAGTTTCACTGAAAGGGCTAAATGTAGAGAGCCCCTAACCTTGAGAGCTCGAGCACGGGAACCTGCGACCCTGTACATGATTGATCGAAGACAAAGGAAACCCTAAAATGAGAGCTCGAGCACGGAAACCTGCGACCCTGACGAGTGACGACCCTCTATCTCTCTCGGCAGAAGACGAGGAATAGAGAGAAAATGAAAACTATTTGCGAAAGCTCATAGCCTACGTAGGCTATGACCATTGTACTTGTTAGTACTGAGTTTAAATGGGTACTTGTATGGGTACTGAAGAAGTATAGCCCGGCCCATACAAATATTAAATACAAGTACTAACAAGCAAAAAAAAAAATACAACAAAAAAAATCAATAAAATAAACATGGGTACTGAAAGAAGTGTAGTTATGGCCCGGCCCATTTAAACCAATTCATCCACGGATTACATATCAATAAATTGTTGCAAATAAATGAATTGATGAATCACTATTCTAATGTAGTAGAGTGTTTCGTTGTTTTAAACACAGTAACAACACATGTCTATTTTTTTTTTACCGATTACACATCATCATGCATATAAGAATGTTTCCTTCTAACTTGTACAAACACTAACTTTCTTTCACCTTATACAATCTCCTATTTTGAAGTAGACTCTTTTACTCAATGCAAGGTTAATTTCAATTATATCTTCACCGTATTATTGTATATAATTTAATCAGTTTTATGTCGTGTACTGAGTTTTGAAATTATGCAACTCAGGTTGCGACCTACATATGGAGCAGAACTTTGACACTAATGAAGCAGTCGAAGTAACAGGAACATTTCAAAAATACTTGGGGAGCTATTATGAAGCTACGATAGTTCAGCGCTGCTTTGACAACCACTATGAAGTAAAGTATTTCTCCCTTCTTGATCCTGTCACAAACAATAGACTACAAGAAACAGTTTCTCATCAAGAATTATGCGCCCTCCATCTATAATCTATCAGAGTACATATATTGAAGGTGATATTGTTCAAGTTTAGATGAAATATGGATGGTGGAAGGGAATTGTGACATATAAATGGTCACTTAAGAAAAAGTACCAAATTTATTTACCTTTAACTAATATCAGTGTTAAGAATAACGTATCTCTTATGAGACCTTTGTACTGATGCTATAGGTCTATGTAATAAAAAAAAAAATGTATCATGTATCTTTTTTTTTTACCACTCCTTGTATTTTTTTTGTCCCTGTTTTTTTTATCATGTTTAATTAGATGTTTAATCTACGCTTTTTTATTTAAATAAAATTAGGTGTACTTTTTGTTATCCCAAAATATTGTATAGTAAATATTTCATGTTCTTCTTGTTTTTCAGCTATACCAAGTGTACATATAAACTTTTTTTGTGTTTCTTAAGCAAATGTGAATCATAGAAAATATGTTGTTCACTTTACGCGATGAACAACTATTATTTATATTTAATATATCATCTTTCACTTTCACATCAACCAATAAAAATTTTACATGCCCACCTTCGTCATTATAACAGTACCTATCATTTGACATTATCAGCAATTTCTATTGAAATATTCTGCATAAATATAACACCTTTATGCGACCTAAAAAAAATATACATTTTTTTGAAATATTATTACAAACAATTTAGATGAAAGATATGAGTACTAAAGTTAATTTGTCATATTACCATTGCTAGAATGCCTACACTTTCCATATTGAAACTACAAATAATATATAAACTTACTGAATATTGACGGTACTCCTCGAAAAAGTTTAATTTCTGGTGCACATAAAATGCTGTGAATCGATATTATGTAAAAATAATAGAGAAATTTGCACTAAACCACCCGTTAAATAGGCGAATTTATACTTAACCACCCATTATACAAAAATTTGTTTTAAACCACCCAAAACTTCAATTCCGTTAACATATAGCCACCCATGGCATGATTCCGTCAGAAATTCCGTTATGTTACGTAAATTTACCCTTTTGCCCTCTACTATTTAAAATATTTACATGCTTGCCAAGTTACCAGCCAGTATGGGGGTATTTTACAAAAATATCAAAACAACAAAATCACCGAACCGTAGATCATTAAACAACAAAAAAGGTCTTACTATCTCAATATATAAATTACACAGGGCCATGAAAATTTCAGTTTGATAATCACAGCACCACAAAAGAGTTCAAGGTAGAAAATGCACTTGTCTTGGTTCTAAAGATGCAGGGGATCAAAGAGTTCAACCAAACCCTTTGAATCCCCATCAAAAGCAAACCTTTTGAATACCCATCAAAAGCAAAGTTCTAAAGATGCAGGGGATCAAAGAATCATTATGAAAAGTAAGAAACAAGATCTCCCTCAAATTTCCCAATCCAAGCACACCTACTTTTTTTGCACCGCGAAAGCAGATACAAAAAAAGAGCAACTACTTGTTGAACCCCGAAAATCTCGAACTAAATACGGGACAAAATTATTAAACTCTCGGGCCTTTCGGCGCGCTAGAAACCGGCTCGTCTTACTTTGAGCTCTCCCACCCCCTACATATTATTTTATTCTCTTTTCGGAGGCTTATAAGACTTTTTTAAGGTCTTTCCCGTAATATAGTGCGATCTCTTCGGAGATTCAAACACGTCGGGACCCGTCCTTCGAGAACACGTCTCGGGACCGGTCTTTTTCCGATCTCTTTCTTATTTCACGCGTCCCCTATATATAGCATTTCATTGGGGGGCTTTTCCACCCAAGATCCGATGTGGGATGAGGGCCTTTTGACCAAAGAAAGTATCACGCCTACGTGGCATTATTATGATTGGCTCATGCCTTTCCTTGGCAATGTTCATCATGTGTACTTGTACACGTTACTTAGCTTGCTTGTGAAAATGTGGGAACTTGTTTCACTAGCTAGTGGACTCATTTGACTAATTAATGAAGTATATAACAGTTGCCCCTTATTATTTCTACATGTATACTACGTAATGGCATGCACTTTCAACGCAAGCCACAACGCGGTGATGGCATGCATACAAATGATATTTATTCAGCTTTTACGTACACAACACGCATAAACCGCTTATTTCACCGGTTTTTCGGGTGTCTTTGACCGTACGACGCGCTAAAACGTGCTTAGTGCTTTAATCTTTACGTACTTTCTATTATTTATCTAGCACCAACGCGGTGACAGATCCGGGTATCAACACTACTAGCTAATCATATACACAGATTGAACCAATTAACAACAAAAATCATGCAAACAGGTAAAAAAACCACTTGCAATCCCTAGAAAAAAAAACATACAAAAATCACACAATCAAAGTATCAAACACCTGAAAGGCAAAGAAAGGGCAAGAGGAAGAAGAACATACGCCAAGAAGGGTTGGAGTGGATGCAATAAGTGAGAGTGAGGAGCTGCTCCTGAGGAGGAAATTGCGGGCCGAGGGCGCCTCCTATGGGCATCTGCGGCCGGTGCATAGGCGGTGGCTGGACTGGTGGCGCCGCCTGAGACGGCGGCCATTTGAAATCTCCGGTTTGGCCCATGTCTAGACCCTGCTTGTAGAGTGGATCCTGGAGGAAAACGGGTTCTTACTTGGAACAGTAGACCGACAGCGAAAGGAGTGGAACAAAGATGGGTATCTTTGGATTCTTTGGATCCACTCTTCAAAGCTGATTTGGGCTAATTTGATATAGAAAGATGGATTCTTTGGATTGGATTTACCTAGAACCCTAGAATCCCAAATTGAATTTGGGGCATTTGACTTGGGTAAGTTCATTCGATTTAGGTAAAAAACACTGAACCGGTTGTTTTGATTTTTTTTTTGTAAAATGCCCCCGAACCGGCTGGTAAGCATGTAAATATTTTAAATAGTAGAGGGTAAAAGGGTAAATTTACATAACATAACGTAAAATCTGACGGAATCATGCCATGGGTGGCTATTTGTTAACGGAATTGAAGTTTTGGGTAGTTTAAAGCAAATTGTTTTATAATGGGTGATTAAGTGTAAATTCGCCTATTTAACGGGTGATTTAGTGCAAATTTCTCAAAATAATAATATAACATCGGCATTTAATTAGAAGGTACCTTCAATTAATGTAACTACTACTTTTCAATATTTACTTTCGTAAAATCCGATACACAAATAACTTGTGACCATTATTGAAACGTGTAGTATTGCCCGTCTCGTTTTAATATATGTCGTCCACGTCATAATTTCTCCGCTTATTTACAATATAACGTTACACTTTATCATGCATGAAAAAATGCATGTATTACACCTAAGAAACACATGTTTACTTATATCCATTTTGATAAAATTATCCTGAACAAACATCTTTTATTCAGTAGCATCAAACAAACAGCAGCCATGACTACCAAATTCGAACCTAAATTTGTACAACAAAAAAACACAAGTACTTGTTAGTACTGAGTTTAAATGGGCCGGCCCATAACTACACTTCTTCAGTACCCATACAAGTACTAACAAGTACTTGTTAGTACTTGTATTTAATCCCCTACGATATGAAATACCAATCAAGACAAGACATCTGGCACTATAAACCACATTAATTTAATTAACCTTCTTATTATAGACTAATAACAGCCCAAAACCCTCAAAACCTTCTTATTATAGACATTTGGCACAGGGCCCCCAAAACCCCCGAGACAGCCCTGTCAAGACATCTGGCAAATACGGTATTAGATCTAAGAACAGGTAAATCTATATTCAACTTAATTCATCTACAATATACAATCAGACGAATTGGACTGAGAAACTAAAAATTCCAAAAAGAATAGACATTTCTTAAGAAACAATTATTCAAATTGTCGCCAATTAGGAAGGACGCAAATTTAGGAGATTCGCAGTTTCACTGAAAGGGCTAAATGTAGAGAGCCCCTAACCTTGAGAGCTCGAGCACGGGAACCTGCGACCCTATACATGATTGATCGACGACAAAGGAAACTCTAAAATGAGAGCTCGAGCACGGAAACCTGCGACCCTAACGAGTAACGACCCTCTATCTCTCTCGGCAGAAGACGAGGAATAGAGAGAAAATGAAAACTATTTGCGAAAGCTCATAGCCTACGTAGGCTATGACCATTGTACTTGTTAGTACTGAGTTTAAATGGGTACTTGTATGGATACTGAAGAAGTGTAGCCCGGCCCATACAAGTATTAAATACAAGTACTAATGATAGAGGTATTTTAGTCGCCTTAATACCTATCAAAGTAATCTGAACTACCTACTAGGAATGTAGTAGGGAAGTAAGGGTCGATCCCACAGAGACTTGTGTTTTTGTGTATTGAATTTGAATACTCGAATGAATGTAAAACAAGGGGTTTTTGAGTGTTATCCTATCAACTAATAAATTGAACATGCAAAACTAAGATGATTTATCAAATATGAGAGAAGTATGCTTAACCAGTTAATATCCATTGCGAATTCGATTATTGATCATTGATTATCAAAAATTCTCTTTTTACCTTGACTAATCTATTGCGGAATGCTAATAACCCAACTTCATGGAATTATTAATCCTACTTCAATTCTAGTTATTAGCCCAACCGGTACTAACAACCCTAATTATCAAATAACCTAAGAGACCTCCTAGATTCAACTTGACAACAGCATTAAGATTCAAGCATCAATACAAACATGCATTCAGAGCAACCAGACATCCAAATAACATGCGAATGAATTCTCTTCTCTAATCAACTAGTACTACCAGTCCTAGATTGATTAAAGGTTCTACTTATGATCTAATTAACACCTACCGGTAATTAGAAAGATCTAGTTGTAATTCAACCTAGAGATTCAATTAGATGGCCAATCTAACAAAACCCTAAATCAAACTTATTCAATCAAGCATAGAGAAAACAATCTAGTCAAGGCAAATTAAGAACAATCAAATCTCACAATAATTCTTAATTCACAACTTCAATTAACTAGTTAAGCAAAAGAGGTTTAGTTGTTCAAAGACATTGAAAAGCTTACAATTCTTCCAAAGGATTCTTGTTCTTCTCAAGCTTCAACAACAATAATAATCAAAGTCAAGAGTTATGAGAATATAAACCTAGAAACTAATATCCAAAAATATATCCAAGAGGTTTCTAATAAATAACACCCAAAACAAGTTTCAGCCCAAAAGCCCAAAACAAAAATATCACTCTATGCTGACGCGAAGAGAAACGCGGTCATGGACCAAAGCGCGGTCGCGCTTTCGCTGCCTTCCCGCGTTTTCAAGCCAGATGCTCAGATGTCAAAGCACGGCATGGACCTCTGAAGCGCGGCCGAGTTCCTGAAGATCTGCCCGCGTTTTCACTCCTGAAGCTCGAGACTCTCTATCACTTGGGCATTTGATTTCTTCCTTAGCCTCCATCCATGCACACTCCTTCGGCACCTTCAAGCTCACCTCCAAGTCCACCATCACCATGATCCGGCACTCGACCACTCATATCTGCAAATATCAACCAAACGAGTGTAGATTCCGAAACTTCCAACACTAAGGCTACACTACGAAATAAAGGAAAATCTACCTAAAAATGCATGAAAAACTAATCAAAACATGTCCTAAATACTACAACCTATATGCTCTATCAAATTCCCCCAAGCTTGAACCTTGCTTGTCCTCAAGCAAGAAATAAAATCAAGATCACACCACAACTAGCAAGTTAAAGCATCCATCTTAATGTCAATCCACATTTCATCAAAAAGCCAAACCTTGACCAAGACATCATTGCACACATGTATGAGAAGCTTTCAAAATCGAACCATTCATCCATTCCAGACCTCACCAAGGTAATGTGTTTTGCACTCTTCACTCAAGTGTTTAAGGGATGTGTTTCACTCAAAATCAACTTTGAAAACTAGACTACCATAGGCTTGCATCAGTGTTCTAAATCTCCACTACGAATGATCAAACACACAACGAAAATCATGAGGACTTTTCAAAGGGTTGTAATGGGGCCAAGGTATACACAAGTAGGTAGGGAAATATTTGGTCATGTGGTGCTAAAACCGGGAACTAAAACTAGCTAACTACCCAAACTTTAACCACTTCTCTTCAAATGTTCACCAACTTGATTCACCTTTTTTCCATCACCTTTCTTTATACACTTTCGCTCATTTTTCTTCTTTTTCAACTCTCTTGAGGCTTTTCAACTTGATTTCACATTTTTATTTCACCTCAATCAAACACTTTTTTCTTTTCATCATTTTTTTTTTCAACTCCTTATCTCTTTTTTTTCTTTCTTTCAACTCAACACAAATCCTTTCTTCAACCATCTCACCCAAGAATCATCTCCAACTACACAAAAACACCCTAGCTAAATCCTTATTCCCGGAAAGGGTCAAGCTCATATAGGCTAGGAAAATTTTTGTGGAGCTACAAAATAAGGCTATAGGCTCAAAATTGGGCTATCAAACAAAGGATCTTGCATAAGGTAGATAAGGATATAATGAGCTAATAAAAATGCCTCAATCATTTTAATGTCATGCATTCAAATCATGTAATGTAACCTTGAAAAAGATATCTAAACGCAAGTTCTAGAGCTAGCAATCAAAGCGATACACTCAAGAAAAAGATGCAAATATGCAATAAAAGGCTCAAAATAATCTCACAAGGCAAATATGTCTAGAACTTCATAAATAATTCAGAATTTCAACTTCTTATGCATGCTCAATCCTATAATCAAGATTAATAACTTAAGAATCATGCTTCAATCCAAGGAAACTTCAACCAACAAGCTAGTCATGGGTTAGATAATACTCTTAACTTAGAGAGACAAGAGGACAAGTAGGGAAATTTGGTTCCTAACATGCAATATTTTTGTGATTTTTCAATTTTTCAATTTTTTTGTGATTTCAGATTGATTTTTTTTTCCATTTTTTTTTCAATTTTAATCGATGCAAAACTATAATTTAAACATGCAAATGCAACTATATGAATGCAAAGATGAGATGACTCAACCAATAATCCCCTCCCCCAAGCTTAAACTTTACATTGTCCCCAATGTAAAAGAAAAGAAAGAAGAAGAAAATACTAACTGAGTCATCCAGATAGGAAGGAAGTGGCATCTACTCCGGTGGTGGTGGTGGTGGGAACTGCTGTGGATAGCCCGGATATGGATAATACTGATACGCTGGGAATCCGCCCTCCTGAGTCCACCCATCCATGCGAGCGTGAAGCTGATGAAGCTGCTCGTCGTGGTACTGCCGGTAGTGGTCCATCCTCTGCTCCTGATAATTGAATCTCTGATCCACATGGGCCCTGAACTGAGTCATCTGCGTAGTGAGCCCTCCCATCATGCTCACCAACTGATCAAACTGGCCCTGAGGATAACCACCCACACCCTGAACATCCTCTGCAACAACATCCTCATCCTGATCACCAAGCTCGGGCTCGAGCTCCTCCTCAACAATAAAATCCTCATCACCCTCAGAATCATCATCAGCTGTGGCCTCCTCCTCAGACTCCTCGACAGGCCTCTGCACCCGATGCCTCTTGCCCCGATGGCTCTCAACTGCCTCAAGCGGAAGATCATCATCCCCAGGAGTGATCATCCAAGTAGCAGCATGATCTCGTCCGATGGCTAAGACAACTCTCTGTGCATCCGGAAGCTGCATCACCCTCTTGGTGTCTCCAATCGTCCAGAAATAGTGACCATAGTGGAAATGCAGGGCACCCATCTTGTTGAAGAAAGCGAAATCCATCGGTGCAGGCTCAATCCTCCCACCAAACCGAGTCAAATCAAGCTGGTAATACTGAGCCAAAACAGTGACAAGGGCTCCAATAGTGATCGGTCCTGTACCCTTCTTGCTGATGTGAGCCAGATTGTTCATAAGGACCGCACCATAGTTCACCCTCCTCCTCTCTAAAAACGCAGCCAAGAGCATCACATCTTTCCTTGGTGCATTACCCTCTCCTTCTCCCCTTCTTGTAATAGAAAGAGCATAATAGCGCTGCAGCACACGGAGTACAGGGTGTGTAAGAGAAGACGTTTTTGCTCTAGAGGCCTTGTACTCTTCCTTGCCTGTCATACTCTGCCACTGAGAATCACCGAGCCAACAGGCTTGGCTTTCCCATCTCTCCACCTGCTCACCAGAACTAGAGAACCCAAATGCTGCATTGACCTCATTGAGCGTGATTCTCGTCCTACTCCCCCAAGCTGGAAGGTGCACTCCCCCACTTTGGAATTTGCCCCGGAAAGAATATGTGTGTCCAGAGTGCTCAGAAACTCCAACACAAGACCCTTGTATGCAGGCTGCTGTAACCGAAGAAAATCTTTTAAGTGCTGGTCAATCTCACATTTCCTAAGCTCATCCCTCAATCCCAATTCTGCCAGAAAGTCCCAATCCAAGTACCGAGGAGCATGTATTGGGCGTTTACGGATGAGCCTGAATCTCTCAAAGTGCACAGGGTCGCTCAAACTGAACCCGAAATCAGATTGGGTCACTTCCCCTACAACCGTAGGCGGAGTGAGATGGGCCCGGGGGCGAGCAGAAGATGAACTGGGGCGAGATG
This sequence comes from Polygonum maritimum, assembly GCA_963924305.1. Classification (NCBI taxonomy): domain Eukaryota; kingdom Viridiplantae; phylum Streptophyta; class Magnoliopsida; order Caryophyllales; family Polygonaceae; genus Polygonum; species Polygonum maritimum. The sequence goes on along the minus strand of OZ002732.1, from coordinate 37,896,176 downwards.
ACTGTGGCTGGGCACGAGAAGACGAAGCTTTAGAAGAGCCTCTACGGGTTGTTGGACGAGGAGGCATTCTGTACCTGTTCCTGCATCACAAATCAACAAAGCAACACCATAAGCAAATTTGATTGTCCCGGCAAGGACAATCCCACAACAATCCAACAACAATCCAACAATCAAGCAAATAATACTCTCAAACACTCTATTCCCCCACTACCTAGGTTAGTTTAGGCAAAATCAATCACAATCCAAATTTCACAAGAACAAGCAAGGAAATCAAGGAATCATGCTAGAATCATGCAAAGGAACTAACAAGTAGTGATTAATCATGCAAATTTGAGTTGAAATTGACAAATCTAGAGAGATTAGACAAAACCTAGGTTTAGAATTTCAAGCTCAAAAATCACAAATTAATCAAGGAAAAGAGAAGAGTAGAGAAGAGATTACTTGATGATTGATGAAGAAGAGTGGATTTGGGAGAAGAATCCCTTGATTTGGTGTTGTTTGGAGCTTGGAGTGTCCAACAATGGAGGAGAGGGCTCGCGTTCTTGCGTGAAGGAGGGAGTGCAGCCGCGTTTTTTGATGAAGAATGAGGAAAAGAACGGGGCCGGCCGAGTTTTAATGTTTGCTGAGAGAGAACGGAAACGCGGGCTGTAGCGAGAACACGGCCGCGCTTCTGCCTGCTTGCCCGCGCTTTTGGACCTGAGTTTCAGGAGGCGAAACGCGGTATGGGGCTGGAAAACGCGGGCGCGTTTTCGGGGCCCTACACCGCGCTTTTGGACCTGTACGCCGGGCTGAAAAAACACACAAAGAAACAAAACAACAAAACAAAACTACCCTATACTAATCCTAGGCTAATACTAAAAATCAAAACCAACTATCCTAATGCTTGGGTTGCCTCCCAAGAAGCGCTTGGTTAACGTCGTTAGCTCGACGGTCTGCTGCTCATGTCGCTGGCTCGGGTTCCTGTAAAGCCGTTTCGTCAAGTATAGCATTGCTAAACCCATCGAAATAAGGCTTCAATCTCTGGCCATTCACTTTGAAGGTGGAGTGAGTAGTACTATCGTAGACCACAACCGCTCCATGTGGATATGTGTGCGCCACAACGAATGGTCCCGTCCATCTCGACCTTAGTTTTCCTGGAAAAAGCTTAAGACGAGATTGATATAACAAGACTTTGTCTCCAACTTTGAAGTGCTTGCGCCAAATATGTTTGTCATGCCAAGCTTTGGTCTTCTCTTTGTAGATGGCGGTATTGTCATAGGCTTCCATCCTTAGCTCCTCTAGCTCCTGCAACTGTAGCTTCCTTAATGCACCAGCCTCATCCAATTTCATGCTACAATGCTTCACCGCCCAATATGCTTTGTGTTGGATCTCCACTGGAAGGTGACATGCCTTACCAAACACCAACCGAAAAGGAGACATTCCAATTGGTGTTTTGTAAGCTGTCCTATAGGCCCAAAGTGCATCATCTAACCGGATACTCCAATCCTTCCGGTTTGGTGACACCGTCTTCTCAAGAATGGACTTGACCTCTCGGTTGGACACCTCGGCTTGACCATTTGTTTGGGGGTGGTACGCTGTAGAGACTCGGTGTGTGACATGGTACTTCCTCAAAAGTGCACTCACCGTCTTGTTACAAAAATGAGTTCCTTTATCACTAATCAAAGCTCTAGGGATCCCAAATCTGTTAAAGATGTGAGTCTTCAAGAAATCTGCCACAACTCGGGAATCATCAGTACGGGTGGCCTTCGCTTCCACCCACTTGGAAACGTAGTCCACCGCTAACAAAATATAATAGTTCCCAAAAGAGTTAGGAAAAGGTCCCATGAAATCAATGCCCCAAACATCAAAAACTTCACAAAAAATCATGGGAGATTGGGACATCTCATCTTTTTGGGATATATTCCCGACTCGTTGGCATCAGTCACAGGATTTACAAAAGGCGTTTGCATCCCGAAAGATGGTAGGCCAATAAAATCCTGCATCCAACACCTTCCTAGCAGTCTTTCTAGCGCTAAAATGCCCCCCACAAGCATATGAATGACAAAAGGTCAAAACAGAGGTTACCTCATTCTCGGGAAGACATCTACGAATGACCTGATCTGCGCAATGCTTCCAAAGATATGGATCATCCCACACATAGTACCTTGCTTCACTCTTAAGCTTGTCTCTTTGGGCTTTGGTCAAGACCGATGGAAGCTCACCCGCAGCGAGAAAATTCACCAAATCTGCATACCAAGGCTAAACAACACGCACTGCGAACAAGGTATCATCCGGGAACTCTTCTCGAATAGGTGAAACTTGTAGATCGCTCTCCCCTTCACATGTCAAGCGACTAAGGTGATCCGCTACCACATTCTCAGCCCCCTTCTTGTCCTTGATCTCAATGTTGAACTCACTCAACAACAAGATCCATCGTATCAATCGGGGCTTAGCTTCCTTCTTCGTCAACAAGTAACGAAGGGCTGCATGATCGGTGTAGACAATCACCTTGGTCCCTAGTAAGTAGGACCGAAATTTCTCCAAAGCAAACACCACTGCCAGTAGCTCCTTCTCGGTGGTGTAGTAGTTCCTCTGCGCCTCATTCAGAGTCATGGAGGCATAGTGGATCACATGGGACGCCTTCCCAACCTTTTGCCCCAATACCGCCCCCACTACATAGTCACTTGCATCACACATGATCTCAAAGGGTAGAGACCAATCCGGGGCTTGGATAATAGGGGCGGTGGTGAGACGCAATTTCAACTCATCAAAAGCTTTCTTGCACCCATCACCAAAATCAAAGGCTGTCTCCTTCTTGAGTAAATCACATAGAGGTGAAGCTGTCTTTGAAAAGTCTTTAATGAACCTGCGATAGAAACCTGCATGGCCAAGAAAAGAACGCACTTCGCGGACATTAGTAGGATAAGGCAAGGATTGAATTACTTCAATCTTTGCCTTATCGACCTCAATACCCCTAGCGGACACTATATGACCTAACACTATGCCTTGTTCAACCATGAAGTGACATTTTTCAGAATTTAGAACAAGGTTAGTATCCTTACATCTTTTAAGCACAAGTGTCAAGTGATTTAAACAAGAATCAAAGTCATCCCCATGTACGGTGAAATCATCCATGAAAACCTCAATGAAATGCTCTATGTATTCGGAAAAGATACTAACCATACACCTTTGGAAAGTGGCAGGCGCGTTACACAACCCAAATGGCATCCTTCGGTAAGCAAAAGTACCAAATGGACAAGTGAACGTCGTCTTCTCTTGATCTTCGGGTGCAATGGCTATTTGGAAATATCCGGAATATCCATCCAAAAAGCAATAGAAAGGGCGACCAGCGAGTCGCTCGAGCATTTGATCAATGAAGGGCAAGGGGAAGTGATCCTTCCGAGTAACCGCATTGAGCTTGCGGTAATCGATGCACACACGCCACCCGGTTTGGATCCTGGTGGGAATCAATTCACCTTGCTCGTTCTCCTTGACTGTAATACCGCCCTTCTTGGGAACAACTTGGGTAGGGCTCACCCACTGACTGTCAGAGATGGGGTATATCATGCCTGCTTGGAGAAGTTTGAGAACCTCCTTCTTCACCACCTCCATCATTGGCGGATTCAACCTCCTTTGAGGTTGTCTTGAGGGCTTTGCTTCTTCCTCCAATAAGATTCTATGCATACATGTAGAGGGGCTAATTCCTTTGATGTCTGCAATAGTCCATCCTATGGCGGTTTTATGCTCCCTCAAAACCTCAATCAACCGGTGTTCTTGATCTTTCGTGAGTTTGTTAGAAATGATCACCGGTAAGGTCTCTCCATCACCTAAGAAGGCGTATTTAAGATGATCCGGAAGTTGCTTCAACTCTATCACTGGGGCCTGCACAACAGAAGGAACAAGCTGCTCGCTTGGCAAGGTTAGTAGCATGGGCTTGGAGCCCGGTGGTAAGAGTGGACGCTCATAGTGAGTGTTCAATTTAGCCACAATTTCCTGCAGGTTAGCATTAAGCTCAAAATCCAGCATGTTGTTCACCAAAGAATTTTCAAGAGCAGATTGCAACTCATGCATGCCATTCACATTAAAGGTTTCTTGAACAAGAGGTTCAATCACATCAATCGCACACAAAGAGTTCACATCAGCAGGGTATTTCATAGCATCATAGATATTGTACTCTACCCTTTCCCCATCAAATTCCATGGTGAGAGATCCACTACAAACATCAATCCTAGTATTAGCTGTCTTCAAGAAAGGTCTACCCAAGAGAATAGGTGAGGCATGCTTATCATGTTCCATATCTAGCACATAAAAGTCAGCAGGGAAAATCAATTTATCAACCATAACAAGCACATCTTCAACTATACCCTTAGGATACACATTAGATCTATCAGCTAATTGGATCACAACTCTAGTATCATGCAAAGGTCCAAGCTCAAGAGATTTGTACAGAGAATAAGGGATAACATTGATGGAAGCACCCAAATCTAGCATGGCCTTATCAATTTTTGTTTCGCCAATCACACATGGGATAGTGAACATACCTGGATCTCCGCATTTCTTGGGCATACGCCTTTGAAACACAGCTGAGATGTGTTCACTCACTTTGACCTTCTGTTGTCCCTTTAGCTTTTGAGTTCTCTTGATAGTGCAGAGCTCCTTCAAGAACTTAGCATAGCGAGGAATACTTTTGATGAGTTTGAGTAGCGGGATGTTGACCTCGCACTTGCTAAATGTCTCGAAGAGCTCCTTGTCATTCTCAAGCTTTCGGGTCCGTTTGAGAGCCTCTGGAAAAGGTGGAAGTGAAATATGAGGTGTCGGTGAAGACTCGGGAGAAGACTTGGGAGAAGTCGCCTCTGCGATCGGAAGCGCGGGCTGGCTCGAGAACTCGGGCGCGCTTTCGCTTGTCGGTGGCCGCGTTTCGGGACCTGAAGCTCGGGCGGAGAAGCGCGGGCTACCACTTGAAAACGCGGGCGCGCTTTGGGGTGTACCTGCCCGCGTTTCTAAGGATTCTTCCCAGGAGGCGTAGCGCGGGTTGGTTCCGGAAAACGCGGGCGCGTTTTGAATGTCTTGCCCGAGTTTTCGTAGCTGAACACCCGAATTGGAGTTCTCTCCTGCGTCCTCTTCTTCCAAGGGCTTCTCTTCTTGAATAGCATGATGAGCTTTTCCCGGGGCATCTTCAAGCACTTTACCACATCGTAAAGTTATAGCATTCACATTCTGCCTCGGGTTGAGCTCGGTTTGAGACGGCAGTTTACCAGAATCCTTGGCCTCCAACTTGCTTACAGCATTAGCAATTTGGCTCACCTGCTTCTCCAAATTTTGGACACTTGACTTGGTCTCCTGCTGAAATTGGGTCATAGAACCTTGTATCGTAGTCACACTTTGAGCAAGAGCCCGAATCATGTCCTCTGTTGTCATTGAGTTTGAAGCAGGTGCTTGAGGCTTCGGATTGAAAGGAGGCCTGTAAGCAGGTTGACCACCTTGTTGATTGTACTGCTGCTGCTGATTGGGATTTCCATATCGAAGGCTGGGATGATCCCTCCATCCAGGATTGTAAGTATTAGAAAAGGGATCATATCTCTGCTTTTGTGGACCATATCCACCCATTGCATTTACTTTTGCTTGCGGCTCCTGGAGTGTAGGGCAAGCATCTGTTGCGTGCATAACATCTAAGCAGATTCCACATGCCTTAACCTGCTGTTTCCCACCAGACATTGTGAGCTGCTTCACCATATTCTTCAGCTCTGAAACTTCCTCATGCAAAGATGACTGAGTAACTGCAGAATTAACTGATCTGGTAGACTTGTTGAATTGCCGTGAACCTTCAGATAGCTCATCAAATAGTTGGAATGCTCCTGCAGGGGTCTTATTAAGGATGTAACCCCCACAAGCAGCATTAACCATTCTTCTCTCATCATCCAGAAGACCTCCGAAGAGATACAAGATGAGATCCTCGTCAGAATAACCATGATAAGGACAGCTAGCAATCAACCTTTTGAACCGCTCATAATACTCGTACAAGGTCTCAGTAGGTGCCTGCTCAATATTACTGATGCTCTTCTTGATGCTATTAGACCTCGTAGCTGGGAAGTATTTCTCCAAGAATGCTTTCTTCATCTTGTGCCAAGTGTCAATACTCCCAGGTGCCAAATAATAGAACCAGTCATTGGCTGAATCCTTGAGCGAGAAAGGAAAAGCCCTCAGCTTGATCTGATCCTCAGTAACCTCTCTAGGCTTCATGCTTGAGCAGACTGCATGAAACTCACTTAGGTGCTTATTAGGGTCTTCTCCACTCAACCCATGAAACTTGGGAAGAAGGTGGATCAACCCCGACTTCAGCTCAAAATTGACTCCATCGGCCAGCTCAGGGAATTGCACCGCCAACGGTTGTTGGGTCAGATCCGGTGCAATCAGCTGCCTCAAAGTCTGTGCCACAGCATCCAGATTACCGTCACCCATCTCGTCAGACTCAGATTCAGAAGCAAAAGGCAACTCGTGAAAGGAATTGCGAATCTCCTTCCTCAACCTGAATAAAGTCCTGTCAATATCTGAATCAAACAACAAGGGTGAAGAGTTAGTAGCACGGGTATGAACCATATGACAGGTTCATACCAGACAAAGTAAACAAATTAAATACACAAAGACGACGAAGTCCCCGGCAACGGCGCCAATTTGATAGAGGTATTTTAGTCGCCTTAATACCTATCAAAGTAATCCGAACTACCTACTAGGAATGTAGTAGGTAAGTAAGGGTCGATCCCACAGAGACTTGTGTTTTTGTGTATTGAATTTGAATACTCGAATGAATGTAAAACAGGGGGTTTTTGAGTGTTATCCTATCAACTAATAAATTGAACATGCAAAACTAAGATGATTTATCAAATATGAGAGAAGTATGCTTAACCAGTTAATATCCATTGCGAATTCGATTATTGATCATTGATTATCAAAAATTCTCTTTTTACCTTGACTAATCTATTGCGGAATGCTAATAACCCAACTTCATGGAATTATTAATCCTACTTCAATTCTAGTTATTAGCCCAACCGGTACTAACAACCCTAATTATCAAATAACCTAAGAGACCTCCTAGATTCAACTTGACAACAGCATTAAGATTCAAGCATCAATAGAAACATGCATTCAGAGCAACCAGACATCTAAATAACATGCGAATGAATTCTCTTCTCTAATCAACTAGTCCTACCAGTCCTAGATTGATTAAAGGTTCTACTTATGATCTAATTAACACCTACCGGTAATTAGAAAGATCTAGTTGTAATTCAACCTAGAGATTCAATTAGATGGCCAATCTAACAAAACCCTAAATCAAACTTATTCAATCAAGCATAGAGAAAACAATCTAGTCAAGGCAAATTAAGAACAATCAAATCTCACAATAATTCTTAATTCACAACTTCAATTAACTAGTTAAGCAAAAGAGGTTTAGTTGTTCAAAGACATTGAAAAGCTTACAATTCTTCCAAAGGATTCTTGTTCTTCTCAAGCTTCAACAACAATAATAATCAAAGTCAAGAGTTATGAGAATATAAACCTAGAAACTAATATCCAAAAATATATCCAAGAGGTTTCTAAAAATAACACCCAAAACAAGTTTCAGCCGAAAAGCCCAAAACAAAAATATCACTCTATGCTGACGCGAAGAGAAACGCGGTCATGGACCAAAGCGCGGTCGCGCTTTCGCTGCCTTCCCGCGTTTTCAAGCCAGATGCTCAGATGTCAAAGCGCGGCATGGACCTCTGAAGCGCGGCCGAGTTCCTGAAGATCTGCCCGCGTTTTCACTCCTGAAGCTCGAGACTCTCTATCACTTGGGCATTTGATTTCTTCCTTAGCCTCCATCCATGCACACTCTTTCGGCACCTTCAAGCTCACCTCCAAGTCCACCATCACCATGATCCGGCACTCGACCACTCATATCTGCAAATATCAACCAAACGAGTGTAGATTCCGAAACTTCCAACACTAAGGCTACACTACGAAATAAAGGAAAATCTACCTAAAAATGCATGAAAAACTAATCAAAACATGTCCTAAATACTACAACCTATATGCTCTATCAACTAACAAGCAAAAAAAAAATACAACAAAAAAAATCAATAAAATAAATATGGGTACTGAAGAAGTGTAGTTATGGCCCGGCCCATTTAAACCAATTCATCCACGGATTACATATCAATAAATTGTTGCAAATAAATGAATTGATGAATCACTATTCTAATGTAGTAGAGTGTTTCGTTGTTTTAAACACAGTAACAACACATGTCTATTTTTTTTTTACCGATTACACCTCATCATGCATATAAGAATGTTTCCTTCTAACTTGTACAAACACTAACTTTCTTTCACCTTATACAATCTCCTATTTTGAAGCAGACTCTTTTACTCTATGCAAGGTTAATTTCAATTATATCTTCACCGTATTATTGTATATAATTTAATCTGTTTTATGTCGTGTACTGAGTTTTGAAATTATGCAACGCAAGTTGCGACCTACATATGGAGCAGAACTTTGACACTAATGAAGCAGTCGAAGTAATAGGAACATTTCAAAAATACTTGGGGAGCTATTATGAAGCTATGATAGTTCAGCGCTGCTTTGACAACCACTACGAAGTAAAGTATTTCTCCCTTCTTGATCCCGTCACAAACAATAGACTACAAGAAACAGTTTCTCATACAAGAATTATGCGCCCTCCATCTATAATCTATCAGAGTACATATACTGAAGGTGATATTATTCAAGTTTTGATGAAATATGGATAGTGGAAGGGAATCGTGACATATAAATGGTCACTTAAGAAAAAGTACCAAATTTATTTACCTTTAACTAATATCAGTGTTAAGACTACCGTATCTCTTATGAGACCTTTGTACTGATGCTATAGGTCTATGTAATAAAAAAATATGTATCTTGTATCTTTTTTTTTTACCACTTCTTGTATCTTTTTTTGTCCCTGTTTTTTTATCATGTTTAATTAGATGTTTAATCTACGCTTTTTTATTTAAATAAAATTAGGTGTACTTTTTGTTATCCCAAAATATTGTATAGTAAATATTTCATGTTCTTCTTGTTTTTCAGCTATACCAAGTGTACATATAATTTTTTTTTTGTGTTTCTTAAGCAAATGTGAATCATAGAAAATATGTTGTTCACTTTACGCGATGAACAACTATTATTTATATTTAATATATATATATATCATCTTTCACCTTCACATCAACCAATAAAAATTTTACATGCCCATCCTTCTTCATTATAACAGTACCTTTCATTTGACATTATCAACAATTTCTATTGAAATATTATGCATAAATATAACACATTTATGCGACCTAAAAAAACATGTACATTTTTTTTGACTCGTAAGATATGAATATTATTACAAACAATTTAGACGAAAGATATGAGTACAAAAGTTAATTTGTCATATTACCATTGCTAGAATGCCTACACTTTCCATATTGAAACTGCAAATAATATATAAACTTACTGAATATTGACTGTTGATACCCGGAATTGTCACCGCGTTGGTGCACGAGATGATAATATCGACATAAAAGATTAAGGCGCTAAGCACACTTTTAACCCGCTAGGCATACTCTTAACGCGCTAGGCACGCTTTTAAAGCGCTAAGTACGCGAACCGCTAAAATGAAATAAGTGTATGCGTATGACAACATGTATATATGTAAAAGTAATTATACAGATCGGTCGTTTGTCTTGAAGTGAATGTGGGCTTGACTCGTTGGGCCTAGCAAATGACTTATTTTAAAGGCCCACTTAAGTTAATGAAGAAGGGCTCGGTGCAAAAGCCACAAAATCATCCTCCAAGTAGCTCATTTCTTGCCCACTCATACTTTGCCATGTCACCACACCATTCACATGCAAGTTTGCTTACCTAAACACAAATTCCTCATCCCACATCGACAAATGGGAAAAGAAGCAAGCACCTCCACAAGTTATATATAGGAAGGAGGAGGTAAAATATAGGGGATCGGAAAAAGCCGAGTCCCGAGACGTGTTCTCGAGGGACGGGCTCCGATGTGTTTGAGTCTCCGAGGAGCTCGCACTATTTTACGGGAAAGACATTAAAAAGTCTTATAAGCCTCCGAAAAGAGAATAAAATAATACGCGGGGGGTGGGAGAGCTCGAAGAAAGACGAGCCGGTTTCTAGCGCGCCGAAAGGCCCGAGAGTTTAATAATTTTATCCCGTAGTTAGTTCGAGATTTTCGGACCTCAACATTGGCGCCGTCCGTGGGGATCTTCTCATCCTTGGACTGTCATGCTCTCGGGTCGTCGGTTAAGAATCGCGCAGGTTAGTGTGTTTTTTGCTTATATAATTAGTATGCATTTTTAATTAGCATGGATCGCGATGGACGCGCGGCCCCATCGCGCTGCCGTGGCCTTGGCCCGCGGCCCCATCGAGGCACGTGGCCTTGGCTCGCGGCCTTGCCCCGTGGCCCCATCACGGCCCGTGGCCTTGGCCCGCGACCCCATAATAATATCTCCGAAAAGAGAATAAACTAACAACCCTCCGAAACGAGAATAAACTAACAAGCCTCCGCCGTATCTTCACCGGCCCGCCACCGCGCTCTTCCGACCTCTTGCCGTCGCGCTTATCTCTCTAGCGTGGTCCGTTGCCGTGGCCTGTGGCCCCCTTCTGGACATCGCGTGGCCGGAGACGCGGAGGTTCGTGACTGGAGTGCGTGGCAAGCTTCACTGATTCTGTTACACGTTGCCAGCGCGCTAAGTGCAAAAATTGACGTGTATGTAACTCCGATCGAGTTCGGGTTGCTCGTGTTGTTCTTGTTGTCAGGATTTGTTGTTTTAGGGTTTTGTGAATTTGTCAAATCTTTTGTAACGCGCTTGCTTGGCAGGTCATAAGCACTAATGAAAAGATCTCTCTTTTTGGTTTGGGGGAAGAGGCTCGGGGTTTTATTTTGCCCGGCTCTTCCTCTGGTGCGCGGTGTTGATTATGGTGTGGTGTCTTCTTACGCGCTACTCTCACTTTTTGCATTCCAGCGCCTAGCGAACGCCATTAATGAACCTCGAGATATTAGCAATTGACTAATACAGGTTTGTTATACACAAGTTTAACACCAAACTAAATAACGCATCCGAGACGAGAATAAACTAAATAAGCCTCATATGGCCCGCGACCCCATTTAGACAACGGCTGTTTTTGAGCTTTGCTCACAGTTACCGTCAACGCGCTAATCACATTCTGTAAAGCAAAACGCGCGCGATGCGCATAGGCGCACTCGAGTCGGTTACGCCGCTCGCAGCTGCTTAAAGCCTTAAAACATCAAACTCCACAGTCGTTAGGGAAAACCCGAGTTGCCGTCCTCGCTCGGGGTTGTCCGCTAACGCGCGCGATGCGCATAGGCGCACTCGAGTCGGTTACGCCGCTCGCAGCTGCTTAAAGCCTTAAAACATCAAACTCCACAGTCGTTAGGGAAAACTCGAGTTGCCGTCCTCGCTCGGGGTTGTCCGCTAACGCGCGCGATGCGCATAGGCGCACTCGAGTCGGTTACGCCGCTCGCAGCTGCTTAAAGCCTTAAAACATCAAACTCCACAGTCGTTAGGGAAAACCCGAGTTGCCGTTCTCGCTCGGGGTTGTCCGCTAACGCGCGCAATGCGCATAGGCGCACTCGAGTCGGTTACGCCGCTCGCAGCTGCTTAAAGCCTTAAAACATCAAACTCCACAGTCGTTAGGGAAAACCCGAGTTGCCGTCCTCGCTCGGGGTTGTCCGCTAACGCGCGCGATGCGCATAGGCGCACTCGAGTCGGTTACGCCGCTCGCAGCTGCTTAAAGCCTTAAAACATCAAACTCCACAGTCGTTAGGGAAAGCCCGAGTTGCCGTCCTCGCTCGGGGTTGTCCGCTAACGCGCGCGATGCGCATAGGCGCACTCGAGTCGGTTACGCCGCTCGCAGCTGCTTAAAGCCTTAAAACATCAAACTCCACAGTCGTTAGGGAAAACCCGAGTTGCCGTCCTCGCTCGGGGTTGTCCGCTAACGCGCGCGATGCGCATAGGCGCACTCGAGTCGGTTACGCCGCTCGCAGCTGCTTAAAGCCTTAAAACATCAAACTCCACAGTCGTTAGGGAAAACTCGAGTTGCCGTCCTCGCTCGGGGTTGTCCGCTAACGCGCGCGATGCGCATAGGCGCACTCGAGTCGGTTACGCCGCTCGCAGCTGCTTAAAGCCTTAAAACATCAAACTCCACAGTCGTTAGGGAAAACCCGAGTTGCCGTTCTCGCTCGGGGTTGTCCGCTAACGCGCGCAATGCGCATAGGCGCACTCGAGTCGGTTACGCCGCTCGCAGCTGCTTAAAGCCTTAAAACATCAAACTCCACAGTCGTTAGGGAAAACCCGAGTTGCCGTCCTCGCTCGGGGTTGTCCGCTAACGCGCGCGATGCGCATAGGCGCACTCGAGTCGGTTACGCCGCTCGCAGCTGCTTAAAGCCTTAAAACATCAAACTCCACAGTCGTTAGGGAAAGCCCGAGTTGCCGTCCTCGCTCGGGGTTGTCCGCTAACGCGCGCGATGCGCATAGGCGCACTCGAGTCGGTTACGCCGCTCGCAGCTGCTTAAAGCCTTAAAACATCAAACTCCACAGTCGTTAGGGAAAACCCGAGTTGCCGTCCTCGCTCGGGATTGTCCGCTAATGCGCGCGATGCGCATAGGCGCACTCGAGTCGGTTACGCCGCTCGCAGCTGCTTAAAGCCTTAAAACATCAAACTCCACAGTCGTTAGGGAAAACCCGAGTTGCCGTCCTCGCTCGGGGTTGTCCGCTAACGCGCGCGATGCGCATAGGCGCACTCGAGTCGGTTACGCCGCTCGCAGCTGCTTAAAGCCTTAAAACATCAAACTCCACAGTCGTTAGGGAAAACCCGAGTTGCCGTCCTCGCTCGGGGTTGTCCGCTAACGCGCGCGATGCGCATAGGCGCACTCGAGTCGGTTACGCCGCTCGCAGCTGCTTAAAGCCTTAAAACATCAAACTCCACAGTCGTTAGGGAAAACCCGAGTTGCCGTCCTCGCTCGGGGTTGTCCGCTAACGCGCGCGATGCGCATAGGCGCACTCGAGTCGGTTACCCCGCTCGCAGCTGCTTAAAGCCTTAAAACATCGAAAATCCACAGTTATCGTTAAGGCAAATCGCCGAGCTGAGCTCGGGGTTTGGCCCGCGTTGGACGCAAGGGCGCGCTCGAGTTGACTTCATCGCTCGTAGTCGCGATAAACCCAAATATCCAAATTCTATAAGGCAAATCGCCGATCTGAGCTCGGGGTTTGGCCCGCGTTGGACGCGAGGGCGCGCTCGAGTTGACTTCATCGCTCATAGTCGCGATAAACCCAAATATCCAAATTCTATAAGGCAAATCGCCGAGCTGAGCTCGGGGTTTGGCCCGCGTTGGACGCGAGGGCGCGCTCGAGTTGACTTCATCGCTCGCAGCCGCGATAAACCCAAATATCCAAATTCTATAAGGCAAACCGCCGAGCTAAGCTCGGGGTTTGGCCCGCGCTGGACGCGAGGGTGCACTCGAGTTGACCTCATCGCTCGTTGTCGCGATAAACCCAAAAATCTAATTTTTATATGAGACAAACCGCCGAGCTAAGCTCGGGGTTTGGCCCGCGTAATGCACGTAGGCGTGCTGATGCCCGGTTACAAACAACGCGTTGACCATATGTATGTGCATCAAGTGAGTGCCTCGTTTGTCCTTGAAATACTAAGGACATCCGAGTCACGGGGTTGTGTTGATACCCGGAATTGTCACCGCGTTGGTGCACGAGATGATAATATCGACATAAAAGATTAAGGCGCTAAGCACACTTTTAACGCGCTAGGCATACTCTTAACGCGCTAGGCACGCTTTTAAAGCGCTAAGTACGCGAACCGCTAAAATGAAATAAGTGTATGCGTATGAAAACATGTATATACGTAAAAGTAATTATACAGATCGGTCGTTTGTGTTGAAGTGAATGTGGGCTTGACTCGTTGGGCCTAGCAAATGACTTATTTTAAAGGCCCACTTAAGTTAATGAAGATGGGCTCGGTACAAAAGCCATAAAATCAACCTCCAAGTAGCTCATTTCTTGCCCACTCATACTTTGCCATGTCACCACACCATTCACATGCAAGTTTGCTTACCTAAACACAAATTCCTCATCCCACATCGACAAATGGGAAAAGAAGCAAGCACCTCCACAAGTTATATATAGGAAGGAGGAGGAAAAATATAGGGGATCGGAAAAAGCCGAGTCCCGAGACGTGTTCTCGAGGGACGGGCTCCGACGTGTTTGAGTCTCCGAGGAGCTTGCACTATTTTACGGGAAAGACATTAAAAAGTCTTATAAGCCTCCGAAAAGAGAATAAAATAATACGCGGGGGGTGGGAGAGCTCGAAGAAAGACGAGCCGGTTTCTAGCGCACCGAAAGGCCCGAGAGTTTAATAATTTTATCCCGTAGTTAGTTCGAGATTTTCGGACCTCAACATTGACGGTACTCCTCGAAAAGTTTAATTTCTGGTGCACATAAAATGCTAAATATTAACGTTACACTTTATCATGCATAAAAAAAATGCATGTATTACACCTAAGAAACACATGTTTTATATACTTATTTACATTTGGATAAAGTTATCCAAAAGAATACATCTTTTATTTAGTAGCATCAAACAAACAACAACCATGACTACCAAATTCGAACCTGAATTTGTACAATTAAGAGATGAAAGGTCCAAATAATAACTAAGTATAGTAACTTTTCGGGGACGCGGTAATACTAATTAATTTGAGATTGATCGACATACTGACGACTAAGGAAGCAAGGAGGCGAACACTAAGGCGAATGATTGTTGGCGGAAGACGAGAAATTAGGGTTTGAAAGAGAAAGTAGAGAAGTGGAGAGAGGAAAAACAAATTGAAGAAAAGTGATTACCTGAGGAAGAAGAAAAGGCGACTATAGAAGAAAAAACCATTGTAGGAGAAGTGAAGAAGAAGAAAGAAGATTTGGGGAAAAAAATTGCGGCTAAGGAAGAGCAGAATGCGGCTGCAGACGTCACTATATATGCAGGATTACAACGAAACTCAATTCTTTATACTAATTATTTTGTGACTACTGTATCAACCTAATAAAGATTACTATATTAAAGATAAGGTTTGATGTTCACACATCAACCTACCCTTTTACTATAGTATAGATTTTTGGGTTTCCTTTTGTGCCCCTTCCTTTGTAGTGTAAAATAAATCAACAGTACCTAGTTATTTTTTTTGATAAGTTGAATTTTTTAATACTACATATAAAACATGTTTGGTGGATCAAATACATGGTCGTACACATTGATGTGAGGATTCAATAAATAGGAGTGTCTAATTTACATGAAACTTATAATAAAATTTTGAAAATCAGGTGAGTGAAGCACGGACACGAGTTAATATACACTAATGTAAGTTTATGCAATAAGATCAATGAACCTCTACCTAGAAAAGCGATCAAATTATGAAGTGTTGTGCCCATACGAAATTATACTCAAATCTAGACACTCAAGATTAACTCTATTATGAGAATCAATTTGGATAGACAATTAACTTTAGACCCTACTACACTATTTAATATAAAGTACTTTTAGCTAAAAAATATATCGGGGAATCCAGGCGCCCCGCTTTTACCGTCCCGACGAGTCAAACCGCGATCAATTTACCGAAAAGCTGATCCAGAGGGCCGGTCGTGGTGGAAGCTTACGAGATGAATTAAGCTCAATCCAGCAGTTGACCTTGAATTAATTGTGTGATGAAGTGAAGGTGAAGTGAAGTGAAATTGGGTAAGAATTGAACGTGTTGGAAGCCAACATGACTCATTAAAGTGAACTGATTAAAGTGAACGTGGTGAGAAGTGAATTAAAACTGATTCCTGCAGCTTGTCGAAGTGATTGGTGATGCAGTGAAAGTGAAAGTAAAGTGGGTGAGAAGTAAATGAAGTTGTAGCGGTTAAACGGGAAATCAACGAACTTTCTAACATAACTATTTGTCGTTTTACCTCGCCTAGCTATAAAAACTCTTGTTACTCTCTTTACTCTTATCCTCCGTCTTCATCAAAAAAGCTTTCATTTCGTTGTAGTTACGTCTTCTACGATTTTGCCACAACCAAAAGCTCCCAGTTAATTTTTTTCTCCTCAGATTTGGCGGTAATCGGTTTAGAGATGTCGGATTTCTTCACAATTTGACGGTAAATTTTTTTGTTTAGTGAATATATATAAACCACATGATATTGTATATATTGATTTGTTTATAATTTGAGATTATATTGTTAATTGAAATAATTACATGTTAAATGCTGTCTTATTGGGACGTTTTTCAAAATCTCAATCCAAATTCAAATGATTTAAATGAAGAATTTATGAATATGGGCGTCGGAAGTGGATCGGTTGATGAGAATATGCATCAAAATGTCTATCAAAATGAACAGTTTGTTCAGCATGAATATCAAAATGAGGGGTTTCAAGAAAATCTACACCAAAATGAACAAGAAGAAGAAGAAGCGGTACGTAGTGTATAATTAGATAAATTATTTAATTTAATTCATTGTAATATATATAATCCATTAACTTATGTTTAACTCATTGTCATTAGTATACAATTGCATAAAATTTATGCTTCGAATAGGTCTACAAACATGAAATTTATGAACTTTATTATGTCATTGAAATTTTCGCTTTGTATATGTTTGTTGTTTAAATTCATACACTCTATTGTATCATTTAATTTTAAAATTTTCTTGTCATTATATGGAAGAATACCCAATTCCCTGATTTTAGTGGTTACTTCCAAACTGATAATGAGTGGGAAGACGCGCATATTGCGGCGGTTGAGCCAAAGAAGTAGGGCGAATCTTAGAAATGGCGCTGACCATTAAAAACTCACTGGTTACAAAGTTTTATGTGGGTTGCGCTTTTTCTGGTTCGTACAAGCCAAAAATAAAAGGCAAATCTAGTGCTATTGAGCCGAATGTCGGTGATAATCTAAAGGCAACACCACGATCGAGAAAGATTGGTTGTCCGTTTGACCTGATGGGTAGGCGGGACCTCAAGACCCAAATGTGAAAGTTGACTGTTATGCACGGTCGGCATAATCATGTATTAGACATGCTGGAGATATATACATATATTGGACGATTGAACGAGGAGTAGAAAGAGGAAGCAACACGATTAACTTTGGCCCACGTTGAGCCTAAGAAGCTCATGACATACTTACACAACAAGTAGCCTGGAATTAAAACAACGATGAAGTAGTTGTACGCTTTTCGACAAGAAGTGTTTAAAAGCATAGATGCGGTCGATGATGGTAACACAATTTGCATTGAGTTACTTGATTGAATTTGAGTACTATTTTGATTATCGCACTGTTGAGGAAGGCGGTGAGATAGACAATCTTTTCGTTGCCCATCGGAAGTCACTGAAATTGTCAAAGTTGTTTCCCTATGCAGTGGTTATGGATGCGACATACAAAACGAACAAGTAAGTACATCTTAGATCTCTTGTAATTAGTAGATTATGGTAAACAAAAATTTATCTTATTCACTTGATTGCAGCTATAACATGCCTTTGTGTGAAATGGTGGGATTTACATGTACTGGGCAGACCTTCAAAATTGTTTTTGCATTTATGGAGATGGGGATCCAAAACGAGAGTTGTTCAACAAGGTTGGAAAATGTCTGAGGTTATAGTGACAGATCGAGATGTAGCTGAGGTGAATGTTGTAATGTCTATATTTCCTAAAGCCCACCACTTGTTATGTTGGGTGCATATCCAACGTAATTGTAGAGAATATGCTTTCAGTCTTAAGTTTAAAGATACTTCGGCGGACTGGTTCACAAACAAAGCATGAGACTTGTTTAGTAGTATATCGGTGGTAGAGTATGATGCGCATCGTGGATATTTAGAAAAGGAGCTGAAGAAGACATTGTATAGGTACCTCGAGAGGAATTGGCTGAATTATTACCGCAATTATACTGTGCGAACGTACTCCGATCACCGTCTTAATCTATCCACAAGGACAACTAACAAGTAAATTATAAAGCTTAGACACTCGTACATACTATATAGACGAATAAGAACTCGAAGTATTAATGATCCTAGCAATCAATGAATTATTGACAAGGACGAGGGACAACACAATGTACTAGAATATTTTTTGGAGACGTCCGTTGCAGGGTTCAGTACCTTGTTGAGAAAGATACACGCCGATGTGAATATTCAGGTGAACACCATCCGGGCGGAGATGGAACGTGATCGTACATCTATACCGCTGGGCATCTTGCATGCGTCCGAGTCGCTAAGGACCATGTTCTCTAACCTCACACCGAAGGTTTACAACAAGTGTATTGGAGATATCTTTGACCAAAACCGTTATATTACCACCCCGGGTAGCGGATTTCGTATGGTATGCGACAATTCATGGTGGAACTCAGCTCGTGGACTTCCATGCCCTCACCAGCTCGTGGACTTCCATGCCCTCACCAGGAGGAGGCGAGTTGTTGGTGGGCGAGAGAGATCGAGCAGGAGGAGGAAGAGAGGGGCCGTAGTAGGCCGCCGGCGTTGGTCTCAAGCCCCGCAAAACAGAGGATGGGGTGTGGGTCGTCGGATTCGGGTCAGGGTTCACCGGGGTTAGCCGGGTTGGGTAGTAGCGAGCGGGGCGAGCCAGAGGTGGGTCGAGCGCGAAAATCGAGCAGGCTGGCCGGAGGTTAGCCGGTGGAAGCTTGAAAGCTTCATACCTGTCCACAAAGAAAATCAGGAAAGTAAGAGAAAGAAGGTAGAAGATGAAGGTGGGGGCCACGTCACTCATTAGGAAAAGGTAAAGTTGGGTGGGGATGGATGTGGAAAAGGGTCAAGTTGACCGGCACGGCAAGATGGGAAATTGTGGGGTGATTTTTAAGGAAGTAATCTTACTTACAGATTGGTGAAATTATGGGTTTATCGGTTTGTGGGTTTGGTTAATTGGATTTTGAGTATACTTCGTATTAGTTAATTAGGTGGGTTTTAAAGGTGGGTCAGAAAATTAGTTAGTCGAGCTGGTCAGTGTTAAGTCGGGTTCCGGTTCCGAGATTTCCGGGTTCTTTATAAATTCTCCTAAACAATAATAATCCTCTTAATCTAAAAGCGCGTTAATTATCATTTCTAGGTGATTGATCTGTATAATCCGTTATCATCCCTCATTCGTAGCGGAATTTCTTCGTCTTCTAGGTAAGTCGATTTTTGACTTGCTCAGTTCCGTTCTAGCCTGTTAGGGTTGCGTGGTTGTTATGAGATAGGTTTTGGGAATTAGTCCCGAACGTCTTTTATGGAATATTTTTATGCTTGCGATAATGTGTGAACATCGGTTTTAAAAAGTGTTTTCATTGAATAATGTTTCAAATGGATTTCTCTATGGGTTTCGTACCGACACATCCATATGTGTAGACAATCGGTGGAGAAGTGATGTCTAGATGTTGGATCGTGGGGCGGACAAACCACTTTCAAAACCAAAAAGCTATCTGTGTTTTTGGCAAGCTCCCGAGGAGACTTGACCAAGGGTTAGAAGGATAAGGAGTGGGAGGGCCTTCCCCCGACACTCAAAACGCTAGGTGGGTAAAGCGTTGGATGGTAGTGCAATGGTGGGTGTAGGAACTAAGGATGGTTGTGTGTGTGTGTGTGTGTGTGTATGTGTGTGTGTTAAGTCGACGTTCAATCTCTAAGGCGGGTTCCTGCTGAGAACGGAATAGTGTTCGTGTCCAGTGTGTGTGTGAATTTGTGAACGTATGAGTAATGGTTTAGTGCCTAGATGTGGACTTTGGAAATGATTGTGTGACTAACTGGATTTAGGAATGGACTAGAATTGTGTGTGTGTGATTGCGGACTTGTTTGCTGACCTTAGAAAAAAAACTGTTTTGAAACGTCTTGTAGTTGCTATCTTGACTCTGACTTGATAGGATAGGATCTGACCCTTCGGGGAATTATTTTTAATATTCCAGACATTCAGGTTGTCGTAACCGAGCCTTGGCGAAATGGTGGTGCAGTACAGTAGCGTGTCACAGTAGATAGTTTTGGGGTGTTGTTTGTTTTGTTAGATCTTAATGTGTTATTTCTGTTATATTGTTAAGCGAGCATAAGTTTGTGTGGTTGTAGGTTATGAGTTCTTGTTAGTAGAGTACTGGTTAGTATTTGTTTCGGGTGTTGTGTTTGGGGTTGGTTCAAGACATCTTGGGTTGTAAAACTATAAATTTTATTTCTTTTCTTGTACGAGTTGGATGTTTTCTTATTTTCTTGTCGTGTCCTCGTTGCAAGATCCAGTTGTTCCGTTGTCAAATTAGCGTGGTAATGCCTCGTGAGGTCTACTACTGAGTAATGCCTTGTTAGAAAGACTGGGTGCTACACTCCTATTCATTATAAATGCTTCGGATGTTCCGTTGCGGATATAGGGCGCTTGCTCATTTGATTGGGTGGGGGGAAGGTCGAGTGGGCAAGAATGAGGTAAGAGATGGTTCATGAGTTGATGGCACACTAGGAGATATATGTTGTTGTGCAACCTTATATTACCCCGATTGATGATTTAATCAACAACGTGAATTGGACCCACCCTTGGTGCGATGAGGGGAAATGGATTGAGACTCCGATGGTGGGTTTGGCGTTTGCTACTAGATTCAAGTGCGCACTTGTTGTACTATCACATCGCGGTCCGTACACATGTCTCCCGATGATCGCAAGCAACGCGCCTTCCACGCCCGTATGATCATCTGTTGTGTGCATTTCTCATCTTGGAAACCACTATGTCCGGGTATGACAAAATAAATTTTGTTTTTAGTAATCTCTATTTTACGATTCAGATACTTTTATTGTAGGTTACATTACAAGTTGATGCCCCTATACCCCTTGTTGCGAAGATGTGGACATGTTTCCATCACATTAGTGTCAACGGGTGGGATGTACAATACATGAACCGTATGGCAATGTATGAGCGATATATAGAGCAATTTGAGTTACCTCCAAGTTACTTTTAGTTTGGGGGTTGTACGAAGTTGCTTATTTGTATTGCTCATTATTATTGTAATCTATGTTTCATTATAATGATAAGCTTTTTTTAATACATCATCTGAACCCAAAACCGAACCCCACTAACCCGATTTGCCCGAACTAGCCTAGCCACTGCTAACTAGCCGAACCCCACCAAGAACCTAATCAAACTTTTGACCGCATCAAAACCACTTTTCTCCTATGGTCCCCACTAACTCCTCCTTCTAAACCACTTTTCTCCTATGGCCCCCATTATGCAATTGAAGATGGAATGGGGGTTTTAGTTAAATAGGTCTTAGGTTTTTGATTAATCTTATCTTGAAAGCTTAAGTAAGGATTAAATAACCCTGTTATTTATATCTATTATTTCTTCTTTCAAATTGTTAGATAGCTTAGATAATAATTAATAATTTATTAAGAAAAAAGCCTCAGCAATTAGGGAAGGATGAGTAGGACGCCATAATCATTAAACAAAGGAGACCTACTAGACCTAATCGAGATCTGAGGTCTCACACACAGAACCATTAAAAACCAACTACATAAAACAATCAGTCCATCACGTAAAACCTGAAACCAAACTACTAATAAAACCCGACATCACTATGACGTCTCGTCTGGTACATTGAGGGAGGATGAGTAGGACGCGAGTTGAGGCATCTTCCATTCATATCGATTTGGTACATTGAGGTCCTCTTTATGATGCTACGGACGGCTGTCCGAAGTGCAAGGGGTAAACTCGGACTCGGATAGGATAGGATTGTGCGTGCCGGGCCCTTCGGGTGTCATATTTTGGCCGAGTTGGGGGGGAACCCGTGAAAGTGGGTCTGACAATCCAACTTCAATCGCTCCGAGAAGATTTGTTCCCCATCCACCCAATCTCCTATATTGTTGATAGTGGCATATCACACCTTGTATGTAAGTCATGCGCTGGGTACAAAACATAATTATAAAAAAAATCTTATGTTGTACGATAAATAACATGTTTGATTAAAAGATAGCAATAAACGCGTACCCCATAGATGTTGACGCCAGAGGGTGCTTGTATTTGCTAATTTGCGATGGCCTTAGCAGAAGTCGGCAACAAATAAGGATGGGAGTGTCTCCTAAGCCATGGTAGATAGTCATCATCTGCAGAGTATGGAAACATAACCACCTCTCCTTCTGGTATTAGGGACGCCATTTGATTATCCCAATGATCATCGTCCTGGTCAAACGTGACCACGTACTGATGTCGTCTGAGGTTATTGTTTCTTCTCACTTCGTGCGGTCTGATGACATCCCACTGTGGGATTTTTGTTTATAGCCCATTTATCGCGTACATCTTTCGGGAATATATGGCTCCTGAATATTGAAATACGTTAGCAAACCTCTATACCGGGTGAGTGAACCATCACCATCCGTGAATCTGGTGCAATTAGGTCATAACATCCAATCGACCTATAACAAATAATGAATTAAATATGGTTAATATTTTTAAACTTCATATGTTAACATTTCTTTATTATAAATGAAATTACCTGCTCCATTGTCATTAGGTCCAGTGCTAATCGTATGTCCCTCAATTGTCCGCTGCTCCGATGTCGACTCACATCTCCCTCGTATTCGATCGAACCTTGACCAACCCTTCTACTTAAGCGCGGCCTCTTCATCGTGGGAGATATCTCCATATCCAAACCTACATCAGAATTAAACATCTTAACTACTCCCTCGTATTCGATCGAACCTTGACCAACCCTTCTAAAAAAAACTTTAGTGCTGTTTAGAAAAAAACGTTGTTGCTCATTCATTAATTCTAGTATGTGGTTACCAAATAAGCAATGACATTTCTCAATTTATTCTTAGGTAAGGTCTAAATGATTTATTCTAATGAACTAGAAGACAATATTTACAAACAATTATTTTACAAAATTAAGATTTAGTTTAAAGGTCACGTGCTGGTATTGTCAAAATAAAGAGCACCCCCGTGTTAAGACAATATTTATCTAAAATTTTAATTTAGATCTAAAATTTTATTTTATTTTTATTTGAATAATAGGGTTAAGTATAGTCACATGTAGGATGTACATACAGCCGCTGATTTGGCCTGTCTTTTCGTGAGTCGCGCAACCTAACTGTGTGTACAAGTAAGTCAATGCACCTGCTCCCCAAGCAAAACGACACGTGGCCCTATGGTCTAACAACATATGCATATTTGTATGACACCGCATTTCTTGACTTGTCCGAAAAAAGAGTACTTCCGAGAAGCAAAAGCAAATATGAAGATGCGATAAAAGACGAGTTGCCTCCATTCATAATGGCAATCCTAAGCTGTGCTTTCAACTTCACGATGTTGATGCCACCATCATTGGCAATCTGATGGTTCAAGTTGTCGGGGTCAAACCCAAACATTTTTGCTATTATACCCCGTATTTCCAAGTCACTTCGTTGACTAAACCCAACAGACATCTTCATCCCATCGATCAACAACTGTAGGATTTGTTGGACGTCATGTAAGGTGATTTTCATTTTCACCCCAAAGAAGATGAAAAATTTTGGTCTCGGGGTGCCACCTCTCCACTACTGCTGAGACTAATGCTTCATCTATCTCCCTGAATGTGCATTTTCATAGTCCTAACAAACGGCTTTGTTCAACTAGCCTCAACCAAGGTTGCCCTTCAATACCACGAGCAAGCTCTTTCAAGTCATCAATTGCACCACCCCGTGCATGACATCTACATCCTAGCATGCTAGTCACATAACAACAAACACAATAAGTCTTGCACGATATTATAAAATATGAATATTATATAATGTTCTTACATTTGAGTGGTCCCAAACGTAATGTGTGATGTGTGCTATAATGGACCAATAATTCATTATTAGGAGAACCACCATCATATCCGCCTTAGCGAGCCTCATGACCAACCGAGATTTGAACTGGTTGTGGGGCCACATATTGATCCCCGATTAGGATTTGATAATTTCCATGCCTAGTGGAAGACCCTTCTCCCGTATAATAACCCCCACGTGGGTATGGGTATACATTAGGCATTGCATATGACATGCCCACAACTTGAGTTTGCCCAATCGAAGGCCCGACATCAGGGTAGTTAGTGTAGGGGTTTTGGGAATGACCCGTTAATAATCGAGTAATCGAGTCTATGACCTCCTACCACCAGCATCTCCGGCAACCACGTCACCGGTTTTTCGTCTCGTCCACCTTCCCGGTCATGCACTGTCTCCGACAACCAATTTGATCGGGTTTGGGCACCAACAAAGAAGATGGTGGTGCGCCGGCGGAAAGAGGTGGCAAGACCATGGCGAAAAAAGGCAGAGTACTAGATTTGGAGAGAAGAAATGAGAAATTGGGATGTTTCATGTGGCTAGTCTACAAGCAGCTACTTTATCAAGGATGTAGCTAGGCTGCACCAAAATTTAACACGAAATTAAGTAACCAAGATCTAATTTCATAAATAGTATTCAATTACAAGGTCAAAATATAATGATCGATCAATTTACATATGCAGAAGAGGATCAGTTGGCAACGGAATTAATTATGCCTCTAGATTAATTCTTCATATGACATGGTTATTTGCCGAGGTTGACAAAGGTATATGCATCAAAATGGTAATGCTAGATTGTGGATAGTAAGCAAAATTGAAAAATAATATAGAATCATATGCATCAATCATCTTATCAACAATTACAACTACAATGACATTCAATCGTGATTCTCTTGCATGATTATTGAGAATAGAACCTAAAATCAAGTATGAAACTTACACATTAGTAATCCATCCATCTAAGCTTAAACATTCCATTTATGGTCTTTAATTATTGAGGAAAATGATTAAAGATCCTTCTTTCCCCTAAACCATCCTCCTTCCATTTATAGTAGCATATCATTTTCAATCATTTAGTTTATAAATCGGGTGGAGATCTAGCATATATGCAAGCTAATACATATGTATAAAATTGTTACACTAATTTCATAAACATAGAATAACCTAAGAACACTTTCCACATCAATTACAAGTAAAACATGGGAATAAAGTACACTTTTTTGACAAGGAGTTTAATAGGTCAATGCAATTCGCTGCTCCCTAACACATAATGTATCTGATTTAATGATACAACTAAAAAACAATGCATTTTGAAATGTATTTATAGCGGTGTATGTCCCAATAAAAGTTGTTAATGGCAAAAATGCCCTCATTTTACCTAATTTGCATCATTGTCCAAAATAACTATATATAGTCAATGCCTATTATAAAGGTCCAAAAAAGGGTTTGATGTTCATTTTACTTGGACTATTATCAAATTCTATAATATTTTTTATTTTAAAATTCTCGTAGACATAAATTAATTTAAAAACAATAATTATATATTAAAATTCTAATGTTTTATATTACTAAAATAATCCTAACCCCACCTTAGATTAAATTAATTATAATTTAGCTTTTATCAAAAAATATATCATCTTTATAGTTTGTATTAAAAGTTTATTAGTTTTCTTTATATTTTATGTCTTTAATATATGAAATTGAATTCTTTCTTTGAAAAACGATTAAAATTTCTTGACTAGATAAATTATCTATTAGATTTGTGTATGATCCCACCTTATATTTAATTGATTAATGATTAATTAATACTCAATTTAACTATATCACTTATTAATTTTGTCATAGTATTAATATATTTTTATGGAGGTTTAAAAAATAAAATAGAAATTTAATTATGGAATTGTCATACATTAAATCAATTATATATTCAATTTTCAATGAATAGATGATTTTTATCTTTAATATAAAATTATTTATTATTTTTCCTTAAATTATATATAGAAAAAGAATACATTTCTCATTTCATTTCCTCATCATGGTTCCTGTAAAGATGGGAACCATGATGAGGCAATCAAGGTGCTGAATCAGATGACAAAGAAAAGCTGCTCTCCAGATGCCCACAGTTTCAATCCAATCTTCAATTGTATATCTAAGTCAGGAGACGTGAATGGCGTTCACCGGCTATTTGTAAGCTAAGGATGAAGGAGCTCAATTGTAAGCCGGTTACCGTCACATACAATATTTTGATGAACACGTTTGCTGGGTCCAAATTAACTGACATGGTGTTGAAACTTAAGAAGGCATGGACGAGGAAGGAATTGAGCCTAACGTCAATACTTATAGGGTTTTGATCAAGGTGTTATGTGGAATGGGGCATGGGAACAATGCTTACAATCTGTTTAGAGAGATGTTAGAGGAGAAATGTATGAGGCCGACATTGTCATTGTATGAGATGGTTTTGCAGCAGCTGAGAAAGGCCGGACAGTTGAAGAAGCATGAAGAGTTGGTGTAGAAGATGGTTGATAGGGGATTTGTGACTCGTCCTCTATGATAAATTCTTAATTTTGAGCGGGCTTTTGTGATTTGCAATCTTATTTTTACAGTGTTGTACATTTTTTGGGCTGTATGATCAGCGTAGACAAATTTTTATCAATTGTGAAAATTAATATTTTTTTTTACATTTTCCTATTTAAAAGAAAATAAAATACATAACTTTTATAGCAATAATGCCCAAAAGGACATTACTTGCCATTTAGCCTAAATAAGGTATATTTGACATTATCAACCTTTTTTGGGGCACCTATGCAAATTTGACTATTGAAATTGAGAGAAACACTTCACGAATAATATCTAGAGAAAAAAAAACAATGGATTATCTTTCAAAAAAAAGTTACATGTAGAGACATTAAAAGGAAAAAAAGAGGTCTTTGTCAGTCTAAACAAGTTAAACTTCTTCATATCAGTGGTGTGGTTCCCTTTGATGACTTGCTAGTGAATTATACTCTTGGGAACATCTGAAATGATATTCCAATCATGTCCATTCCTAACACATTTTGATTCAAGCGCATCACAATGATTAATAATACTTTGTTGCAACTGGAAAAAATTTCGAGCACTCCTAGGCATATAAGTCAGGAGGGGACATCCGGTTAAAATCAACTTTAAAAGAGATGTATATCTACCCACCTCCTCAATCTTGTACACTTTTAAATCCTTAAATGATGCAAGAGAGTAATTGCTTGTAGCCCTCGGGGTAGAATTAGGGCTGGGCAAAATCCAGTCCGAACTAGAATCTTGAACCGACACGGACCGGGACCGGACCGGCCTCGGTCCAGGAAAGTGAAGGTTGCCGGTCCTGGTCCGGACCGGAAATTTAGAAAATAGTAGGATTCTTTTTTATCTAGGGTTTTTACAATTTCACTTTTACCATCCCCTTGGTCCCGAGACTCCCGAGTGCACCTCCCTCACCCTCTAGTCCTCTACACCTCTCCCCGAGTCCCGAGTCTCCTCCGGCACCCTTCGACCTCCGGCCAGCCGACGTCCTTCGACCTCCGGCCAGCCGACGTCCTTCGCCCTCACCGGCCAGCCGACCTGTCTCCTAGTTCGCCCACGCCGACCTGTCTCCCTGTCATGAGTCCCGATTTCGCCCACCTTACAGTTCGCTAGTTCGAGTTCGCGCCAATACGGCACCGCAATTGCAACTTGCAGGAGCTTGTTCATCGACCACCTACCAGTTCGCCAGTCCACCGGCCAGCCGACCTATCTTCTTCGAGTTCACC
The DNA here is from genome assembly GCA_963924305.1 of Polygonum maritimum. Classification (NCBI taxonomy): domain Eukaryota; kingdom Viridiplantae; phylum Streptophyta; class Magnoliopsida; order Caryophyllales; family Polygonaceae; genus Polygonum; species Polygonum maritimum. The sequence continues at coordinate 37,868,535 of OZ002732.1, read as the reverse complement.
GACGCCCTTCGAGTTCACCAGGTTCTGGTTAACCTAGTTTTTGGAGATGCATGTGGAAGCCATGTTTTTGTTTTCCTTCCTGTGGTCCGAATTGAAATCTTGCTTGTTTGGATTTGACTAAAAAAGAAAAGGCTTGAAATTATTGATGCTAGTAGTTGGATTGTTTGGAGGGATATGGTTCGAATTGAAGTTAAGCATGAAGGTTAGCTACTAGTTATTTACTGAATTTTTAGCATGAATTTCATTGTTCTCCAAACAAAGGTCTTCATCTTTCAAGCAAAAACGTTATCATGAATTGGGACTTTGCTTAGGAGTTACTGATTTTGTTTATTATTTCTACCTAAAAAAATAGGGTTGAATATCTCGGCAGCTGTTTGTTTCAGCTCAAAAAAGAATTAGCTCATCCGGTCCTACCCGGTCCATACTTTTACATGTTCCCGGTCCCGGTCCGGTCCGGTCCTGGACCGGTGCCCATCCCTAGGTAGAATTGTCATTTCAAGAAGTTCATTAAGCATAAGATACTTAAGATTTTTCAATCCTTATAGATCCTGTCATTTTTCTAAACTCAGTCTTTCTTAGCAAAACACACTTAGATTTTCAAGGCATGATAAATTTCTCATTTCATTAGGAACTGTAACTAGACGTGCACAATCAAATATTTCCAACTCATTAAGTTGATCAAGTTTCTAATCTCTTCTGGTCGGGAGATTAGATTTGGACAAAATGAGAATTTTAGCACCCATAAACATCTTAATGCACACACAGTTGGTGATAAATGATCCAAAGTCATTGTGAGATACACATTTGAAAAGATCGAGACTTAGAAGATTCAACTGACTTGAAGTGCATTCAGGAGGGATCTTCCGCTCATCATTTTCTTCAATCCTCTTTAAGAACGATAATATCTTTCTTTAGTTAAAAGAGCACCTATAGTTATAGCAAGTAGAAGAATTCCTTAGCATTTTTGAATAATGGATTTCCCAACCCCTGCCAGCTCTGGAAAATATTTCTCATCATGTCCACAAAATCCAAGATTGGCAAATATTGACCAGCAATCATCCTCCAACAAACCATGAAGATGATATGCTTCACTAGACCCAATGACAAAAGCCACACATTCCACATGCATTTTAGCTAAAATATTGCACTCAAGTGAACCCGTTACTAATATCTCTTTTAGTTTCATCCAATGCTCTACATTTTTTTATAGATATGTCATCTAGCATCATGGAAGAACAAATCAGCCAGAAGAGTGGCTTATTTAAATGCGCTATGTGTAAGGCCCGTGGCCTTAGAAGCGTTATCCCATGCCAACCCGAGGACTTCCCATGAGGTCACCCATCCTGGTACTACTCTTGCCCTAGCATGCTTAACTTCACAGTTCTTTTGACCTCTCGAAGCATGAAAAGGAAGAATTGATCGAAACACAATAAAGATAGAATCATGGCCCATCTTAATTAGACTGGGGCAATCCAAACACAAAATCCATGGAAATGTCTTCCCAAAGAGCATGTGGAGTAGGGAGAAGGGTGTATCTGTAAACCATGAGTATTCAATTTAAACTTTAGCACTCAAGCATGTAACACATGAAGCACAACATTTTTCTACATCCTTAGACATGTGTGACCAATAAAAATTTGTATATTTTGGGGTATTTTTACCTTCAAAAATAATTAAAACTTGTTAATTTGTGTTTTTTGATGAAATTTTATTGATTGGAATGATTCTAATATTCTTTTCAAAAGTTGTGTTATTTTGGCTAAAAAATGTAAGATTGGTCATTTGTAATCGTGGGTTTGTGATAATAGAGAGGAATTTAGTTAGTTCATAAATTAGATTAGTTATCCATGTTTCTACATCAAAACCAATTTCTTGTCGAATTTGAAAGGTAGATGAACATTATCACATGAAAAATCTTAACCGAATCTACAAAGAGACAAAAAAAGATAAGATAACTCATCTTATCTACAAAGAGAAGAATCAACATTATCATATAGGAAATCTTAACCTAATCTATGACTCACCTTTATCTCGGGTGATGTCCTCTTTATTGATTTTGCTATAAATACATCGCTTCTGAGTAGGTTTTCAATTGTCAAACATATTACTCTTTCTTTGTCTCTAATATCCCTCTCATGGATCCAAATGACCCCTCTCGTGGATCTCAAAATAATGTATTTGGAGTATTTTGGTAATTAAAAGTGAAATGTATATTTATCAATTAAAATATAATGAAAAGGTATTATTTATAGTTTAATCTAGCCTCAATGTATGCATCTCACATTGTTTGCAATGAAGCCGAACAATCTCATAATCATGGTATCTCATAAAAGATCACGTCTCCGTTGTACTTGGATGTTAATTAGTAATGCTTATGTAGCTAAACAAGCCCGTAATCGCGATAATTCACAAGATCACGTCTTCAACTTTAAAACGTGGTTGTACAAGGCCCAAGGCAAAGAAGAGAAAGCTTAGAACGCCCCATCATCGAATACCACAATGAGTGTGTTCACAAAAAAATTGAAGCTTATTACGAGGCAAATTACACACACTTTATTAAAACCAGAACCTCTAATTAGCAAGGTATATAATATATGCATCTTACTAGTCTCATCAAAACAATAGCTAGAGCACCTTACTAGTTTCATATTCACAAGGGCCGCTGCCCACTATAGCTATACCACTACTAAATTACCCATGAGTCCACATCGACCTAGTCAATTTTCTTCCTTCTTCACTGATCTATTACAAAACCCAAACAATCTTTATGCTGTTCTTCGCCATCCCCGAGTACATACTTACTAATTATAATGTGTTCATCATAGATAATAAACTTACATACATAATGAGCCCTACTCGGCATCGGAGTCCGGTATGTAGCCTTCCTTTCTCAGGAGCCAAAGCGCTCCCTCTGCTGCATGCTCGGCCGCAACTTTCTTCTTATGGTGAGGTTCCCCTTGGCACTCTAGTTCCAGATCAGCCTCATCAATTTCCACCACAACCTTGTACGTGAATCTGCAACAGCTTAAGTTTCGTGTGTTAACAACGATTTCCATCACAGCCTTCCAAAGCTAAAGCCTTGAATCTAATTTGATACAAGGTTTAGACTTCTAATTTGATATCTAGTATGTGCATATGAGAAGGAGACAATGTGAATGGCTTACAGCTTCATATGGCTTGGCCCTTGCTCATTGCAACATTCAAAGACAGGAGGTTCCCAGCAATTTGCAGTGCAGACCTCATGTAACCGTGATTTCGCAGTTCTCTGAAGTGAACCATCTGTTATAGTTGCACCCAAATGGAAAAAAACAAGTGTAATAATAAGACTCTGGAGCAAGAACTTTCATCCGAAAACACACAACGTGAGAGAGTAGTACCAGATTTCTTCAATTTAGGACTCTTCTTTTCAGGCGTGAGATGATTAGGTAGTTGATGATGCCCGTTAGATGAGGATGCAGGCTTCTCTGTTCCTTTGTTGCTGTTACGCGTATCTGAAGGATGCGATTGAGCACGTGCGGTTGTTCTTTTACTGCTAGAAGGATCCTTCGAGTTCAAGTTTTCAGTTATAAGAGCAGCCGGAGAAACGGCTTCACTGCAAGAAGGATCCTCCAAGCTTAACCTTTCAAATTCCTCCAGGCTTAAGCCTTCGAACGTAAGAGCATCAGCAGAAACGGCGTATACTGGATCCTCATCGTAGCCTATCAACATAGGCTTATCTTTGATACTCTCTCTCAAGATCTCCTCTAGTGATTTCGATTTGACTCTATAGCCTTCAGCCTGCAAATTTTGATTAATTAGAACAAACTCTCGTCTCATGTCTGATCATTACTAAACTAAGCAATAACATTCCACTGGGACAAGAATCCAATTTCAGAATAAATAACGATATATTATACTACCTCTGTTCAGAAAAGGTTTTAGCCATTCTATCCTTATAATTAGGAAATATTGCATTAAGACTAAAAAAAATTCACCTTGAGAATTGCAAAGAGTTTCTCTGAAGCCATTTTCTTAGCAGCCTTTCCATTGCTATATCCGGCGGTAGCTGACCAACAGCACAATTTCCCCTCTACTTCTCCTTCCACTTTTGCTTCAGTGATGGTGCGATTGTTCTTTCTCACAGAGTTAAACTGCAGATCCCACTTATGATGCTGGCAGAGCTCTGTTAGTTCTCTAAGACCATTGACTTGCAGATTGGAAAATTTCATGATCGAATTCAAGAAATAAAGCATCTTTCTCCACACAAGATTTAGATTAAACCCCGTGTCGAGAAGAATGGCACCAAAGCAAGACTCTACCAAGTCACCCAGGGCCTGATAACAAAGTAAAAAAAAAAACACGATTAGAGATTTTAATAGCAAAAGCAATAGTACTAACAAGCCAAGGAACTCAGAGATACAACCTTAGGGCACTTGGGCTCCTCAAGCATACTGCCACCAGAAGACGACGTTTCCATATACTTGACATAATTATTAATAGCTTCACGCAGGTCACTATTATCACAGAGTAAGTTTTTATGGAAGCGATGGTTGATAGCAATTTTGGCAAAGGCCGCATTGTTTACAAGAACTGATCTCAAGTCTGTCAACTGGCCAGGTTTCAGTTTTGGGTAACCGGAATACAGATATGACGTGATTAAGTAGTCCAGTACAGCATCACCTAGGAACTCCAACCTCTGGTGCAAAATTCAGACCACTTAGGAGTTAGGCCATCTTATATTATATTCTCGAATGTTAAAATATATTGAAGGGGGATCAGCAGGTTTGGTTTTTGAGTGTTCTTCAACAGTTTGGTTGAAGGCCTATTCTTTTGAACCTAGGGCTTGTTGACATACTCCCTCTTCAATATATTTAAACACTCTCAGCAAAAGAAAAAAGAACGGAGAAAAGTGTACAAAATCAAACCTGATAACACCCTCCTCCATGGCGATTGTATGAGGGATGTACAAATGCCTGAAGAAGTAGACCCTTATGCTGGAATTTATGTTTGAGTATATTTTCTTCAACAAAAGGGATATTTACGTGGGAAGAAAGAGGCATGAACCTAGAAGTTTCTACACCAGCATGATGAACTTTTGAAGCTTCAAAATCCACCATTATGCCTATCCATCTAAGGAATGCAGTTGCAGCTTTGAAGCCACTGTCAACTATGTAAGCTCCAACAAGAGCTTCAACCACATCAGCAACTGTTTTCCTGTATAGCCAATGATGACTTTTGCTGCATTTCTTTGGCCAAGCCTGGGAAGAGTCAGGCTCAAGTACAGGATGAATAGATTGTTCTGATTCTTCGGTACATATGTTAGAACATGGACGACCAAAGGCAAAAAACTGATTTGGATCAAATTCTTCATCACGTATGTACACCTAAAATATGTAACGGGATTAGCAGCTAAAAGCAGGATCATACAAAGAATGACAGAGGAGTAGGCAAAGGGTCCATTATGAAGATGAAGAAAACAACAAAACAACCCAATTTTCAAGTACCTTTGGAAATTGAATGCTTAATTATGTAGTTTGTCCAGATACAAGTATACAACATACTTATAAAGTTTGAATATAGATCCAACAAGAAACAGAAAACAAGCCAACTAAAAGGAAATTATTACAGAAGTGCAGATCATCTTGCACATGCACATTTTATAACTCTAGTTAATTTTCAAAATCTTAGGGAGCGTTAGGATTTGTGGAGTTGCATTATGTTGCATGATATTGCATTTTTTTCCACTAGATCTTATGGCTTAATGCAATTTGATGCAGCATGATGTAATATCCAAGGTAATCCAAATACACCCTTATTGATACACCAATCAGACAGATTGCACAAGAGTTACTAGGGAAGCTGAGGAAAAACTGTTACTCGAACAATCAAGGTAATTCCAACTACTACTATTACCTGTAACTTACTCCTGATTGCTATCTTGTACAGGTTTGAGTTATTTACTATTCTGGAACGTCTCCGGGTCAACTGACCCTCATCAATGGCGTCATATTTAAGAAATAAGTGCCTACCCACTGCAAATTTAAGGAATGCATCACCTAGTACTTCCAATCTTTCAAGTGAAAACCGCTCGTTGCAGTTCTCGGATGTGAGTGCTTCAAGAACCTGCCAAGATAACTAAATCTGTCAACTTTGTATCAACAAATATAATAAGTTGTCCTATGGCAATACTACTACAAGGCAAACCAACTTACTCGTTCAGCAGTAACCAAGGATCCCTCAGGAAATGAAACAGACATCCTATTCTTCAGTTCAATCGCCACTAGCAAGTTTTCAAGGCGATGCATGAGAGAAGGTAACAAAGAGATTGAACTTCCAATATCCTTAGAGAACCCTACTATCTTCAGCTGACAAAGTTCTGGTGGTAGTTCAAAGAAGTGCTCCTCCAGTTCACGACTTTCTGATTTACATAACTTGATAGATTAATAACTACAAATAGCATTAATGTTCAACAATGCAATTAATCATTCATGCATATATGGAAACTCTACAAAAGATGCCAATCCTCCAAACTATAACTACAAATCATGCATTTATAGAATATAAAAGGAATTCTGTCATTACAAGAATATACCTAGGCATTCACCACTAGAGTACAGTAACGGAGAGAATTACATCACAACATGTCTGATCATGTTAATTTAGTTACTTATCCAAAAAATTGATCTTTAGATTCAGCTAGCTTCTATTTATTGTCGGTATCTCATTAATCTTTCCTCTGACTGAAAATATCCATAGACAAATACCCAAACTTCTTTTTTACATAATGAATACACACACCTGAACTTGCTCGCTTTCGATCATGCAGCAAATTGCGCAGGCAAAAAAGCTGCTTCGCTCGCAATAGGGGTTGCTCAGGATAAGACAGCTGAATCCCATGCCTAGAAAATGTAACAATTAAAAGTCAATAAACAAAGTATTGATGAAATATTACCATGTTATGGTACCTTAGTATCATAATAAATGAACTTAATTCATCTTACAGAACTATGTCGCTATAACATCTGTATTTCACTGAACAACTCTGTAAGCTAACAACTATTTTAAATAAAGAAATAAATTCTTTTACACAAGTATTATATGATGAAAAACAAGGCAGACATATTACAATTTTCAAGTGAAAAATGATCTAGGAAAATAGAAAAGAATAATATATGAAGTGCAAGGCCAAAGAGACAAGATAATTCAAAAATTAAGGAAAGCAAGAACAGAGTACTTACTCATTAAACAAGAAGTCTTTATGACTGCATGAAGCATTGTGAGAGCTGTATGCATTCTTTTCAGAAAGAAGTTCAGAAACAAAGAAGAATGACTTCTTGTGAGCAACATAAACTAAACTATTCAAAATATTCTTTACACTTGCAGGTCCATCAACTAGTTTCAAGCTGATATCTACGGTATTTTGATGATCTGCTACTCTTGATGAAGCATTAAAAACTGGTGAAGATAAGCATCTCTTAATCACATTCCAATCCACAGTCATCATGCCTTGATGATCGTGTGGAATGACTGGAAGTAAAAGATAGTAGGTAGAAGATCTCGATTCACAAATGATGCTGCTACCCAGAGGAACGGTGTTTTCCATAAATTCTGAACGGTCAAGAATGATCTTGAGGACCATTTCTTGAAATTTCTGCGCCAGCAAAATCTGTACAACAAAGAATTAGAACAGAAAATTACTAATTACAAAGTTCTCCAAAACCACTTTAATTTGCCACGACATTCTGTACCTGTTCTTCACTGAACTGAACAGCTCCAGAGGGAACAAGCTGTGTCATCACAGATCTACCATGAGATAAATGAAGATCGGTTTCCATTCTTTCCGCCTCCCTTGGAAGTTTTTCTTTAAGGAAAAAACCAAACTCTTTGTATTCCCTGTCTAGTGGTTCAGGAGTGAATCTTATGAAGTAAGAGTGGAGACACGCAGGTTTCTCCAAGTCCAGCCAAGATTCTTTAAGTATAACAGGCACTATCATCTCATGCAGTTCTCCTCTTGAAGCATCATCTGCATATGAATGAGCACTCATTTTCCATTTAAGAAGCACTTAGCTAAGATTAAGTGGCTTTACCTTCATTATCAGAATCAGACATGTCTGATAAGCATTTTTCATTGTAGCTTTCCTCATCAGGCAACAAATAGTCAGTTAAGGCCCCCAATTCATGCAGCCGTTTGCATGCTTTTAGACAGGCATCTTTCTTGGCTGCTTCCATTGAAGATTGAGGTGTACTCTCAACTGGATGCATTGGAGCATTAGAAGGAAGGATAATATGGCATATCATCCCTTCCACATCATTGATGTAAAAGAATTGTGGATGGGGATTAAAAAATCTGCAAATTTACACATGTATGTACAATCTACCGTCAAATTCTCCACATATTTCCGAAAAAATGAAATTACATTTTAATGAGATCGATTTAATAAGTAAAATGTATTTTGATCCACCCTTGATCTTTAGATAGTACTGCCTCAGTTTCTAGGAAAAAAATGAACGTACTCGTCACGTGGAAGTTTCGAACAATAATGGTGGAGCAAGATAACACTGGACTGCAAACTAATACTGGCACCAGTTGAGTCAACTCTATACACTTCAACCTCAAAATTGGCAACCATGTCACTGGATGTTCGGCTAACTATATGCAAGTTCATTTCATCCTCCTCCTTTATAAACTTCTCTATAGTATTTACTTCATTCTCATTTTCACTGCAATGACAGCAAGATAACATTAATTGGCTGGCTATACCGCTATACAGGAAGTTAGGGATGTTTAAAGTGACACATTAAGAGAAAAAGTACCGATTGACCAAAAGTACATATTCAGATTGAAGCATGCGTGCACGACCTCTAGACTGTATAAAACTTGCTACAGTTTCAGGAAGATCAAACCTAATAACAAGACAACATGTTTGGATATCCAGTCCTTCCTCACCCACTTTTGTAGCTACCAACAAATTCAGCTGCAAAACCATAGCAAGAGCATATTCTGATTAAGCATTTGGAATATGGAAAATAATTCAATGAATTCTATTTGATGTCTTCTAGAAAATAACGTACCCTTGCAACAACTTTTTAGACAATCAACCTTAATTCCATTGATTTCTAAGGTGATTAGTTTGTGGTGATACAAATATAAATTTTAGTAACATTTCATTGTAATCTATGCATTACCTCACCAGACCGGAACCGGTCAAGAATATCATTCATCGTTCTGCGTGACATTCTCTTCACTTGAGAATGGATTCCCACAAGATAGCCACACTTCCAAGATGCTAAGATCCTAAGCTGTTGTAGTATGTAACACAAAGCTCTTGCAACAATAATCCGATTCACAAATATTATGCATTTCATATCATTCCTTGACCTGAAATATAAGGAAAACAAGTGTCATTTTTGCCTCTTTTTTTAGAAAGCAACTCACACTGATTTTCTCCACTCAAATGTGTGGACGAAAGCACACAATTCAAAAGAGAGGTTCAAGGGAATGCTAGCTCCTCTAAAATAATTTGCTGATCAGAATACAAAGATGTCAAAGTGCCAATTTGATGATGAGAACACAAAGATGCCAGTGGCAAACAAACAATAAGAATACCATAGCATCTCCACTTCTGTAAGGCTGATCATAGATGCTATAATTTTAATCAAGAAATAGGGTAACTCTTTCTATCTAACGCACACAGCCATGCCCAATAATAGCATCGGAGATAGAACCTATTTTTACAATAAGAATAACAATCATGGCAGATAAGTACAAATTACATACCTGAAACTGGATAGTACCTGAATAAGGCACAAAATTTTATGCGAGAAAAATGGTTCCTCCAACACCTCCATGGAAGAAAAATCAGACTCAACACCACCTATGACATCATTAAACAAGATTAAAAAATATTAGTTAGAGGCAACAGAAGGTTCAGAAGTTTGACAGCAACAAAGTGGATCCAGATTCACCAGGTAGTTCCCATAAATACTAAAATTGGTACAAGAAAACCTATTTAGCACAACATAAACAAGAAACTCTTCAACTGTAAGACAGAGCTAAGATCATAAGTACCTCTCTCAGAATCAGAACTGCATACTGAAGTGATTTGAGTGAGAAACTCGTCAGATATGCAATCATATGATGAGTTATCATTTTGGCCGATCATTTCATTTCGGTCAATTTGATCACCATTCAAAAGGATGCGACTAGCCTTGAACAAATAACAGAAAGCAAGTGGAAATATGCCATTAAATACGAAACAAGAGGTGTTCAACAAAAGAATTTAAGTACATTTCGAACTCACAAAAACAAGAATTTGAGTACATTAATGCCACCATATCTCCATATTATCTATCTTGAACATAACTCTCGAAATTGAAAGAATTTTTATTTTCATAAAATAGAATTTGGGACATCAAAACTGCATAAATCTCCACAAACTATCTGTATGTGTAATGTTGCTAGAAAAAGAAAATTAGGAGATTTCGATAAACAAACTTTCATTTGCTGATAACTGTCGAGAATAGCGACACTTGACCATGAGATGGAACTATCAGTTTTTCAAATTATCTGTTGAAGAAAGACTACTATAAAGGAAATATCATCTGTTTCAAAATATATGTGATGGATTATTGTAATGCAAACTAGGTCCTGGGATGCAAATATGTTTTCGCTATTCCTCCCAATGATCACCAAAATGTACAGAACACTGCTTAGTACAAGAGAAAAGGCTATTGGAACTGCCAAAAGATAGTTACCAACTATGAAACTCAAAAACTTACACAAGGAAACAAATCGTGATGCATATGAAAGAAACTGTACACAGAGTTAGCATGAGAGAAGAGGGACATTGGAATTAGCCCTAAGTTTGGATAGCCAAAATTATCAAATGAGAACTTCCTATTCAAAGGAAAAAATAAGTTTCTTCACGTGAATAATAGAAGGAATTTTGAGGTCTCACTTGCAACACTCCGCATATGCCAAGTGCTCCTAAGCAAAATTCCATGTTGTTGTGCAATTTATTAAGTAGTTTCTTTATCCTCAGCACACTACTATGGTCATCTGTTCTGTCCCGAAGCATGACCATGGCCTGTTTCATATGCATAAGCAAATCTTAGATAGACAAGTAGTCCTCATGCTTGATCAAAGTCCAAATACCAAGAATCATAACGAACTACCTGCTGTTTTAAGTCTTTTAGTTTCCTTAAAAAAATCTCTTTTGATGAGTGTCCTTTACTTGAAAGGTAGTAATGCACCTTCATAACAGGAGATGACACATACCTCTCCAATTCTCTCTTATCTTTGACAGAACAAACCTGCAAAAAATAATGTGTTATATATTAAAAAGGATATCACATAAAAATTAAAAAAATGACGATTGTCCAGGAATCCTAAGATGATAATATCAAAATAGTTCTATTAAGTAGGTCATTCCTAAAAGATGTATAACAGACATTAAGATTTAATCAGGCATCATTGGAATCATTACTAATGCCTTGGTTAAGCATGTCAATCCCTTCTATTAAGTAGCTTATTGTAAGCAGAACTGAATCACTCTAGCACCACTTTAGACAAAACAAAAAAGAAAATAGTCAGACATCATTCAAGTCACCAAGCCTCTGTAACGGCACAAGCAGATTACAAGCCTTATCATCATGTCAGGTTTACCTTCTTCATTGATTTGTTGTTAGCCCACCATAGCACCAGAGGCATAAATACCAATTCAAAATAATTAGCATACCTTAGCATGAAGTAAATTTTCAAGACCGTCAACTGAACCACCTGAAAAATTAAAAAAATCAAAAATCAAAAACAAAACCTTTACAAAACAGCAGCTACCTTCATCCAGAAAGAGATATTTTTCATCTTCTAGCTGTCCAGTTCAATTCGAATTACACACACAGATATAGGTAATAATTCTACCTACAGATATGATAACGTGTGTTCATTTAGATCTGCGGCTCAAGCATATATCCTTAAAGACAGGAATTAACCAATTACTGAAACTAAATCAGAAAAGTAAATCATCACAAATCCACAAATCATTTACTGCATCCAAACTCGGAGACATTTCTCCCATAAACGAATGCGGAAAATTTGGCTCTAATCACAGTTTAAACCAAATGCATGGTACAAAGACAAGAATCCTTGGTCTTCTCTCTTACCAGACCAAATCTAGAAGAGAACGGTTTGCAACATAAGTTTCAAGTATAAGCACAAATTACATTGACAGGCATGACAAAAAGACTAGACAGAACGCAGAATACCACACAATAAAACAGAATGGTTTGTCCCAGAATATCAAACTCTTAACAGTAGCACCATCATCATGTTATAGTATTTAAATACAAACACATTAAGCAAACCATTCAAGGTTGTCATTGTACCTCTTCCTAATACAGGAGATGCTGTCATGCCAAAGATACGAGGAAGTCTTGCAGCTTTGTCGTTATAAAACTCCTACACAAGCTTTTCATCTTCATCAAAAACAGCTATGAAATGTACCAAGCAACAAGAACGACCACACACAAAGAGATTCCTCTGGGTGCAAATTACAATGACGTGAGTATGTACATAGCCTCTCACCTTCATAATTGTTGCATAAGGATGCTCACTTTCAACTTGAGCATAGTGACACTCGTCAAATATTAAAAGTGTGATAATCTCCATTTTGATGAAGCGGTGACACAAGCCACGGTATAATATTGCAGGTGTCATAACAAGAACCTATCATTTGAAGCAACAAGGAGTTATTAGATGGGAGGCTGGGATTACAGTCCGTGTTGTAAACCATGAATTGTGATAGAAATAAAAGGTTCCAAGAGTAATCATGTCCATTCCTCAGAGAATGTAAGTTATTCACTTGGTCAGTATGACAAACCTCAAAGTGGTTGAGTAATTTTTCCCATTCTTTGTGGCTACTGTGATGCTTGTCATCACCACAAAGACTCGCAACCTTGAAGTCAGTAAGATCCTCAATGACGGTAGCTTGCTGCAATAAACACATAACAAAACCAAAAGAACTTAGTAGATGGAAAGTAATGATCCTGACCAAAAAAAAAAAACTATTCATTCATGCAGTAGAAATATATTACTCCTTTTGTCAAAGCAGACTATAGATCAGGAAAAGAATACACTAGTCTGTATGACAAAGCTTCTGCCTTCTACGATTCAGCTTTTTTTACTTACCACTCTAAGAAACCAATCACTGTCAACTCTGTGGGCACCTTCAACACCTTTTTTATTTAAAACAACATACCTTCTACTTATCAGTTAATCAACCCATTGAGGTTATAGACAATTCTTAGATTGTCTGACTTGGCTTTCCAACATAAGCCACATAGCATTATTAACATCCCAAAATAAATGAAAGGGATAAGTTGAGTAACCAACATGGCGATTATGTGGTCACCACACCCAATAGACATCATATTAAATATCTCAGTTTAAGAAACAATTTTTATCAAGCACAAACATAAACACTTTGCAAACCCAAGATTATTTGTGTTTGCAAACCCAAGATTATTGTGCATCCCAAGTAGAGACAAAGAGGGGAAAAAGGGGGAAAAAAAAGGAGATAGAACCTGGTTGACAAGAGCAACAGTGGGGGCAAGAAAAACACAAACATTCTTCTGGGGCTTCTTGATGAGATGGCCCATTTCATACATAAGCAAGACTGCAATGTGGGTCTTCCCACACCCTGTCTCCATGTAAACTATGACGTTCCCCTCCAAAGCCCTCCTGCACAATTCCAATTGGTACCTAACCACAAGATTCTTGTCAGTAAACCCAGAAAGAAATTAAAAAGAAAACCCAGAAAAAAGAAGGCAAAATTAGTAAAAATCCTTACTTCCTAGCAAACTTTCTGGGGTCTTTGGGTTCCACAATCCCCGGCTGATCCGCCTCCCCACCGCCATTGTTGGAGTACGGAACAGGGGAAAGGTCGTCGGCGTCGGCATCCATCGGTGTCGGAGGATCGTCGCTCATAGCGATGTAGACAGGCGATCACGGGCACTGAGCTCTGCTGTCTCCGTCGCCGTCGATGGCTTTTTAAAGGTGGGGTTTTTTAAAAAGGTTTTTTTACTTTATATTTGTTGCGTGAGGGCACAGCAGGTAGAAAGTTAAATTGGGGGCGAAGAAGAAAGGAATGAAGAGAGCGAATGAGGAAGAGTGACGAAGAAATAGGAAGCGATTTCGGAAGTGTGATGTGATGATGAGGAGTGAGGATCCCTTTCAAGTAAACGCTAGTCAAAAAGTATGTGCACTCATCCTAAACAAACAAACAAACAAACATACATACATTATTGTCCTTGTTATATTCTCTTTGCTTTTGGATGGACTTGGTTACATTTTTTTTTGGTGAAAGGATGGACTTGGTTACATATGTATGAGGTAACATTTTAATTGAAGGGTTGTTTGCTCACAAAAAAAAAATTGAAGGGTTGCATGCTCAAATCAGTAAAGTATGGTTAGCCGTGAGTCCATGACTCGTTACTTGCATTCAATTGGTATCAACTAGTCCTAGGTTAAAGTGAGATGATGTGGTCATATATATGACCTACAAATACACATAACTTTCTATATTATTTTAACTTTTTAGATCATAAAACCCATCATGTTTTTTTTGCCATTTTCAAGGAATAAAATATATTTTTTTCCATAAATATATTTTACTCCCAAATTAAAACAAGGCCGTGATCGGGATCAACTCTTACTTAAACGATTCGTCAAACAAACCCCTAATTATATTAAATAGGGTATAGCATTTTATTAAAAGTTTTCTATCTAGGTAGCTTTGGTGTGTTATGCAATAGGTTTATTATAGAGTTAAAATCCTAGCAAGGGGTTTAATTTTTGTCAAAGTTAACGGTTTACCAACATTTAAAATAATTTCTTGTTAAGGTTATAATGTCATTAATGTTTTTTTTTTAATCATATTTTTTAAACAGGAATTTTAACTTAATCCTTATGTTAATTTTTAGTAGATTGTTTTTTCCCGTGTCTAACTAATCATTTAATTTATTTTGATATAATTTTATTTTGGCATTTCAATAAGATAATCATAAAAAGGATAAAACGACAATAGAGTAGATGCATCAAAATTGATTCATTAAAAATTACGGTTAAAAACTTTAAATAGTAAAAATGCCTCATTTTTTCTACACATGGCTTCTAAAATCTCGGAAAAAGTTTTCATTCATAATGGATGTTTTAGACGAGCCCAAGTAGTACTTGTAACGACCCTAATCCTTATCTGATCCAAAAAATATCGGAAAAAATACACTAGTGCAAAAATTCAAAATTATAGGGTAGTTTCATGAATTTTTGTTTTTAGGGGTACTCTTTTATGCGAAAATTTAACGTGGTTTTCTGAAATTCAATCGTGACCCGTGATCTAGATACTATAAAAGGTCTTAAGAGCAAAATGAGAATGTTTGGACGGTAACTTTTAAGTGCATGGTAAAAGAGATCCACAGGTGGAATACTTCTAATGCGAGGGTCGAATCTGTAACTTTAAAAGAAACCACAATCCGACTCCTCTGCAGCTTCTTCCTACTTTCCACCTTGTTTCTCTGTCTTCACTCTTAAGAGGCTCTGAGTTCAGGTTTGTTCATAATCTCATTCTTTAAAATTTTAGTGTCATTGTGCTTGTCATAATCTATTCATTTGCTAGAAGTTAAATCAAGAAATATTGCCAATTCTTGATTAACAGAGGCTGAAAATCATATGCGCTACTCACAAAACTTGAATTTGAATACACCTATATTTCCTCCTATTCTATGCTTTTTGCTTTCCTTTTCCAGGTATAACATAACTTACATTTGGAAAGAGCTTATCCAAGAGCTCTCTAACAAAAACCTAGAGAGGAGTTTTCACTTCTCAAAGCTCAAATCTTTATCCAAGATCCTGAGAAACAAAAACAAATGGTCAGAAAAGACAAGAATTTCAAGAATCACAGTTTTAGGTTCATTAGCAATGAACCCTCTTATTACCTCAAGTGTTCTATTGTTGGGCGACGACGATTAGCTGTTCATTTCTTCCAGGATTATATTGCCCGATCCATGTATGAAATCCTCGTTTTTCTAGGATTAAATTGCCCGAAAAAGCCGTTCCTTTTTCTTGCTTAACGCTTGTAGCTGCTGAATCAGTTGGGCCCTTAGGCTGTATTCCTCTACCTGCATTGATGCAGTTGAAGCCAACATAGCTTCAGACTCATCAAGTGTGGCTCTTTCTAGTGTTGCAAGCTCGGCTAGTTCAGAAACCGAGCAGCTCGTTCGCTCCACCTATATTACATCCAACTTAGATTCAAGTGATCCAACATATACATTTACTAAGAAAAACCAAGCACAAACACTATGGTTTTCAAGGGACAGTCTGAAGCTCACCTTCGGGAGCGTGGAATGGATAGAGGATGTGATTGCCAGCATCACATCGACGGCTGAGGTGATAGCAGTCTTCAAAGATACAATGCCTGCCTGTAATGGAGAAAAGGGTCTTCATAAGTTGATGTAAACAGGACATCTACGAATTCGTTATAAAAAAACACAGAGATGCTCTTTTTTGGTTGTCTAGAAAACTGTGTACCGTTGCACCACCGGTGATTGGAAGTCGGAGAGTGCTGGATTCAAGATCGTTAATCACTCCAGTTAAGGATGAAGAATGATCACCTTCCAGTGAAGCCCAATCCTCAAGGTAGGCTAACTAAGGATTCATCAGTATAGTAAGTACTTTAGAGAGTGGAATCATAAATGCAGATGTGTACCCTAAGATACAAAGGAAAATAAACCTACTTGCTCATTCAACACCACATTCAGCTTTAGCTCAAGCTGATGTTGCTGAAGATTAGCACGTTTCCTGATGACAGAATTTCGCAATTCCAGATTTTCCCGCCACACGTTATACAATGTTTCCTGCATTATTGTGAAGTATAAAGAATTTGAATAGGTACATAGTAGTGTCAATTGTAAGAAACAAAGAGGTTCAAGGTATAAATTCCAAAAGGGTTGGAAAAAGATAAGTTTAGAAATTGGATGGAGGTTATTGTAGTGACTATGATGTTTTAATAAGAGCTTAGAGCAACCATAACTCAGTTATAATGAAGGTTTGGGCTCATCAGCAGGACTTGATGAAGAAAAATAATCTATCTACAACATACCTCTGCCACTACTTTCTGAATATGCAAAGCAGCATCTGCTTGAGCATTAGCAAATCTCCACTGCAAATTTCTGTTATATAACAGCCTTAAATGATGAGCATCTTCCAGTTGGTTACTACTCTTCTTCCCTCTCTTAAGATCAGATGTGAAACTAAGAACAGAAGAAGCGGTAGTGCTCAATTGCCGTGTCGGACTGCATGGCCTTATTCTCGATGGACTTGTACCTCTTGAAGATGTTGGAGTGGATGGTCTAGTACTAGAAGGGCTTCCCATACATCTAGAAGCAGACGCTTTACATGGTGATGACAATCTGGACCCTGCCAGCAATGAATGTAATCTAATTGGTGAATTGGGCTAGTCTAAGAGAGTTTTTTTTTTGAGTTCTTAGAAACACTAATTGGATTTTGAAAACTAGATGAAGGGAAAAAGTAGTTGTAGCCAAAATATAAAGCAGAATCATAGTTTGAAATACCAATTTAGTTATAGTCAGAACATAAATGAGATTAAAGTAGTTCTACAAATGTACGTGAGTTGAATATACTAGTTTTTGGTGCTTAACAAAAAATCCTTTAATATTCAGAGGCAGTGGCGCACCTTCAGTAGAGAGCCTTCTAAGTGAAGATAGTCCAATACTTGGCAGCATTACACTTGAACTATTGCCAGGCGTGTCTGAGAGATCCATGTTTTTCATCAATGTATTTGAAGATAAGTTCACACCTGCTCGGCTAGGCCATCGATGTTGGTCGATCAGTCTAGCTTGCAAGCCGTCAACTGGTCTTGAATTCTCTGACTGAGCAGAGGAGTTTCTTCCTTTTAAAGGACTCCTCCTCTCAGGTGTTGTAGGCTTTGAAGGCACACCAACTTTTTTGGCTTCTTGCTTATGTGCTACATTTGAAGACGGCTTCAGGGTTCGATCAGATAAGGCAGGACTAACTGGTTTTTCTTTCCTACTAACAGGAACCGAAATGGAATCAGACTGGAACGAAACGCTCAGGCTACGCATCGTGGAAGGCCATAGCGGCTCCGGCAACCTACTTGCGGTTACCTTCCTGGATCGTGGCTCGAAATTCGTGTCTTGGATTGGCGTGGTGGGACGAAAAGGTATTGGCCTTTTCCTTTCCGTTGAAATGGCTCTCTTCGGAGCCGGTTGCGTTGTTGTGTTGACGGTTCTCGTAACACTTGGTGATGCGCACCGCCTGGGAACAGGCGTAGGCGACTTGTATCTGGAACTAACCTCGTTTGGGCGTGTAAGGGCTCCATTGATCTTCTCAGTTGGAAGTGATGAGTGTTTTAAAACGCCCACTTCTCTTCTCCTGTGCAATCTTTTTAGAGCTTCACATCCATCCATTCAAGCTGGTTTGGATTAGAAGATGCTGATGGATTCTCTTATGACAGTTAAATCATCCATCCATCCATCCTTTTCCCAGATGCAAATCTGCCATAAATTCACAGACCCAAGAATACACGTGAAAAAAAGAGCAAACCATAAAGGGAATGAAGAAAGAAATTAATACTCCACACTGCAACTTTGCAGGCCCTGCCCAGATCTAATTACAGAAGAATCTGGTTGCAAATGGGCATCCAATGTTTTTCTTTTTAACCAAGAATCCAAATCCAAGCAAAATCAGAACAGCTACAAACTTTAGAGACACTACAATTAGTGTGGTCCAATCAGGCTAAGGAGTAGAGAGATGGAGACAGACACAACAATAACGGCCATTATTGCAACTCATCTCCAAAATTAGAAGGTCGGCTAGCTAATTTGATTTGCCATTTCCCAACTTTTTCTTTTCCCACCATGAATTAACATCAAAGTAAAAATGGCGACAAAGCCCTGATTTGACATTTGTTTACCAATTTTAGGGTTAATACGACACATTGAGGTTGGAGCTCGGCAACCAGAGATCAGTGCTCATTCCCCTAGGATTCATAGTATGTAGAAGAAATAGCTCATTAATTGAACATCATTTGCACCGAAATTTTCAATAAAGAAACAATTTCTAATTTTGACCTCTATTAGACCTCATCAGGCCTGTGATTTCCAGATCCGGAACGAGCGAACGATCCATTCCCCTTGAATCGTGTTTTCTGTTTTTTTCCTGAACACATAAACTATTTTTCTAGAAATAGGACAAAAAAAATTTAAAGAAAACCCTAGCTGTTTTTTCCTGTTTCGTGAATGATTGGATTCACGAACATGGCCTTTCCGAAAACAAATCCATGAACATGGCATCTGAAATCGGCAGGACTGTCCCTAATTCTCAAGACATCAAGCCAAAAACCAAAGCGACAGAAAATTAAAAAATAAAACATACCAAAACCTAGCCATGAAATTCAAAAATTCAATTACAATTTCCGAATTCAGCCATTTAAACCTAAGTACAGCAAATTTTCACAATTTCGAACTTAATTTCCAAATCCAAAACAAAGGAAATTCCTTTAACCTGGAGAAGAAAACTCGTTTGCTCGAATGGTTCCACCAGAGGCCTCTTTTGACTGCAAATTGCTTGCTTTGAGAAGCTTCTCTTGCAATTGACAAAAAAAATCGAACAAAGCTGAAGGCTTTGGAAGGAAATCGATGAAATCGATGGCGATTGAAGAGCAGAGAGATCGACTAGAAAGGAAGAAACAGGGAGGAGGAAATTCAGTTAGGGAGAGAAAGGGACGTTGAGAAGAGAAATGTGAAGAGGACGTCGATTTCGCGCCACTGAATCTGCTTATTAACAACTTAGCTAGGGTAATAACTGCGGAACGGCGGAAAATGTATACTCTTTTTTTTAGTTGTCTCCATTTGTTTAATCTTGGTTTAGTTTATTTGGTAAACTACTAAACTCTACCGGATCTCCTCTCGGGAGAAAACATAATTAAAAGTTTAAAAGTTCTTTTCTATGATCATATTTTAAAACATGATATTTTGCTTTCTATAATACGGAAAATTTATCTAAGTTAAGTTAATATTCAACCAAAAAAAAAATTTATTTAAGTTAATAAGTAAATCTTGAAAGTGAGTAATTAATCAAGAAAAAAGACGCACACAAGAATGAAAACTATCCAGGTGTTTAAGACTTCGGACCAATTGCATGTTAAGGTTTTTATTTCAATTCCCCATATCAGTACTCATGGACATAAAAACCCCCAAAAAAATAAGACTTGACAAAAAATACTCGATTTCGTGATTTTGAGGTGTCATAGAAGATTAACATCAGAAAACCCGTGTTGTTAGAGAAATTGGAACCGGAATTTCTAGAAAAATTGTTCTAGGATTAGTATCTCATTCCATTAGAATTTGTATATACATTTTACATGCAACAAATTACATTTATGCTAATTAGTAACAAATGTTGATAGAAGGTGGTCCAAACTCGAAATGAGATTGTAATTGGAGTTATGGCTATTAAGAATCAAGCCTATTGTGTGAAATCGACACTTCAATAACGGGGACAAGTCCCAACACAAGAACACATCCTCTCATTTCCCTATATGCACACTTTTCATATCCATTTCTTACCTAAATCATGTCACCACCCTTTATTCTATCTCTTGTACAATTAATATTCAATATTGTTCAAAAGTAGTGTACATAACCCCCAAGCACGTAGGTCAGCTGGCAGGGGGCTGTCCTAGCTTAACTATAGGTCTCGAGTTCGAGCCTTGGGAATACAGCTGTGTTAAATCTTGGGAGGGAGAGCTTTGCCACCATAAATGGTCCTGCCCGGCTCGGAGTGGTTGCTCACTTGCCACCATTTTTTCGACCAAAAAAAAGTAGTGTACATAATAGATCGATCGATCGATCGATAATTATATACAAATTGGAGTACAATATATGCGTATACATTTCTCAAATTAGAACTTGTGCGTGTAGTTGTGTATGACAAAAATAGGTTAAAAATAATAAAGGATATAGAAACTCGTTTGCAAATGAGCTACACATTATTGAGCATGATTGGCTAACTAATGAAACTGTTCTATTAAATAAGCTTGGTAAACGATTAACATCCAAAGTGTACTCCTAAGTTCTAATACCCTTTTCTTTTATTTTCTTAACCACTATGAGTTTGACATTGCATGACAAAAAGATTAATCGATCAGTGGGTGAAATATACCTTCCTTTGCATGTTTTTTAGGATTTACTCAACCCACAAAAACACTTAATTAGATGTGTGAAAAGTTTGGGTAGTTAAGGACTAGACAATGAATAATGTCTTTTTATTATGATTTTTAAATTTGTAACATATTATCAGCCTAGACAAATAACAGACCTTAATTTAATCACTTTTGTACGTAACATTATTTTTTGCTAATTATTGATTTCATCACCTAGATATATATGATATATCTCATAAATTAAATGATCTTGTTCCTTTTATACGAAGGGCATCACGAAGACATGTTAAAAGCTGATCCGATCCGCAAATCCGACCCGAAATTTCTGGATTTCAATCCAAAATTTTAGACCCTAAATTCCAATTTCTACCCGACCCGATTGAATCCGAGATCTGTTGGGTTGAAACCCAAACCTGAACTCATTCGGTTTAACCCGATTTATTGTATTTTAGATATATAAATTTATTTTGGAAATTATACTCTATTTTTTTTAAGAGGTTGATTGCAGTGAGAATTTTTATTATCCTATAAACTGAAAATGTGAACGAAATAAATATGTGAACAAAATCAATTTTTAGTAATAACACAATTTCTCAATGTTATGTGTTATGTACCAGATTACTACATATAATAACATAATAACATAAAATCACAAATTTTTTTTGGAGTTCAAGTATTTCTGTATTGGGTTCACGTATTTCTATTTCATGTTCACGGTTTACAGTTTATAGGTTAAGGAAAGTTTTTATTTGATTCAAATCCATTTTATAATATATAAAAGTTATTTTGAAAATTATATTATATTATTTTATTAAAATATATAATAATAATATATACTACTATATTTATCATTAAAATATATTTTCTTTAGATAATGACATGACCCAATCCGAAACTCGTAATGACCCGATCTAACTGACTTGTGTTCCGTTATCAATCCGAACCTGAAATGACCTGACCCATACTCAACCGACCTGATACACACTACAGGTCTAGACATCGCCACCGTATTGTTGCAAGGTCGGTAAAGCCATCTTTGGATAGATTGAGACACCAACATCAGTAATAACTTTATAATAACATTTGGTCTAGTTTTAACAAGTGATTTCACTGCTGGATTGAGACACCAATATTGTTCAATCACGTCTCCGTTGTAGCGTTGCTAGGTGGACCAAGTCACAAGCAAACAACATCTCCTAAAAAATGTCAAAATTCTTGAATTTTAATTTTGTTGAAAAGAAAGGTTCGTTTGTAATTTCATTGTCAAAAATGTGACGCTAATCAACAATTCAATATCAAGAAACATAGAGAAGAAATGTATTTCTAGGTTTAATTTTATATATTGGTATGGATGTTGATCTATTTTTATTGACTTGAATTTTATTTTCATGATCCAATTCTTCACACGCAAATTAATATTGCGTAGTGTTTTTTCAACCAAAAAATAACTAAATTAATATTGCGTAGTGATTAAAAAAGACATGCCAATTTCGTACTTGACTGATTCAAAAAGCACGTTTGAATGGCTCTTATATGATATTCAAATTAAGCTCTGATTAACACATTAATCAAGCTTTATTTGAAAACCTTGATTAGCAACTCTTTTTAATGATTTTGTACAACCCATTAACCAAAAAACAAATACAAGGAATGACCCATACTTGAGGATTTCTATCCATACTTTTGTACCTCCAATTCACACTTTAAAGCCGAAGCATGTGCTAGAGGGAATAAAGTTAATCTTACCCATCTCTTTCTAGTAGACACCCGCAAACTTCATTGATAAGTTTAGTTAAATTATAGGCATCCATTTACAACTGTATCAATCTTTACCTTTTTCACTGTATTATTCCTCATGAATGAGTTATCCAAAAGAGCAACTTCACCTTTCAACAGAGCTCAGCTTAACGGCATCTTTGCAATTCTGTACTACAGTAGTATATGTGCCCACTTCACCAATCAACATGCTTTCTGGTGCCCTATAACGGTGGTCCTCTATCTCCTTTCAGTTTCCTGGACCCCTGAAAACCTTACATTACCTGATCAAAACTGTTTCATCACTCGTAATCAAACGTTACAGTCGCGTGTTTAACAGGGTTTTCCCAGAAAAGGCACTGAACTTATAGAGTTATAGACAAAATCAAGAAATCTTCAACTGACAAATCTTTTTCCATCATGAATTTTGTAACAGCAAAATTTACACAATGCAACTTCATGATTTTCATCATGTTTCTTGTGATCTTTGAGTGGTTCTAGCTTTATGTCACATTTTATCCTGTACTCTTCCCTGTTAGTGTCAAATCTTTCTGCTGCATCCACCAATTTGTCTCTCCTTTGCCACTCATCGGTGACGGATTTCTCTCTCAGTTGGAGGAAATTGTAGTTGTAGCAAGGGCAAAACTGTCATTTGTTGAGGAGTCCAAATGAATGTGCAAGAATTAGTACTTGTTAGAGGCCGAATTCTGAGCCTTTCCAAGCACAGACTCAATATCATCAGAAAACAAGCCGAGCTGCTTTGCTAAGGCAAAACCGGCATACATGCCATCAACGGCTGCACTCACTATTCCACCAGCATAACCAGCTCCTTCCCCTACCGGGTAAAGCCCCTTCAAAGACGTGCTCTCGTAGGTCTCAGCATTTCGTGGGATTTGTATGGGTGAGCTAGTTCTTGTCTGAAAATAAAACAAATATTCTAATGAGACTTACAAGAGTGTAGAACTCAATCACAAAGCTAGACAGCGTTACGCGTGATCTATGTTAGAATCCTGTCTTTGTATACTAAGACCAATTAGAAATTTTGAAATATATAGAAAGAATATAAACAGCTAATATTGAAGTTAATGGTTCTAATCCTATGCCCTGATTAAAAGAAACGAAACTAAAATTCTATGATAAAGTTGCCAACAATTTAGACCTACAAGAGTAGAAGGCTACAGCCTTATTGAACTTATCTGGAAAGTGGGTCATAAAGTAGTTGGGTGAGGAAGATATAATGCAAGAAATGGCCTCGTGGATGAAAATAAAAACAGGTCATGCATTAGTAAAGATTACTAATGGTCCCTCATTTTCTTCTCCTTTCTAAGGAGGCCACTTGTTAATCTTTATTTCTGTACCATAAAGGAAGGCCATGATAATGGTAAGCTGCTAAATCAAGTGACAATGATGAAAGAATAGGAGTACCTCCACTCCATGTAGAAGGGCATCTTTAGACACATAGCCTGGCAACTAAAAAGAAAAGGGTCGATTTAGCAGATACACAACGAGGCTTACTTGTTAGAGAGGCAAGAAAAAAACATGAAGCTAGAAGATAAACAAACCTCCTTGTCAAACATTAAGATCGAATCTTGGAGGGCCTTTGTTATATGATCTGCAAACAGCTCATGGAGAGGCGCTGGCCTGACCCCTAAACGGTAACTTGATGATGGTACAGGTGTAGCTGCGGGAACAACGAAATTTTACTGATAGAATGCTCTATTAGGTTATCTATTTTTTATTAACAGGTGGAGCTATTACCAGACAATTTGTTCTCCATAAAATCAGTAATCGTCTGGACGGGGGCCACAAAATTCCCACCTCCCATTACAGCTGCTCTCTTCTCTAGTTCCCGCTGAATGATGAATAATGTTAAATAAATGGACTTGAAGAGAAGTTATAATTATATCTTGCAATACAGAACATTCAAATTTATGAAGTACATAGAAACTAAAGATTCTTTTAATTTCCAGCAGATAGCCCATGAGACATTCATTAATGGACTGCTTTTGCATTTCCACGGAATTTATTTGCACAAATTTGACACTTCTGAATATGACTATTCAAAAACTTTCAATCATACACATTTTCATATGAGTCCATCATTCTTGCATAAAGTGTCCTCTAACACAGCCTTTTACCATTCTTAAAGCTGCTGCTAGAAGAAGAAGAAAGAAATGCAGATTCATTTGGTTGTCTTTTATTTTTTGAGCAATTCAAGGCCTTGGTTACGAAAGCAATTAAAATGCCACATTAATTTGAAGCAGAGAACTACCTGAAATGCAACGCCTGCAAGAGGTCCGTGGAGATTCATGGATTCAAAATCCTTTAATGAGACTGTAACAACAATTGCTGCATTAGCCCATCTTGATGAACGTCTAGAAAATGACATGCCATTAATACAAAGCTCTGAAGGATTTGTACTAGTCAGAACAATCTGAAAGAGCATGTACGCAGGGTTATTAAAGATGAAGGGAGACTATACAGGCTCTTTAAAATAATGGCTCGCACTGAAATTACCTGCCCTCCAGGACACATGCAAAATGAATAGCAACCACGGTTCAGAGACTCCGATTCAGAATTTGCACCTTCTCTAATTACATAGTTGGTAACCTTGTAATCTGCAACTGGTACTTTCCCCCTTCCTTTTTGTACCTCAGAAGCCAATGCAGAGTACTGGAGTGCAAATTAATGTAATACTACATAAGTTCCTCATTTGTTTGTTTAAATGATACAAACATTATGACATAAACGGATGCAAAGTTGATTTACAGGAATATATCCTCATTTGTGAAATACTGAAATGTAAGGTCGTTTAAATGAACAATGGGTCAATAGGTCAAAACCAAAATCTGCAGAACATAGACCTGTGAAATGAAAGGGCTACAAACATTACGACATACATGGATGCAAAGCTGATTTACAGCAATATATCCTCATTTGTTTGCAAAATCTGTAGTATGCTCCTCAATTTTCTTTAACCCTATATTTAATTTATGCCAGGTTCATTGTTTATTCAGTTTGTACATATTGCTACAAAGAAAAGGTGACATTTGTGCTAAATGCTGGGTCGTAAGTATCAGTAAATGATGTACACTACTAACCTGTATCCTGTCTATCAGCTCCTGTGGATGCTCAATCCGCAACCCAACCTATAATTCACATAATATTCATTCAGGGACAGACATGAGGGAAATATCTCAAAAGTAGTGGGACACTTCAAATTGTTGTCAGGAATGTTTCATTAAATTGAATTTGGTCTTTGCTCATTGAGTGTCGAGGATGGGCAAAGGCAATAACGATCAAAAGATTTTTCAATAATGATGAACTCACTGCAAAATCCTTGGGAACTAAATCCATGTTATGTGAAAGAAGCATCTGATAAACATCTCTAGCAGAATGGCCAACTGCCAGAACAACTGCATCATAAGCCTCGTTCTGGCTATCACCCGGCAAGATTTCATTACAAGTGGAAACCTTGACTCCTTTGACAGTTGCCCCCTCCACAATCAAATCATCGACCCTTGTTCCAAACTTGACAGAAACCTGCAGTGATCAAAAAAATTTATTTATGATTATTGACAAGCCAAATGCAAAAGGAACCTAATGAATGCAAAAGGAACCTGCAGTAATCAGAAGTCTTACTCCCATTCCAATCAGATGCTGGCGAAAACGGCGTAGTAGAGGAACCAACCTATCGGTCCCAAGATGAGGCTTCCCATCAACTAATATATTCATTGGAGCACCAAAATGAACCAATGTCTTCATAACCTGGAAAGAAAGGATGAACAAGGCAACAGTTCTGGCTGAATTACTACATTTATTCTTCTCAATGAATCATATAGCACGAATAATACATCCAGGTGAAAAGAGCTATGATCAAACAAAGGATCCAACAAATGCCATTGCCTAGTTGAGGAGTAATTGTTCTCACCGCTTGGACACTAGAACTGTTCTTCCCTATTCTAGTTACAAGTTTCCCATCACTCCAGGTACCTGCACCACCCTGCCACACATAAGTCCTTTTCAAATTGCTAAAAAAATAAAAATCATCCAACCATTTATAACACATGTGATATGTCATATATGTTAAACGGAATGCAGCATATTCAAGTAAATACAAAAGGCAATCGGCAATATTAGCTGCTTGCATGTTTCTAATTCTATATGATATAGCATGCTCCTATGATATGATTAAGCTAATATAACAAGCTTATGAAACACTTCAGCAGAAGATTGTTATTCTTGAATAAGCCAGTAAATCACCTCCCCAAAGCAAAAGTTGCTATCCAATTGTATGAGTCGACGAACTACTAATGCACCAATATCACGTCCTCTTTGCTCAACAGGTTGACCTCGCTCAATCAGGGTTACATCTGCACCAAATTCTGCAAGGACAAGAGTTGCAAACAAGCCTGCAGGCCCACTACCCACAACCGCAACTTTTGGCTTTACAGTCGGTAAGCGCACATGCGAACCATTGGACTGACTAGGTTGCCCTTTTATCTCCACAGCTGCAGCTTCCTCTTTCTTATTGCAATCATTTATTATATTCATTAGATCACCTGCAGTGTCGACTTGAGGCATAAGCTCAACAACCCCAACTTTAGGGTCAAGCTCAGAAATGAAATCCCAAACTCTTGGCTCTAGGTCATAAAGCTTCTTAGCATCCATATCAACGGTATATACAAATTTAGGCTCCTTTAGTACCTAAAAGTAAAAAATACATAAATTCATGTATGATATAGATAAAAAGGACTAAAAGTATTTAGTATCTCAATCAGCAACCTTCCAAGTCTCTAGTATCCTATTGTTACAACTGTATAAAGCCAAAATCTTTCATAATGAGCAATTTTGTAGTATCAGCTTTTTATGGTGTCTATTAGGATCCAATTGTAATCTTAACCTAAAATGAGGAATAAAACGGGTTTGGGATGAGAGAATACAACACCTTTCTTGCATCAAAAGATTTCCTTACAACTGAGAAAGCTTCTGCTGGCAGCATAGAAGGAACCTGCATATTTTCGAAATATTCAGTTCTAATGAACCGATCACAGCAAGAATTGCTAACAAATAAATCACGTCAGCCGAATAAACAATTAATCCAATTCCTACGTCCTATATGCAAGGAAAACTGTCCCTGCCATTAACTAAGCATCCACATACAATACAAAACCATACACGAAACACCCCAAATGGCCCTAATCATACCAGAAGACAAACCGGTTCCATGAACAATGATATCAAAAACCAGCTACTGTAATTTCCCCATTTCAACAGCAAAACAGCTCAAATTCTAGCCATGACATGGCAACAAAGCTCCCTCATGTTCAAAATGTGCAATTCAATTACTAGACAAATTAGGTCAGCGAATTCCAGATTAAAGTTTACACGAACCGGGAATTCGAGAACTTTAGCAATTTGCTCGAGAAGTGCATCAGAAACCCCAAGGAAATCCTTGCCAGGGTCCCTATGAACCTCAACTCCCAACTTAGACAGCCTCCAAACGCCCTCGAACTTGACATTAACATCGATCTTCTGTTTCTTAGTTTCTTTGAACCTCTTCTTCTCCGACGGGTAGCGAAGCTTCCCCGTCCTCTGCGACCTTTTCGCGCATCGGATTTGAAGAAGGAAATTGGAGGAATGGAAGAGGTTTGGTTGGGGAATGCCAAAGAGGCTTTGAGATTTGGGAGTAGAGGAGAGAGAAGGGAGTGAGAGAGAGCTCGGAGCAACAGACATGGCTAAGCGCGAGATAGAGAGCAAGGGGATTTGTCACAGTGTTTGAAGGTGCAGGAGATAAGGTAGGGAGGACTTCTGATATTGGGCCGGGAATGGACTTGGGCCTTTGAGACTTATCATTCTACTGGGCTCAAAAGAGGCCCACTAAAATGTTTTGGAGGATTTCGTAATATTTTTGTGAATGCTGGGTTGCTGGGTAAGGTTTCTATCACAATTTTTGTTGCGGGCAAGAATAAACTCTATGCATATGAAATGCTACCTAACTCAAAGTTTCTGTGACAAAGAATACTACCAACAACCCCCCGACCTTTATAACATAAAAAAAAACAAAATAATTTATGATAATTTCAAACGTCAAGTTGAAATTAGCAAAGTTAGTATTGCTTTTTTTACCATAAACGAAAGTCATGAAAATTAATTACGACGATCCCTTTTCTTGATCAGACAAAATTACGATAATCTAAAGCTCAATTTTATTTTGGGTTCAGCTTGCTGAACATAAAAATCTCGAACCGAAAACTTCAGTATAATTTTTCTTGGTGTGAGAAAACTTGAGTATAATTGTGTTGGTAGAGACGTGGCGTGTGATGAGGAAATTGCTGTCACACGCACTGAGGCCCACAATCCACGTCCCTCACATTAGCCGTTGAAAACTTGGATACCTTGCACCGGCCCACCAAATCATAACTACTTTTTAAATTTTTTATTCCACGATACTACTAGACCGCCTCATCGCGCGCCTCGCTCCTTTTTTTTTTTGTTTAAGCACTTTATTAATCGGCATTATTAGGATCGATCGATTAGACATGTCTAAACGCGGGTCCGGTCCACCTGTTAATAAGGTCGGGATTAGATAAGGGTTCAAGGCCTGACGGGTCAGGTCTGACGTGCCCATATATAATATGGGTTGGATATGGACTAGTGACGGACCTAAGAATTTTTCTCAGAAGGGGCTAAATACCTTAGTTTAAGTGTAATCGTTAAAATAAGTTAGAAATTTGATCAATGCATTAATAATTGGAGTTGGAATGAACTCGAAATAGTTTAATCTAAGTATAAAATTAGTCCTAATTTGAGTAAGAAAATTGAACAAATTTAAGCTTTTATTAAACCCAAAGAGGACTTCAAGAAATGTTATACACAAAAATCAATCTCTTTTTTAAAAATTTAGCTAATATTTAAAATTTAGCTACATTTCACTATCTTTTTCTTATAATGTTTTTTAAGACCAAAATAAATTCATTTCAATTAAGGTGTATCACTAATATGTTTATTTATATATGTGCCTTTAATACTCCATCCGTTTTAAAATAGTTGTTCATAAATCATCACGCCACTTTTTGTTATTTTACAATATTTATCTATTTCATATTTTTCCCCATCTCTTTACATGTATACCCCTAATAATTAATTTTATCATAATCATATACGTATTTCCATATTTCTTTATACTAGTAATAACTAATTATATAATATATATATATTGATATGGGTAATATAGAAAAACCAATCAATTCTTAATATATACACAAATCTTATTTAGACAATCATTTTGAGACAGAGGTAGGTATATATATAAAAAAAATTGTAAAATCCTAGTGGGGGCTACAACCCCCACTAGGCATCATATACGTTCGCCCCTAGTATGGACTGACTACTTAGTCTATCTGGGTCGGTCGATCCGGCACTGTCCATAATATTTTATATAAAAATATGTTAATAAATATATTGATAAGGGTCAATTAATTAGTTTTATATATAGTCTAAACATTAGTAACCTTTTTTTTTTTAGCTCGGACTCTCATCACCGCTCTCCTTTCTCTCCTTTAATCTCTCTCTCAATTTCCGATGTTTTCCATCGGTCTCCGTTCATCAATGTTCGTCGTTCGCCACTCTGTCCTCATTGGGTTAAGTAGCAACTGCTTGACTGCAGCATCGGGCCCGATCACTGATTTGCCCCCATCGGGTTCGGTCACCACCCTATCCTCATCGGGCTTAATCTCGCCGGGTAAGCTTTTCTTTATCTCTTCTCAGCTCTTTCGTTTACATACTTGAAAATTTAGCCGGTTGGGTTGTCCACGGGCCAGTTCGGCCCGTAATGCTGGACGGGTATAGTATGTGCATCATTTCTAGCCCAAATGTCAAGGTCGGGTCAAGCCTTATCTTTACATATGGGTAAAAAAAAATTTTTAGCTCAGCTCAAACCCGCATTTGGATAGATCTAAGATCGATGGTATGGGACAATTTAGCTTTCTTAACTTAAGTCCTACTGATTCAAAGATCATGAGTGCTCCTCTAGACAGTACAACCAAGTTTAAGTATGATTCAGCTACTCTATTACAAGATCCAACGCCCTATAGACAGTTGGTTGGAAAGTTGAACTTCCTGTGACACCCTCACACCCCTCTGACGTATGTTATAAATAACTTCACATCTGATCACATAAACATATAACAAACCTTAACAACCATAAGTTAAAACACACAAATACACACACTTGTACTAGTTACTTCTTATACTAATAGAGACTTCTATTACAATACATATGTCTATAATGCAAAATGAGGAGGAGAAGGTTGCATAAGGCATTAGCCGGCCGACCTGTGCAAACCTGACATCAATGAAACACAAGCTAATTCCATTAATCCCTGAAAAATTGGTTGCGATTTACGTGGGTGGCATACTCAGTGAATATAAACCATCATCAATTATTTCACTCATAGCCAATTCCATTAATCCCTGTACATATACATATACATATCTATATTCCATATGAATAAACTCATGCATATGCAAATGCTCATGTGTCCAATTATTATTCTGTGAACTGTGCAAGCCTGAATCTGCCCCGGGTTTCCTGTGAATGGACTCTTTTGGTCCCATGTGATTTAGACCCGTAGGTCTCATATGAATAGGCCTTTTAGGCCTCCTGTGATATGACCTTATAGGTCCCATGTGTTTTGACCTTTTTAGGTCTCCTATGATTACAAATTCAGGGCAAGACAGCCACAGAGCCTTTAATCTTATGCCAATGTGGTATGCTCAAATACATCATATATATCATGTATCAATTGCAATTGCACAATCAATATAAACAATCATGGACATTCCAGAGAACATAAATCACACACATATCCATATAATATACTATATAGCACGTAGCATATATATACACATTGTAGCACATCATATAACACATAAGGTTGAATCTCCGGTCTATACTCACCTTCTAGGAAAGATTTATGGGCTCGGACTCCTTCCCCTGATCACGAGTTATCCCTCGTGCTCCTATATAATAACCCAATGCACTTTTAGCCTATAAACTCTTACAAACTCTAACCCTAAATGTAATGAAATGTCAAGATGCATTATAACTTTCACCATATAGCTCCAATTACTATAAAATTTTACCAGCATATACTATGCATATATAAGATCATCTTTTCAGTAGAAAACCTTTTGAAAATCTTGACCGAAGGCCACCGAAATATCGTTACAACGAAAGCCTAAAATCATTACAAAACTTTTAACAAACTATATAACCATCATTGAAAACGCCCACTGACAATTATAGATCAATTGATTGTCAAATCAGTATCAATTATAAACCTAGATCTGGAAAATTAACAAATTCAAATAAACCAATAACTAATTAAATATTACTAAACTTACAAATTAAGCTTACCAAATAGTATTCTTTATAGTCCAAATCAGAACGGGATACAACGATTTTGTTCAAAACAAATCACGTAGATAATCGCCCTTTGCTCCTTCTCTCTTCGAGCTCCCTCCGTTCTGCTCTTACTCTCAACTCACGAAGCATACACACGTACACATCCACAAAATAAAGGTAGTGTACATATATATCAACTTCCGATTGAAGTCCGCAAAATTTTTTTTTAAAAGAATACAACTTTCACCCTTAAATTTCCTTTATTACAAATCTTATCCAGAACTTTCAATTAATAAACTTTATCTTTAAAAACTTTTAAAACGTAAATAACTTTAATTTAAAAACGAGTATTACTTTTAAAAATTTATCATGTACTATGCAAATATGCTATGCGTATGCAATGAATGCATTATGACGTATGCACTTTGGTCGGGAATGTTACATTTCTCCCCCTCTATAAGAATTTTTACTCAAAATTCTCTAATGCTTTATCTAATGCAATATGCTATGAGGTCAATTACCATTGAACAAATGTGGATAAGAGTTTCTCATTTTCTCTTCTGTTTCCCAAGTGGCTTCCTCGATACCATGATTTTTCCAGATTAATTTAACCATCGGAATCTCTCTGTTTCTTAACTGTTTGATTCTATAATCTGCTATTCTGACCGGTTCCTCTATATAGCTCAAGTTTTCTGTAATCTGCACTTCAGAATCTCTTAACACATGTGATGGATCAGACCGATACCGTCGCAACATACTAACATGAGAAACATTGTGAATCTGAGCCAATTCTGCAGGCAATGCTAACTTATATGCTAATGGTCCTACTCTTTCTATAATCTCATATGGCCCAACATATCGAGGACTCAATTTTCCTTTACTACCAAATCTCATCACACCTTTCCATGGAGAAACTCGTAGAAACACTTTATCACCAACCTGATACTCCATCTCCTTTCGGTGTTGATCAAAATAACTCTTCTGTCGGTCCTGTGCAGCTTTCATTATACTTTTAACAATATCAATCTTATCAACTGTATCATGTATAATCTTAGGTTCTTCTAGAATTTATGTGCCTTCTTTATCCCAATACAACGGACTTCTACATTTTCTTCCATATAATGCCTCATACGGTGCCATCCCAATACTACTATGAAACTGGTTGTTATATGCAAATTCCATCAGAGGAATGTATCCATCCCAAGAACCCTAAAATTCAATAACACAAGCACGAAGCATTTCTTCTAATGTCTGTATAGTTCTCTCTGACTGTCCATCTGTTTGAGGATGGTAAGTTGTGCTAAAATGCAATTTGGTCCCCATAACTGTTTGAAAACTCTCCCAAAATCGGGAAGTAAATCTCGGATCTCTCTCTGATACAATGGACACTGGTATTCCATGAAGTTGGACAATTTCTTTCATATATATCTCTGCCAACTGATCCAAGGAACAACCCCATCGTATAGGTAAGAAATGTGCTGATTTAGTCAATCTATCAATAATCACCCAAATGGCATCATTTCCCTTTTGTGTACGTGGTAATCCCACAACAAAATCCATTGTAATCCGCTCCCATTTCCAAACCGGAATAGATAAAGGTCTCAACTTACCTGTAGGTGCCTGATGCTTTGCTTTAACTTGTTGACAAGTAAGACATTTAGAAACAAATTCTGCAACCTCTTTCTTCATCCCTGACCACCAGTAATGTTGTTTCAAAGTATGATACATCTTTGTCGTGCCTGGATGCATAGCATAAGGTGCATTATGTGCCTCATCTAAAATTTCTTGTCTCAGATTATCAACGTTTGGTACACATAATCGAGTCCCAAACATCAATGTGTTATCCTGCATAACAAATGGTGTATCCTTACCCTGCCGTATTTATTCAACAATTTTTGCCAGTCTGCCATCTCTCACTTGTGCCTCTTGAATTCGCTGTCTCAACACAGTTCGAGTCTCTAAAGTAGCAATCAATACTCCCTCTGAGTTCAACTGCAGTCTCGCATTTAGACATCACAAAGAAATCAAATCTGAAAATGGAGTCATGTGCATACTTGCCATTGTGACAGTAGACTTTCGACTTAAAGCATCTGCTACAACATTGGCTTTTCCTGGGTGATACTCAATTGTGCAATCATAATCTTTAAGCAATTCTATCCAGCGTCTTTGTCGCATATTTAACTCTTTCTGACTCATCAAATACTTTAGACTTTTATGATCAGTAAAAATCTGAAATGTTTCTCCATACAGATAGTGTCGCCAAATCTTCAAGGCAAATACCACTGCTGCTAACTCTAGATCATGTACATGATGAGAAACTTCATGTGGTCGTAACTATCGCAATATATAAGCGATCACCTTTCCATTCTGCAATAACACACAACCCAGACCATGATATGAAACATCACTGTAAACAACAAATCCTCCTGTACCTGTAGGAATTGTCAATATTGGTGCTGTGGTCAAACGATGCTTTAACTCATCAAAGCTTTGTTGGCATCATCATTCCAATGAAAAGAAACATTCTTTTGTAACAATTTAGTGAGTGGTGCAGCTACAATAGAGAATGCTTCCACAAACCGTCTATAATATACAGCCATACCCAGAAAACTGCGAAGTTCTGTAACTGTAGTTGGTGCTTTCCAATTTATCTCTGCTTCAATCTTTTTAGGATCAACTTCTATACCTCTTCCAGATACTATATGCCCCAGAAATACCACATGATCTAACCAGAATTCACATTTACTCAGTTTGGCATACAACTGTTTCTCTCGTAGGACTTGTAATATTGTACGCAAATGATCAATATGTTCCTCTGTACTTTGTAAATATACCAATATATCATCAATAAAGACGATCACAAATCTGTCAAGGAAAGGTTGGGAATACCTTGTTCATTAAAGCCATGAATGCTGCTGGTGTATTCGTCAAACCAAACGACATCACTAGGAATTCATAATGCCCATATCTTGTTCTGAATGTTGTCTTAGGAATGTCATCTTTAGCTATCTTTAACTGATGATACCCAGATCGAAGATCTATCTTAGAAAATACTTGTGCACCTTGGAGTTGATCAAACAAATCATCTATCCTTGGCAACGGATATTTGTTCTTCACTGTCACCTGATTCAATTTTCGATAATCTATGCACAACCGAAATGTACCATCTTTCTTTTTCACAAAAAGTACTGGTGCACCCCATGGTGATACACTAGCTCTGATGAACCCTTTCTCTAACAAATCTTGCAACTGTTTCTTCAGCTCTTGTAACTCTAGTGGAGCCATCCGATATGGAGGAATAAAAATCGGTGCAGTACCTGGTATTACCTCAACATTAAACTCTATCTCTCTATCAGGTGGTAACCCTGGAAGATCCTTTGGAAAAACATCAGAAAAATCTTTAACCACTGGAATATCTCCAACCTCGTCACATGTAACAGTACGATCTATGACATGGGCCACATGTGCATCACATCCCTCTTTGATCATGCGAAAAAGCTGATGTTGCAGATATTAAACAAGTAGGCACCAATTGTCGATCACCATAAAAGATCACTCTAATTTTCCCAGGTGAGTCTATCACTACTTCTTTTGTATAACAATCCACTTTGGCATGGTGCCTTGACAACCAATCCATGCCCAATATAACATCAAACTAATACAAGAACAACTGTATCAGATCAGCTGGTAACTCTACTGTATCCACCTGTATTACACAATCCCGATATACTGTGTGTACCTTTACCACTTCACCAAATGGAGTATGCACTCCTACCCTATGATCTGGGGATTCTGGTTCTTTGAGAATTTCAAATGCTATGCTAGATGATATGAATGAATGAGTGGATCAAGAATATATCAATGCATGTTCATGTGGTGTAGAACGAGATATCTCTATAAATTGATTTGGCACGGCTAAACCTTCTCTCCTTTATGGATAATGCTCATGATTGTCCAATGCAATTCTAATATCAATTACATATGCTATACGATGCTTATGAATGCATAATGCCCCTAAAAGACCATATCCCTGCTCTGATACCAAAAACTACACTGTGACACCCTCACACCCCTCTGACGTATGTTATAAATAACTTCACATCTGATCACATAAACATATAACAAACCTTAACAACCATAAGTTAAAACACACAAATACACACACTTGTACTAGTTACTTCTTATACTAATAGAACTCTCTGACTTCTATTACAATACATATGTCTATAATGCAAAATGAGGAGGAGAAGGTTGCATAAGGCATTAGCCGGCCGACCTGTGCAAACCTGACATCTATGAAACACAAGCTAGTATAACTAGCTGAACCTGAAAAATTGGTTGCGATTTACGTGGGTCGCATACTCAGTGAATATAAACCATCATCAATTATTTCACTCATAGCCAATTCCATTAATCCCTGTACATATACATATACATATCTATATTCCATATGAATAAACTCATGCATATGCAAATGCTCATGTGTCCAATTATTATTCTGTGAACTGTGCAAGCCTGAATCTGCCCCGGGTTTCCTGTGAATTGACTCTTTTGGTCCCATGTGATTTAGACCCGTAGATCTCATATGAATAGGCCTTTTAGGCCTCCTGTGAGATGACCTTTTAGGTCCCATGTGTTTTGACCTTTTTAGGTCTCCTATGATTACAAATTCAGGGCAAGACAGCCACAGAGCCTTTAATCTTATGCCAATGTGGTATGCTCAAATACATCATATATATCATGTATCAATTGCAATTGCACAATCAATATAAACAATCATGGACATTCCAGAGAACATAAATCACACACATATCCATATAATATACTATATAGCACGTAGCATATATATACACATTGTAGCACATCATATAACGCATAAGGTTGAATCTCCGGTCTATACTCACCTTCTAGGAAAGATTTATGGGCTCGGACTCCTTCCCCTGATCACGAGTTATCCCTCGTGCTCCTATATAATAACCCAATGCACTTTTAGCCTATAAACTCTTACAAATTCTAACCCTAAATGCAATGAAATGCCAAGATGCATTATAACTTTTACCATATAGCTCCAATTACTATAAAATTTTACCAGCATATACTATGCATATATAAGATCATCTTTTCAGTAGAAAACCTTTTGAAAATCTTGACCGAAGGCCACCGAAATATCGTTACAACGAAAGCCTAAAATCATAACAAAACTTTTAACAAACTATATAACCATCATTGAAAACGCCCACTGACAATTATAGATCAATTGATTGTCAAATCAGTATCAATTATAAACCTAGATCTGGAAAATTAACAAATTCAAATAAACCAATAACTAATTAAATATTACTAAACTTAAAAATTAAGCTTACCAAATAGTATTCTTTATAGTCCAAATCAGAACGGGATACAACGATTTTGTTCAAAACAAATCACGTAGATAATCGCCCTTTGCTCCTTCTCTCTTCGAGCTCCCTCCGTTCTGCTCTTACTCTCAACTCACGAAGCATACACACGTACACATCCACAAAATAAAGGTAGTGTACGTATATATCAACTTCCGATTGAAGTCGGCAAAATTTTTTTTTAAAAAAATACAACTTTCACCCTTAAATTTCCTTTATTACAAATCTTATCCAGAACTTTCAATTAATAAACTTTATCTTTAAAAACTTTTAAAATGTAAATAACTTTAATTTAAAAACGAGTATTACTTTTAAAAATTTATCATGTACTATGCAAATATGCTATGCGTATGCAATGAATGCATTATGACGTATGCACTTTGGTCGGGGATGTTACATTTTTCTCCCTCTATAAGAATTTTTCCTCAAAATTCTTTAATGCTTTATCTAATGCAATATGCTATGAGGTCAATTACCATTGAACAAATGTGGATAAGAGTTTCTCATTTTCTCTTCTGTTTCACAAGTGGCTTCCTCGATACCATGATTTTTCCAGATTAATTTAACCATCGGAATCTCTCTGTTTCTTAACTGTTTGATTCTATAATCTGCTATTCTGACCGGTTCCTCTATATAGCTCAAGTTTTCTGTAATCTGCACTTCAGAATCTCTTAACACATGTGATGGATCAGACCGATACCGTCGCAACATACTAACATGAAAAACATTGTGAATCTGAGCCAATTCTGCAGGCAATGCTAACTTATATGCTAATGGTCCTACTCTTTCTATAATCTCATATGGGCCAACATATCGAGGACTCAATTTTCCTTTACTACCAAATCTCATCACACCTTTCGATGGAGAAACTCGTAGAAATACTTTATCACCAACCTGATACTCCATCTCCTTTCGGTGTTGATCAAAATAACTCTTCTGTCGGTCCTGTGCAGCTTTCATTATACTTTTAACAATATCAATCTTATCAACTGTATCATGTATAATCTTAGGTTCTTCTAGAATTTATGTGCCTTCTCTATCCCAATACAACGGACTTCTACATTTTCTTCCATATAATGCCTCATACGGTGCCATCCCAATACTACTATGAAACTGGTTGTTATATGCAAATTCCATCAGAGGAATGTATCCATCCCAAGAACCCTAAAATTCAATAACACAAGCACGAAGCATTTCTTCTAATGTCTGTATAGTTCTCTCTGACTGTCCATCTGTTTGAGGATGGTAAGTTGTGCTAAAATGCAATTTGGTCCCCATAACTGTTTGAAAACTCTCCCAAAATCGGGAAGTAAATCTCGTATCTCTATCTGATACAATGGACACTGGTATTCCATGAAGTTGGACAATTTCTTTCATATATATCTCTGCCAACTGATCCAAGGAACAACCCCATCGTATAGGTAAGAAATGTGCTGATTTAGTCAATCTATCAATAATCACCCAAATGGCATCATTTCCCTTTTGTGTACGTGGTAATCCCACAACAAAATCCATTGTAATCCGCTCCCATTTCCAAACCGGAATAGATAAAGGTCTCAACTTACCTGTAGGTGCCTGATGCTTTGCTTTAACTTGTTGACAAGTAAGACATTTAGAAACAAATTCTGCAACCTCTTTCTTCATCCCTGACCACCAGTAATGTTGTTTCAAAGTATGATACATCTTTGTCGTGCCTGGATGCATAGCATAAGGTGCATTATGTGCCTCATCTAAAATTTCTTGTCTCAGATTATCAACGTTTGGTACACATAATCGAGTCCCAAACATCAATGTGTTATCCTGCATAACAAATGGTGTATCCTTACCCTGCCGTATTTGTTCAACAATTTTTGCATGTCTGCCATCTCTCACTTGTGCCTCTTGAATTCGCTGTCTCAACACAGTTCGAATCTTTAAAGTAGCAATCAATACTCCCTCTGAGTTCAACTGCAATCTCGCATTTAGACATCGCAAAGAAATCAAATCTGAAAATGGAGTCATGTGCATACTTGCCATTGTGACACTAGACTTTCGACTTAAAGCATCTGCTACAACATTGGCTTTTCCTGGGTGATACTCAATTGTGCAATCATAATCTTTAAGCAATTCTATCCAGCGTCTTTGTCGCATATTTAACTCTTTCTGACTCATCAAATACTTTAGACTTTTATGATCAGTAAAAATCTGAAATGTTTCTCCATACAGATAGTGTCGCCAAATCTTCAAGGCAAATACCACTGCTGCTAACTCTAGATCATGTACATGATGAGAAATTTCATGTGGTCGTAACTATCGCAATATATAAGCGATCACCTTTCCATTCTGCAATAACACACAACCCAGACCATGATATGAAACATCACTGTAAACAACAAATCCTCCTGTACCTGTAGGAATTGTCAATATTGGTGTTGTGGTCAAACGATGCTTTAACTCATCAAAGCTTTGTTGGCATCATCATTCCAATGAAAAGAAACATTCTTTTGTAACAATTTAGTGAGTGGTGCAGCTACAATAGAGAATGCTTCCACAAACCGTCTATAATATCCAGCCATACCCAGAAAACTGCGAAGTTCTGTAACTGTAGTTGGTGCTTTCCAATTTATCTCTGCTTCAATCTTTTTAGGATCAACTTCAATACCTCTTCCAGATACTATATGCCCCAGAAATACCACATGATCTAACCAGAATTCACATTTACTCAGTTTGGCATACAACTGTTTCTCTCGTAGGACTTGTAATATTGTACGCAAATGATCAATATGTTCCTCTGTACTTTGTAAATATACCAATATATCATCAATAAAGACGATCACAAATATGTCAAGGAAAGGTTGGGAATACCTTGTTCATTAAAGCCATGAATGCTGCTGGTGTATTCGTCAAACCAAACGGCATCACTAGGAATTCATAATGCCCATATCTTGTTCTGAATGTTGTCTTAGGAATGTCATCTTTAGCTATCTTTAACTGATGATACCCAGATCGAAGATCTATCTTAGAAAGTACTTGTGCACCTTGGAGTTGATCAAACAAATCATCTATCCTTGGCAACGGATATTTGTTCTTCACTGTCACCTGATTCAATTTTCGATAATCTATGCACAACCGAAATGTACCATCTTTCTTTTTCACAAAAAGTACTGGTGCACCCCATGGTGATACACTAGCTCTGATGAACCCTTTCTCTAACAAATCTTGCAACTGTTTCTTCAGCTCTTGTAACTCTAGTGGAGCCATCCAATATGGAGGAATAAAAATCGGTGCAGTACCTGGTATTACCTCAACATTAAACTCTATCTCTCTATCAGGTGGTAACCCTGGAAGATCCTTTGGAAAAACATCAGAAAAATCTTTAACCACTGGAATATCTCCAACCTCGTCACATGTAACAGTACGATCTATGACATGGGCCAGATGTGCATCACATCCCTCTCTGATCATGCGAAAAAGCTGATGTTGCAGATATTAAACAAGTAGGCACCAATTGTCGATCACCATAAAAGATCACTCTAATTTTCCCAGGTGAGTCTATCACTACTTCTTTTGTATAACAATCCACTTTGGCATGGTGCCTTGACAACCAATCCATGCCCAATATAACATCAAACTCATACAAGAACAACTGTATCAGATCAGCTGGTAACTCTACTGTATCCACCTGTATTACACAATCCCGATATACTGCGTGTACCTTTACCACTTCACCAAATGGAGTATGCACTCCTACCCTATGATCTGGGGATTCTGGTTCTTTGAGAATTTCAAATGCTATGGTAGATGATATGAATGAATGAGTGGATCAAGAATATATCAGTGCATGTTCATGTGGTGTAGAACGAGATATCTCTATAAATTGATTTGGCACGGCTAAACCTTCTCTCCTTTATGGATAATGCTCATGATTGTCCAATGCAATTCTAATATCAATTACATATGCTATACGATGCTTATGAATGCATAATGCCCCTAAATGACCATATCCCTGCTCTGATACCAAAAACTACACTGTGACACCCTCACAGCCGTCTGACGTATGTTATAAATAACTTCACATCTGATCACATAAACATATAACAAACCTTAACAACCATAAGTTAAAACACACAAATACACACACTTGTACTAGTTACTTCTTATACTAATAGAACTCTCTGACTTCTATTACAATACATATGTCTATAATGCAAAATGAGGAGGAGAAGGTTGCATAAGGCATTAGCCGGCCGACCTGTGCAAACCTGACATCTATGAAACACAAGCTAGTATAACTAGCTGAACCTGAAAAATTGGTTGCGATTTACGTGGGTGGCATACTCAGTGAATATAAACCATCATCAATTATTTCACTCATAGCCAATTCCATTAATCCTTGTACATATACATATACATATCTATATTCCATATGAATAAACTCATGCATATGCAAATGCTCGGCCAAATACATACACAGGTACCTGTACTTGTATCAATTAGTCATTTAAAACCTTGAACTTTTAAACTTACGAATTTGACACCTTAACTTGAATCTTGAGACCTATCAAGTACCTGGTTGCTTATGTGGCAAGGAACGTGTAGTTCAAACGCGCATATATTCTTCTTTAGGAGAGTGGAGAGATGATGTGGCATTTCTTTTTACTTATTCCCTTTTTTTTCTAGGTAAAAGTTTTCAATTTTTTTTATTGCTCTTTTCTCTTTTTTCCTTTCACTGTTCATCTTCTCCAATTTAGGTTCATATTCGACCATCAACTCCGGCCAAGTACCACCTCGTTGCCTCCATTGGTCAACCTCGCTCCCTCTCTCTCTCCCTCTCCCTCCCTCCCTCCCTCCCTCCAAACCAATCTGACCGGGACACCTCCCTATTGACCATCAAACAACCAATCTATCACATTCTCCACCATCCGTAGCCACCACGACACCACCTTCAAATCTCGACCTCTTCTCGGCATCAAACTCCACCATGTTGACCAGATCTAAGCCCAGATCGGAACCCAAATCGCCCAGATCGGTTCTTGGAGCCTCACCAACGATGCAAAATTGCTCACTTCACCCGTCTAGATCTGAACCCAAATCGATTTCAAACCCAGATCTGAAGCACATCGATGGCGGACACGCATGAGATGAGGTTAGAGAGGGAGTAGGGGAGGAAGGCTTCATCTCCATTGAAACTGACTTGAAGGTCATCAGATGTGGTGGTCAAAGAGTGAGGAAATGAAGGTTTCTTTTTTTTTTCGGTCAACTGGAAATGAAGGGTTTCTAGCCAAATATTGAGAGATGTAATTTCAATGTAATTTGTCTAAATTAAAAAGGTAAATAAGCAATTTTAGTCTATTTTATTTTTATTGTTAAATAGATTAATGACATGGCATCTATGTGGCATCTATGTGGCGCCAACTTGATACATATGTGGTGCGCGTGTAATACACGAGAGTAAAATCCAGCAATTAGGTACCTAATAGGTCTCAAAAGTCAAGTTTAAGTGCCAACTTGACAAATTTCAAAGTATAGCGTCCTAAATGACTATTTGGTACAAGTACAGGTACCTGTGTATGTATTTGGCCGCAAATGCTCATGTGTCCAATTATTATTCTGTGAACTGTGCAAGCCTGAATCTGCCCCGGGTTTCCTGTGAATTGACTCTTTTGGTCCCATGTGATTTAGACCCATAGGTCTCATATGAATAGGCCTTTTAGGCCTCCTGTGATATGACCTTTTAGGTCCCATGTGTTTTGACCTTTTTAGGTCTCCTGTGATTACAAATTCAGGGCAAGACAGCCACAGAGCCTTTAATCTTATGCCAATGTGATATGCTCAAATACATCATATATATCATGTATCAATTGCAATTGCACAATCAATATAAACAATCATGGACATTCCAGAGAACATAAATCACACACATATCCATATAATATACTATATAGCACGTAGCATATATATACACATTGTAGCACATCATATAACATATAAGGTTGAATCTCCAGTCTATACTCACCTTCTAGGAAAGATTTATGGGCTCGGACTCCTTCCCCTGATCACGAGTTATCCCTCGTGCTCCTATATAATAACCCAATGCACTTTTAGCCTATAAACTCTTACAAACTCTAACCCTAAATGCAATGAAATGCCAAGATGCATTATAACTTTCACCATATAGCTCCAATTACTATAAAATTTTACCAGCATATACTATGCATATATAAGATCATCTTTTCAGTAGAAAACCTTTTGAAAATCTTGACCGAAAGCCACCGAAATATCGTTACAACGAAAGCCTAAAATCA
Source organism: Polygonum maritimum (assembly GCA_963924305.1). Lineage (NCBI taxonomy): Eukaryota > Viridiplantae > Streptophyta > Magnoliopsida > Caryophyllales > Polygonaceae > Polygonum > Polygonum maritimum. The sequence goes on along the minus strand of OZ002732.1, from coordinate 37,824,455 downwards.
TTACAAAACTTTTAACAAACTATATAACCATCATTGAAAACGCCCACTGACAATTATAGATCAATTGATTGTCAAATCAGTATCAATTATAAATCTAGATCTGGAAAATTAACAAATTCAAATAAACCAATAACTAATTAAATATTACTAAACTTACAAATTAAGCTTACCAAATAGTATTCTTTATAGTCCAAATCAGAACGGGATACAACGATTTTGTTCAAAACAAATCACGTAGATAATCGCCCTTTGCTCCTTCTCTCTTCGAGCTCCCTCCGTTCTGCTCTTACTCTCAACTCACGAAGCATACACACGTACACATCCACAAAATAAAGGTAGTGTACATATATATCAACTTCCGATTGAAGTCGGCAAAAATTTTTTTAAAAAAAATACAACTTTGACCCTTAAATTTCCTTTATTACAAATCTTATCCAGAACTTAATAAACTTTATCTTTAAAAACTTTTAAAACGTAAATAACTTTAATTTAAAAACGAGTATTACTTTTAAAAATTTATCATGTACTATGCAAATATGCTATGCGTATGCAATGAATGCATTATGACGTATGCACTTTGGTCGGGAATGTTACATTTCTCCCCCTCTATAAGAATTTTTCCTCAAAATTCTCTAATGCTTTATCTAATGCAATATGCTATGAGGTCAATTACCATTGAACAAATGTGGATAAGAGTTTCTCATTTTCTCTTCAGTTTCCCAAGTGGCTTCCTCGATACCATGATTTTTCCAGATTAATTTAACCATCGGAATCTCTATGTTTCTTAACTGTTTGATTCTATAATCTGCTATTCTGACCGGTTCCTCTATATAGCTCAAGTTTTCTGTAATCTGCACTTCAGAATCTCTTAACACATGTGATGGATCAGACCGATACCGTCGCAACATACTAACATGAAAAACATTGTGAATCTGAGCCAATTCTGCAGGCAATGCTAACTTATATGCTAATGGTCCTACTCTTTCTATAATCTCATATGGCCCAACATATCGAGGACTCAATTTTCCTTTACTACCAAATCTCATCACACCTTTCCATGGAGAAACTCGTAGAAACACTTTATCACCAACCTGATACCCCATCTCCTTTCGGTGTTGATCAAAATAACTCTTCTGTCGGTCCTGTGCAGCTTTCATTATACTTTTAACAATATCAATCTTATCAACTGTATCATGTATAATCTTAGGTTCTTCTAGAATTTATGTGCCTTCTTTATCCCAATACAACGGACTTCTACATTTTCTTCCATATAATGCCTCATACGGTGCCATCCCAATACTACTATGAAACTGGTTGTTATATGCAAATTCCATCAGAGGAATGTATCCATCCCAAGAACCCAAAAATTCAATAACACAAGCACGAAGCATTTCTTCTAATGTCTGTATAGTTCTCTCTGACTGTCCATCAGTTTGAGGATGGTAAGTTGTGCTAAAATGCAATTTGGTCCCCATAACTGTTTGAAAACTCTCCCAAAATCGGGAAGTAAATCTCGGATCTCTATCTGATACAATGGACACTGGTATTCCATGAAGTTGGACAATTTCTTTCATATATATCTCTGCCAACTGATCCAAGGAACAACGCCATCGTATAGGTAAGAAATGTGCTGATTTAGTCAATCTATCAATAATCACCCAAATGGCATCATTTCCCTTTTGTGTACGTGGTAATCCCACAACAAAATCCATTGTAATCCGCTCCCATTTCCAAACCGGAATAGATAAAGGTCTCAATTTACCTGTAGGTGCCTGATGCTCTGCTTTAACTTGTTGACAAGTAAGACATTTAGAAACAAATTCTGCAACCTCTTTCTTCATCCCTGACCACCAGTAATGTTGTTTCAAAGTATGATACATCTTTGTCGTGCCTGGATGCATAGCATAAGGTGCATTATGTGCCTCATCTAAAATTTCTTGTCTCAGATTATCAACGTTTGGTACACATAATCGAGTCCCAAACATCAATGTGTTATCCTGCATAACAAATGGTGTATCCTTACCCTGCCGTATTTGTTCTACAATTTTTGCCAGTCTGCCATCTCTCACTTGTGCCTCTTGAATTCGCTGTCTCAACACAGTTCGAGTCTCTAAAGTAGCAATCAATACTCCCTCTGAGTTCAACTGCAATCTCGCATTTAGACATCGCAAAGAAATCAAATCTGAAAATGGAGTCATGTGCATACTTGCCATTGTGACACTAGACTTTCGACTTAAAGCATCTGCTACAACATTGGCTTTTCCTGGATGATACTCAATTGTGCAATCATAATCTTTAAGCAATTCTATCCAGCGTCTTTGTCGCATATTTAACTCTTTCTGACTCATCAAATACTTTAGACTTTTATGATCAGTAAAAATCTGAAATGTTTCTCCATACAGATAGTGTCACCAAATCTTCAAGGCAAATACCACTGCTGCTAACTCTAGATCATGTACATGATGAGAAACTTCATGTGGTCGTAACTATCGCAATATATAAGCGATCACCTTTCCATTCTGCATTAACACACAACCCAGACCATGATATGAAACATCACTGTAAACAACAAATCCTCCTGTACCTGTAGGAATTGTCAATATTGGTGCTGTGGTCAAACGATGCTTTAACTCATCAAAGCTTTGTTGGCATCATCATTCCAATGAAAAGAAACATTCTTTTGTAACAATTTAGTGAGTGGTGCAGCTACAATAGAGAATGCTTCCACAAACCGTCTATAATATCCAGCCATACCCAGAAAACTGCGAAGTTCTGTAACTGTAGTTGGTGCTTTCCAATTTATCTCTGCTTCAATCTTTTTAGGATCAACTTCTATACCTCTTCCAGATACTATATGCCCCAGAAATACCACATGATCTAACCAGAATTCACATTTACTCAGTTTGGCATACAACTGTTTCTCTCGTAGGACTTGTGATATTGTACGCAAATGATCAATATGTTCCTCTGTACTTTGTAAATATACCAATATATCATCAATAAAGACGATCACAAATCTGTCAAGGAAAGGTTGGGAATACCTTGTTCATTAAAGCCATGAATGCTGCTGTTGTATTCGTCAAACCAAACGGCATCACTAGGAATTCATAATGCCCATATCTTGTTCTGAATGTTGTCTTAGGAATGTCATCTTTAGCTATCTTTAACTGATGATACCCAGATCGAAGATCTATCTTAGAAAATACTTGTGCACCTTGGAGTTGATCAAACAAATCATCTATCCTTGGCAACGGATATTTGTTCTTCACTGTCACCTGATTCAATTTTCGATAATCTATGCACAACCGAAATGTACCATCTTTCTTTTTCACAAAAAGTACTGGTGCACCCCATGGTGATACACTAGCTCTGATGAACCCTTTCTCTAACAAATCTTGCAACTGTTTCTTCAGCTCTTGTAACTCTAGTGGAGCCATCCGATATGGAGGAATAGAAATCGGTGCAGTACCTAGTATTACCTCAACATTAAACTCTATCTCTCTATCAGGTGGTAACCCTGGAAGATCCTTTGGAAAAACATCAGAAAAATCTTTAACCACTGGAATATCTCCAACCTCGTCACATGTAACAGTACGATCTATGACATGGGCCAGATGTGCATCACATCCCTCTCTGATCATGCGAAAAGCTGATGTTGCAGATATTAAACAAGTAGGCACCAATTGTCGATCACCATAAAAGATCACTCTAATTTTCCCAGGTGAGTCTATCACTACTTCTTTTGTATAACAATCCACTTTGGCATGGTGCCTTGACAACCAATCCATGCCCAATATAACATCAAACTCATACAAGAACAACTGTATCAGATCAGCTGGTAACTCTACTGTATCCACCTGTATTACACAATCCCGATATACTGTGTGTACCTTTACCACTTCACCAAATGGAGTATGCACTCCTACCCTATGATCTGGGGATTCTGGTTCTTTGAGAATTTCAAATATTATGGTAGATGATATGAATGAATGAGTGGATCAAGAATATATCAATGCATGTTCATGTGGTGTAGAACGAGATATCTCTATAAATTGATTTGGCACGGTTAAACCTTCTCTCCTTTATGGATAATGCTCATGATTGTCCAATGCAATTATAATATCAATTACATATGCTATACGATGCTTATGAATGCATAATGCCCCTAAATGACCATATCCCTGCTCTGATACCAAAAACTACACTGTGACACCCTCACAGCCCTCTGACGTATGTTATAAATAACTTCACATCTGATCACATAAACATATAACAAACCTTAACAACCATAAGTTAAAACACACAAATACACACACTTGTACTAGTTACTTCTTATACTAATAGAACTCTCTGACTTCTATTACAATACATATGTCTATAATGCAAAATGAGGAGGATAAGGTTGCATAAGGCATTAGCCGGCCGACCTGTGCAAACCTGACATCTATGAAACACAAGCTAGTATAATTAGCTGAACCTGAAAAATTGGTTGCGATTTACGTGGGTCGCATACTCAGTGAATATAAACCATCATCAATTATTTCACTCATAGCCAATTCCATTAATCCTTGTACATATACATATACATATCTATATTCCATATGAATAAACTCATGCATATGCAAATGCTCATGTGTCCAATTATTATTCTGTGAACTGTGCAAGCCTGAATCTGCCCCGGGTTTCCTGTGAATTGACTCTTTTGGTCCCATGTGATTTAGACCCGTAGGTCTCATATGAATAGGCCTTTTAGGCCTCCTGTGATATGACCTTTTAGGTCCCATGTGTTTTGACCTTTTTAGGTCTCCTGTGATTACAAATTCAGGGTAAGACAGCCACAGAGCCTTTAATCTTATGCCAATGTGGTATGCTCAAATACATCATATATATCATGTATCAATTGCAATTGCACAATCAATATAAACAATCATGGACATTCCAGAGAACATAAATCACACACATATCCATATAATATACTATATAGCACGTAGCATATATATACACATTGTAGCACATCATATAACACATAAGGTTGAATCTCCGGTCTATACTCACCTTCTAGGAAAGATTTATGGGCTCGGACTCCTTCCCCTGATCACGAGTTATCCCTCGTGCTCCTATATAATAACCCAATGCACTTTTAGCCTATAAACTCTTACAAACTCTAACCCTAAATGCAATGAAATGCCAAGATGCATTATAACTTTCACCATATAGCTCCAATTACTATAAAATTTTACCAGCATATACTATGCATATATAAGATCATCTTTTCAGTAGAAAACCTTTTGAAGATCTTGACCGAAGGCCACCAAAATATCGTTACAACGAAAGCCTAAAATCATTACAAAACTTTTAACAAACTATATAACCATCATTGAAAACGCCCACTGACAATTATAGATCAATTGATTGTCAAATCAGTATCAATTATAAACCTAGATCTGGAAAATTAACAAATTCAAATAAACCAATAACTAATTAAATATTACTAAACTTACAAATTATGCTTACCAAATAGTATTCTTTATAGTCCAAATCAGAACGGGATACAACGATTTTGTTCAAAACAAATCACGTAGATAATCGCCCTTTGCTCCTTCTCTCTTCGAGCTCCCTCCGTTCTGCTCTTACTCTCAACTCACGAAGCATACACACGTACACATCCACAAAATAAAGGTAGTGTACATATATATCAACTTCCGATTGAAGTCGGCAAAATCTTTTTTTAAAAAAATACAACTTTCATCCTTAAATTTCCTTTATTACAAATTTTATCCAGAACTTTCAATTAATAAACTTTATCTTTAAAAACTTTTAAAACGTAAATAATTTTAATTTAAAAACGAGTATTACTTTTAAAAATTTATCATGTACTATGCAAATATGCTATGCGTATGCAATGAATGCATTATGACGTATGCACTTTGGTCGGGGATGTTACACTTCCTGGCCAATACAAGGCCTGATCTGGCTTTCACTGTCCAACATTTATGTCAATTCATGCAAGCACCTTCAACTGGCCACTGGGATGTTGCACTCCATACACTTCAATATTTTAAAGGTACTTCAACCATGGGATTGTTGTTGAATTCAAGCATTGATTTCGGTCTTCAAGCTTTTTGTGATTCAGATTGGGCGTCTTATCCCACAACCAAAAGATCATTAAGTGATTTTTACATCACATTTGGAGGTTCTCCATTGTCTTGGAAATCAAAGAAGTAGGTGAATATTTCTCTGTCTTCAGTTGAAGCAGAATATAGGTCCATGAGGCGTGTCACAGTAGAGTTAGCTTGGCTCAATAGGATGTTGCATGAGCTAGTTGTTCCTCAAGTTCAACCTATTCCTGTCAAGTGTGATTCACAAGCTGCAATATACATAGCTAAGAACCCAGTTTTCCATGAAAGAACCAAACACATAGAGTTAGATTGTCATTATGTAAGGCTTAAGCTTTTAGATGGTCTAATCTCTCTTGTACATGTTCCAACTGGTGAACAATTAGCTGATGTTATGACCAAGGCTTTGCCTAAGTCTAATCATTGTAAGGTCATAGACAAATTGGGATTAATTCAGCTGAATTAATCACCAATTTGAGGGGGGATGTTGGTAGAAAACCGGTATTGAACCGGCTACTATAAATAGCACTAAAGTTGTAACAGAATTCCCCAATTAAGAATGAAATAACAAACTTCATTTCTCATTTTCCTTGCTTGTTTTCTCAAAATCCAAGAATTTTCGACCTATTAAGCACTCCAATGCTGATGTGACTATATGTGTGCATTGTACGCGTTTTTGAGCAATTGAACTCTTAAAATGTCATCTGACATGTAAATTTAAAGAAAAAAAGGAAAAAATAGTAATTGAGCTTCTCCTTCTGATAAAGGTATTTTAGTCGCCTTTAATACCTATCAAAGTAAACCTAACAACCCAACTAATGTAGTAGGGAAGTAAGGGTCGATCCCACAGAGACTTGTGTTTTTGTGTATTGAATTTGAATACTCGAATGAATGTAAAACGGGGGGTTTTTGAGTGTTATCCTATCAACTAATAAATTGAACATGCTTTGATAAAGATGATTTATCAAATATGTGAGAAATATGCTTAACCAGTTAATATCCATTGCGAATTCGATTATTGATCATTGATTATTAAAATTTTCTTTTTACCTTGACTAATCTACTGCGGAATTCTAATAACCCAACTTCATGGAATTATTATCCTACTTCAACTCTAGTTATTAGCCCGACCGGTACTAACAACCCTAATTATCAAATAACCTAAGAGACCTCCTAGATTCAATTCGACAACAGCATTAAGATTCAAGTATCAATAGAAACATGTATTCAGAGCAACTAGACATCCAAATAACATGCAATTGAATTCTCTTCTCTAATCAACTAGTCCTACCAGTCCTAGATTGATTAAAGGTTCTACTTTTGATCTAATTAATTCCTACCGGTAATTAGAAAGATCTAGTTGTAATTCAACCTAGAGATTCAATTAGATGGTCAATCTAACAAAACCCTAAATCAAACTTGTTCAATCAAGCATAGAGAAAACAATCTAGTCAAGGCAAATTAAGAACAATCAAATCTCATAATAATTCTTAATTCACAACTTCAATTAACTAGTTAAGCAAAAGAGGTTTAGTTGTTCAAAGACATTGAAAAGCTTACAATTCTTCCAAAGGATTCTTGTTCTTCTCAATCTCCAACAACAATAATAAATCCTCAAAGTCAAAAGTTAAGAGAATATAAACCTAGAAACTAATATCCAAAAATATATCTAAGAGGTTTCTAAAAATATTATCAAAAACAAGTTTCAACCCAAAAGCCCAAGCCCATACAAAAGTATCCATCTTCGCTGACGCGGGCAGAAACGCGGGCCAGGCCATGAAAACTCGGTCGCGCTTTGGTGGCTTTGCCCGAGTTTTCAAGCCAGAGCCCCTGTCGTAGAAACGCGGCCTGGTCCTCTAAAGCGCGGGCGCGCTTTCGGTGTCCTGCCCGAGTTTTCACGCCAGAACCAACGAGACTCTCAATCACTTTGGGCACTTGATTTCTTCTTTAGCCTTCATCCATGCACACTCCTTTGGCGTCTTCAAGCTCATTCCCAATTCCACCATCACCATGATTCCGGCACTCGATCACTCATATCTACAAATATCAACCAAACGAGTGTAGATTCCGAAACTTCCAACACTAAAGCTACACTACGAAATAAAGGAAAATCTACCTAAAAATGCATGAAAAACTAATCAAAACATGTCCTAAATACTACAACCTATATGCTCTATCAAATTCCCCCAAGCTTGAACCTTGCTTGTCCTCAAGCAAGAAATAAAATCAAGATCACACCACAACTAGCAAGTTAAAGCATCCATCTCAATGTCAATCCACATTTCATCAATAAGTTAAACTTTGACCAAGACATCATTGCACACATGTATGAGAAGCTTTCAAAATCAAACCGTTCATCCATTCTAGACCTCACCAAGGTAATGTGTTTTGCACTCTTCACTCAAGTGTTTAAGGGATGTGTTTCACTCAAAATCAACTTTGAAAGCTAGACTACTATAGGCTTGCATCAGTGTTCTAAATCTCCACTACGAATGATCAAACACACAACAAAAATCATGAGGGCTTTTTTAAGGGTTGTAATGGGGCCAAGGTATACAGAAGTAGGTAGGGAATTATTTGGTCTCGTGGTGCTAAAACCGGGAACTAGAACTAGCTAACTACCCAAACTTTAACCACTTCACTTCATATGTTCACCAACTTGTTTCACCTTTTGTCCATCACTTTTCTTTATACACTTTTGCTCATTCTTTTTTTTTTCAATTTACCTCAATCAAACACACTTTTTTTTTTTCTTTTCATCATTCATTTTTTTTCAACTCCTTATCTCTTTTTTTTTTTCAACTCAACACAAATCCTTTCTTTTCAACCAACTCACCCAAGAATCATCTCCAACTACACAAAAACACCCTAGCTAAATCCTAATTCCCGGAAAGGGTCAAGCTTATATAGGCTAGGAAAATTTTTGTGGAGCTACAAAATAAGGCTATAGGCTCAAAATTGGGCTATCAAATAAAGGATCATGCATAAGATAGATAAGGATATAATGAGCTAATAAAAATGCCTCAATCATTTTAATGTCATGCATTCGAATCATGTAATGTAGCCTTGAAAAAGATATCTAAACGCAAGTTCTAGAGCTAGCAATCAAAGCGATACACTCAAGAAAAATATGCAAATATGCAATAAAAGGCTCAAAATAATCTCACAAGGCATAAATGTCTAGAACTTCATAAACAATCCAAAATTTCAACTTCCTATGCATGCTCAATCCTATAATCAAGATTAATAACTTAAGAATCATGCTTCAATCCAAGAAAACTTCAACCAACAAGCTAGTTATGGGTTAGATAATACTCTTAACTTAGAGAGACAAGTGGACAAGTAGGGAAATTTGGTTCCTAAATGCAATATTTTTGTGATTTTTCAATTTTTCAATTTTTTTGTGATTTTAGATTGATTTTTCATTTTTTTTAATCGATGCAAAACTATAATTTAAACATGCAAATGCAACTATATGAATGCAAAGATGAGATGACTCAACCAATAATCCCCTCCCCCAAGCTTAAACTTTACATTGTCCCCAATGTAAAAGAAAAGAAAGAAGAAGAGAATACTAACCGAGTCATCCAGATAGGAAGGAAGTGGCATCTACTCCGGTGGTGGTGGTGGTGGTGGGAACTGCTGTGGGTAGCCCGGATATGGATAATACTGATATGCTGGGAATCCACCCTCCTGAGTCCAACCATCCATGCGAGTGTGAAGCTGATGAAGCTGCTCATTGTGGTACTGCCGGTAGTGGTCCATCCTCTGCTCCTGATAATCAAATCTCTGATCCACATGGGCCCTGAACTGAGTCATCTGTGTGGTGAGCCCTCCCATCATGCTCACCAACTGGTCAAACTGGCCCTGAGGATAACCACCAACATCCTGAACATCCTCTGCAACAGCATCCTCATCCTGATCACCAAGCTCGGGCTCGAGCTCCTCCTCAGCAATAAAATCCTCATCACCCTCAGAATCATCATCAGTGGTGGCCTCATCCTCAGACTCCTCAACAGTCCTCTGAATCCGACGTCTCTTGCCCCGATGGCCCTCAACGTCCTCAAGCGGGAGATCACCATCCCGAGGAGTGATCATCCATGTAACATTAACATCTCGACCAGTCTCTAACTCAACTCTCTCCATAGCAGGAAGTCGCATCACCCTCTTGGTGTCTCCAGTCGCCCATTCTTACTGACCATAGTGGAAGTACAAGGCATTCATCCTGTTGAGGTAGGCGAAGTCTATCGGTACAGGCTCAATCCTCCCGCCAAACTGAGTCAGATCAAGCTCGTAATGCAAAGCCAGAACAGTGACAAGGGCTCCAATAGTAATAGGTCCAGTACCCTTCCTGCTGATGTGGGCTAAATTGTTCATAAGAACTGCGCCATAGTTCACTTTCCGGTTCTCCAAATACGCAACCAAGAGCATCAGATCCTTCTTTGGTGCATTACCCTCTCCGTCTCCCCTTCCTGTAATAGATAGAGCATAATAACGCTGCAACACACGGAGCACAGGGTGGGTAATAGAAGAAGCCTTTGCTCTCGAGGCCTTGTACTCTGCCTTTCCTGACATCTTTCTCCATTGTGAATGATTGAGCCAAAAAGCTTGACTCTCCCATCTCACTTCATTCTCAGCAGCACGAAAGAAACCAAATGCTCTATTCACTTCATCCAGCGTGATTGTCCTTCTCACTCCTCCGAGCTGGAATGTGCACTCCCCTACTCTGCTATTTGCTCCGGAAAGGATACGCGTTTCCAAAGTGCTCAAGAATTCCAGAACAAGACCCTTGAAGGCAGGCTGCTGTAGACGGAGAAAAGCTCTCAAGTGCTGTGCGTCCTCCCATTTCTTAAGCTCCTCCTTCAAACCCAATTCTTTCAGAAAATCCCAATCCAAGTACCGAGGAGCATGTATCGGTCGTGGATGGAGGAGCTTGAATCGAGCAATGTGTACCGGGTCGCTCAAACTGAACCCAAAATCAGATGGGGTCACTTCCCCTACAACCGTAGGCGGAGGAAGATGGGATCGGGGCTGAGCAGAAGACGAACTGGGGCGAGAGGACTGTGAACGGTCACGAGAAGATGAAGCTCTAGAAGAGCCTCTACGGTTTGATGGACGGGGAGGCATTCTATACCTGTTCTTGTTGATTGATGAAGAGGAGTAGATTAGGGAGAAGAATCACTTGATTTGGTGTTGATTGGTGGTAGTTCGTGCTCAACAATGGTGGAAGGCGCGCTCTTGTGTGAAGAAAGGGGCGAGAAAGGCCGAGTTTCAATGTGGAAGAATGATGAAGAATAGGGCCGGCCGCGTTTTAACTCTCGCTGTGAGAGAACGGAAACGCGGGCAAGTACGAAAACTCGGGCGAGTTTTCATCTGCACGCCCACGTTTCTGAGGTTGAAGGATCTGGAGCCGAAGCGCGGGCGGGGCTCCGAAAACGCGGGCGAGTTTTCACCGCCTTGCCCGAGTTTCTGAAACAGAGCTCCTGGAAGCGTTGCGCGGTCTGGGGCACCGAACCGCGGGCGAGTTTTTGGGCTCTTACCCGCGTTTCTGGACCTGTACGCCGGATTGAAACACACAAAACAAAGGAAAAAAAACAAAACAAAACAAAACAACTCTAAACTAAGCTAATCTAATACTAAAAATCAAAAAAAACTATCCTAATGTCTGGGTTGCCTCCCAAGAAGCGCTTGGTTAACGTCGTTAGCTCGACGGTCCGCTGCTCATGTCGCTGGCTCGGGTTCCTGTAAATCCGTTTCGTCAAGTATAGCCTTGCTAAACCCATCGAAATAAGGCTTCAATCTCTGGCCATTCACTTTGAAGGTGGAGTGAGTAGTACTATCGTAGACATCAACCGCTCCATGTGGATAAGTGTGCGCCACAACGAATGGTCCCGTCCATCTCGACCTTAGTTTCTTGGGAAAAGCTTAAGACGAGATTGATATAACAAAACTTTGTCTCCAACTTTGAAGTGCTTGCGCCAAATATGTTTGTCATGCCAAGCTTTGGTCTTCTCTTTGTAGATGGCGGTATTGTCATAGGCTTCCATCCTTAGCTCCTCTAGCTCCTGCAACTGTAGCTTCCGTAATGCACCAGCCTCATCCAATTTCATGCTACAATGCTTCACCGCCCAATATGCTTTGTGTTGGATCTCCACTGGAAGGTGACATGCCTTTCCAAACACCAACCGAAAAGGAGATGTTAGACAAAAATTGTTAAAAGAAAACAACCATGCATAAACACATTTCATTTAATTTTTTTTATAAGTTCGACCCTTAACTATATATCTCTACAACTTCTAATAATAATATAGACACACTTAGTCATATTTTTTATAATTCGGGCTGCACCCAAAATTTGATGGGTTGCCTACGTATCTCTGTAAAGAGAATCAAGCCTTACGTAGTTCAGAGTTCGATTTTAAAATTTTGCGACTGGACTTGATATTTTTTTTATTTGTATCAAGTTTCCTACGTACCCTCTAGAGGGATCAAGTCATCGTAGTTCGGGGTTCGATTTTAAAATTTGCGACTGGACTTGATATTTTTTTATTTGCATCAAGTTTCCTACGTACCCTCTAGAGGGATCAAGTCATCGTAGTTCGGGGTTCGATTTTAAAATTTGCGACTGGACTTGATATTTTTTTATTTGCATCAAGTTTCCTACGTACCCTCTAGAGGGATCAAGTCATTGTAGTTCGGGGTGTTGAATTTTTGATTTGAGATTTAGCGACTGTACTCGATATTTGACATCGAGCTACCTACGTAGCCTTTTATAGGCGTCAAGTCTTTACGTAGTTCTACCATTTTTTTTCTTTTTATATACTTGGTACAACAACGCATGCTCCATATCGTTGTAGTCTTTTACAACCGAGCAAATAGATTTTTTTATCGATGCACATGGAATTGGGCTTCTCCACATTGGGCTTAACATATATAAAGCCCTTTTGCAACCCACTCTTCCACCGATCACAATCCATTCCATTGCAAACTTGTCTTAATGTAGGAAGGTATGTCTTTTTTGATGAATGCATTTCTTTCTTCATTCATTCATTTTTTTATTATTTTTTTTTTGCTCTTGCTCACACATACAGGCCTACAAATCTTCTCACGTATAGGCCGATCATGAGGCCACATGTATTCTTTAGTTACTCACGTACAACATATACAGACAATCTATTTTCTTAAAGAACAAATAGATTTATATGGGAATTAGCTTGCATGTATATATGATAGTCCAAAAGATCCCCATTTGCACCATATCAAAATTGGTCACGTCAATATACAATTGTACCCAAAATATCCAATTATTTGATCTTGTAATATTGTGGAATATATATGTTCCCACATCTTCGTAATTTTGGAAGTATGTGGATAGGGCCATGATCTTCTCATTCCATGCATATGTGTATATAGCAAGGCTAGTGCAATTTTTATCTCTTGTTTGAGAGGGTCTTTCAACAGACTACACGTACAGCTTATTTGGGGAATTAAGGTACGTAACTTCAATCACGTTTAGCTTTTGTACGTATACCCCAAACCACCTACGTTTAAGTAGTCATCGATTCATGTAATTTCTTTTTTTTTTTTTTTTTTTTGTAGGTTTAAGTCACCGATCATGATAACTAGCTCCATTGTGGGTTCAAAATCCCCGTCCAAATTCAAACCCGGGTCCAAATCCGAGAAGGTAAAATTCTGACATTCTTCCCTCGTGTTATTTTTTAACGAGATTTCAAGAATCATTGCACCTCTTTTTGTTGTACATAGTCATCTTTTTCAAGAAACATTTCGTTCCACAATAAAAACACTTGGTTTCGATTTATCGATACATCGTGTTTTAACATGAGGAACGTTTCGTTTCGAATAGATTTTCAAGAAACATCCCGCCTCTAAAAAGAGGCGTTTTGTATCTATTGATTTTTGACGAAACATTCCGTCTCTAAAAGAGACGTTTTGTATCGATTGATTTTTGATGTTTGAAACATCCCGTTTCTAGATAGGAACGTTTTGTTTCGTTTGGTCTTGACTTACAAAACCTCTTGTTTCTAAAAAGAAACTTTTGGTAGCGTTTAATCTCGACCTACGATACATCACGTACCCAAACGGAATTGTTTGCTTCGATTTTGTTTTTCCAACACGTCATCTTGTATCGATCATGTTTTGAATCATATCTTCCATATACCTTAGAAGGAAAAAAGATCCACAAAATGATTAGTTAACATGTTGAAAAGATAATAACAAGGGAAGAATACTTACTCTGGATTTTTTTGATTGAACCCCGGTGTAGAGACGTGCTTGTTCTTTTTTCTCTACGTTTGCAATGCTCTGTTTTCTTCTTTTTTTTTGTTTTGAAGATGGCCCCTCCCATTCACCAGAATACCTGTGTGTATATAGCTACTGGAGTTAAACCTCTTGTGTCCTTCCACCGTTATCACTCAAGTCAAAGCGTTACCACTGAGAGAATTGATTTGTGGAAGTTACATACACACGTGAATTGGGGGAGGTTAAAGCACAATTAGACCCTAATTACTTCTCCTAATCCACCGTCTCATATTACAAGTTTTGGTGAGAGTGTAGTACTTGGGGCCCAAGCTTCATACAATATATTTTTTTGTGCCTTTTTAGGTGACTAGCTAAATAGTAGCCATATGTACCTATATATACTAGCTAGTCAAAGACATTGATTTGCCTTGATTTTATTTTTTCGGTAGTTTAAGGGCTCTTATTATTTTTTATTATATAATCAACCTTATTTTTTTGTTGACTATAATTTTGGTGTTATATTTCATAAACTTCACATTATGGACCAACGCGGGATTATATAGATATTTAATGTGTGTTAACCATAGCTTTATATTACACACATATGTATATATATTATATGATCCCTTTTTTATTGATCATAATGAGTGAAATTTTTCCGTCAACAGGAGACATTCCAATCGGTGTTTTGTAAGCTGTCCTATAGGCCCAAAGTGCATCATCTAACCGGATACTCCAATCCTTCCGGTTTGGCGACACCGTCTTCTCAAGAATGGGCTTGACCTCTCGGTTGGACACCTCGGCTTGGCCATTTGTTTGGGGGTGGTACGCTGTAGAGACTCGATGTGTGACATGGTACTTCCTCAAAAGTGCACTCACCGTCTTGTTACAAAAATGAGTTCTTTTATCACTAATCAAAGCTCTAGGGATCCCAAATCTGTTAAAGATGTGAGTCTTCAAGAAATCTGCCACCACTCGGGAATCATCAGTACGGGTGGCCTTCGCTTCCACCCACTTGGAAACGTAGTCCACCGCTAACAAAATATAATAGTTCCCAAAAGAGTTAGGAAAAGGTCCCATGAAATCAATGCCCCAAACATCAAAAACTTTACAAAAAATCATGGGAGATTGGGACATCTCATCTTTCTGGGATATATTCCCGACTCGTTGGCATCGGTCACAGGATTTACAAAAGGCGTTTGCATCCCGAAAGACGGTAGGCCAATAAAATCCTGCATTCATTCCTAGCAGTCTTTCTAGCGCTAAAATGCCCCCCACAAGCATATGAATGACAAAAGGTCAAAACAGAGGTTACCTCATTCTCGGGAAGACATCTACGAATGACCTGATCTGAGCAATGCTTCCAAAGATATGGATCATCCCACACGTAGTACCTTGCTTCACTCCTAAGCTTGTCTCTTTGGGCTTTGGTCAAAACCGATGGAAGTTCACCCGCAGCGAGAAAATTCACCAAATCTGCATACCAAGGCTGAACAACACGCACTGTGAACAAGGTATCATCCGGGAACTCTTCTCGAATAGGTGAAACTTGTGGACCGCTCTCCCCTTCACATGTCAAGCGACTAAGGTGATCCGCTACCACATTCTCAGCCCCCTTCTTGTCCTTGATCTCAATGTTGAACTCACTCAACAACAAGATCCATCGTATCAATCGGGGCTTAGCTTCCTTCTTCGTCAACAAGTAACGAAGGGTTGCATGATCGGTGTAGACAATCACCTTGGTCCCTAGCAAGTAAGACCGAAATTTCTCCAAAGCAAACACCACCGCCAGTAACTCCTTCTCGGTGGTGTAGTAGTTCCTCTGCGCCTCATTCAAAGTCATGGATGCATAGTGAATCACATGAGAAGCCTTCCCAACCTTTTGCCCCAATACCGCCCCCACTGCGTAGTCACTCGCATCACACATGATCTCAAAAGGTAGAGACCAATCTGGGGCTTGGATAATAGGGGCGGTGGTGAGACGCAATTTCAACTCATCAAAAGCTTTCTTGCACCCATCACCAAAATCAAAGGCTGTCTCCTTCTTGAGTAAATCACATAGAGGCGAAGCTGTCTTTGAAAAGTCCTTAATGAACCTGCGATATAAACCTGCATGGCCAAGAAAAGAATGCACTTCGCGGACATTAGTAGGATAAGGCAAGTATTGAATTACTTCAATCTTTGCCTTATCGACCTCAATACCCCTAGCGGACACTATATGACCTAATACTATTCCTTGTTCAACCATGAAGTGACATTTTTCAGAATTTAGAACAAGATTAGTATCCTCACATCTTTTAAGCACAAGTGTCAAGTGATTTAAATAAGAATCAAAGTCATCCCCATGTACGGTGAAATCATCCATGAAAACCTCAATGAAATGCTCTATGTATTCGGAAAAGATACTAACCATACACCTTTGGAAAGTGGCAGGCGCGTTACACAACCCAAATGGCATCCTTCGGTAGGCGAAAGTGCCAAACGGACAAGTGAACGTCGTCTTCTCTTGATCTTCGGGTGCAATGGCTATTTGGAAGTATCCGGAGTATCCATCCAAAAAGCAATAGAAAGGGCGACCAGCAAGTCGCTCGAGCATTTGATCAATGAAGGGCAAGGGGAAGTGATCCTTCCGAGTAACCGCATTGAGCTTGCGGTAATCGATGCACACACGCCATCCGGTTTGGATTCTGATGGGAATCAATTCACCTTGCTCGTTCTCCTTGACTGTAATACCGCCCTTCTTGGGAACAACTTGGCTAGGGCTCACCCACTGACTGTCAGAGATGGGGTATATCATGCCTGCTTGGAGAAGTTTGAGAACCTCCTTCTTCACCACCTCCATCATTGGCGGATTCAACCTCCTTTGAGGTTGTCTTGAGGGCTTTGCTGCTTCCTCCAATAAGATTCTATGCATACATGTAGAGGGGCTAATTCCTTTGATGTCTGCAATAGTCCATCCTATGGCGGTTTTATGCTCCCTCAAAACCTCAATCAACCGGTGTTCTTGATTTTTCGTGAGTTTGTTAGAAATGATCACCGGTAAGGTCTCTCCATCACCTAGGAAGGCATATTTAAGATGATCCGAAAGTTGCTTCAACTCTTTCACTGGGGCCTGCACAATAGAAGGAACAAGGTGCTCGCTTGGCAAGGTTAGTAGCATGGGCTTGGAGCCCGGTGGTAAGAGTGGACGCTCATAGTGAGTGTTCAACTCAGCCACAATTTCCTGCAGGTTAGCATTAAGCTCAAAATCCAGCATGTTGTTCACCAAAGAATTTTCAAGAGCAGATTGCAACTCATGCATGCCATTCACATTAAAGTTTTCTTGAACAAGAGGTTCAATCACATCAATTGCACACAAAGAGTTCACATCAGCAGGGTATTTCATAGCATCATAGATATTGTACTCTACCCTTTCCCCATCAAATTCCATGGTGAGAGATCCACTACAAACATCAATCCTAGTATTAGCTGTCTTCAAGAAAGGTCTACCCAAAAGAATAGGTGAGGCATGCTTATCATGTTCCATATCTAGCACATAAAAGTCAGCAGGGAAAATCAATTTATCAACCATAACAAGCACATCTTCAACTATACCCTTAGGATACACATTAGATCTATCAGCTAATTGGATCACAACTCTAGTATCATGCAAAGGTCCAAGCTCAAGAGATTTGTACAGAGAATAAGGGATAACATTGATGGAAGCACCCAAATCTAGCATGGCCTTATCAATTTTTGTTTCACCAATCACACATGGGATAGTGAACATACCTGGATCTCCGCATTTCTTGGGCATACGTCTTTGAAACACAGCTGAGATGTGTTCACTCACTTTGACCTTCTGTTGTCCCTTTAGCTTTTGAGTTCTCTTGATTGTGCAGAGCTCCTTCAAGAACTTAGCATAGCGAGGAATACTTTTGATGAGTTTGAGTAGCGGGATGTTGACCTCGCACTTGCTAAATGTCTCGAAGAGCTCCTTGTCATTCTCAAGCTTTCGGGTCCGTTTGAGAGCCTCTAGAAAAGGTGGAAGTGAAATATGAGGTGTCGGTGAAGACTCGGGAGAAGACTTGGGAGAATTCGCCTCTGCGATCGGAAACTCGGGCTGGCGCGAGAACTCGGGCGAGTTATCGCCTGTACCTGCCCGCGTTTCTGAACCTGTAGCTCGAGTGGAGAAGCGCGGGCTGTCACTTGAAAGCGCGGGCGCGCTTCGGGATGCACTTGCCCGCGTTTCTGAGGAATCGTTCCTGGAGGCATAGCGCGGGCTGGGGCTGGAAAACGCGGGCGAGTTTTCACTGTCTTGCCCGAGTTTTCGTAGCTGTACACCCGAATTAGAGTTCTCTCCTGCGTCCTCTTTTTCCAAGGGCTTCTCTTCTTGTGTAGCATGAGGAGCTTTTCCCGGGGCATCTTCAAGCACTTTACCACATCGTAAAGTTATGGCATTCACATTTTGCCTCGGGTGGAGCTCGGTCTGAGATGGCAGTTTACCAGAATCCTTGGCCTCCAACTTGCTTACAGCATCAGCAATTTGGCTCACTTGCTTCTCCAAATTTTGGACACTGGACTTGGTCTCCTGCTGAAATTGGGTCATAGAACCTTGTATCGTAGTCACACTTTGAGCAAGAGCCCGAATCATGTCCTCTGTTGACATTGAGTTTGAAGCAGGTGCTTGAGGCTTCGGATTGAAAGGAGGCCTGTAAGCAGGTTGACCACCTTGTTGATTGTACTGTTGTTGCTGATTCGGATTTCCATATCGAAGGCTGGGATGATCCCTCCATCCAGGATTGTAAGTATTAGAGAAGGGATCATATCTCTGCTTTTGTGGACCATATCCACCCATTGCATTAACTTCAGCTTGCGGCTCCTGGAGTGTAGGGCAAGCATCTGTTGGGTGCATAACATCTAAACAGATTCCACATGCCTTAACCTGCTGTTTCCCACCAGACATTGTGAGCTGCTTCACCATATTCTTCAGCTCTGAAACTTCCTCATGCAAAGATGACTGAGTAACTGCAGAATTAACTGATTTGGTAGACTTGTTGAATTGCAGTGAACCTTCAGATAGCTTATCAAACAGTTGGAACGCTCCTGCGGGAGTCTTATTAAGGATGTAACCCCCACAAGCAGCATTAACCATTCTTCTCTCATCATCCAGAAGACCTCCAAAGAGATACAAGATGAGATCCTCGTCAGAATAACCATGATAAGGACAGCTAGCAATCAACCTCTTGAACCGCTCATAATACTCGTACAAGGTCTCATCAGGTGCCTGCTCAATATTACTGATGCTCTTCTTGATGCTGTTAGACCTCGTAGCTGGGAAGTATTTCTCCAAGAATGCTTTCTTCATCTTGTGTCAAGTGTCAATACTCCCAGGTGCCAAATAATAGAACCAGTCATTGGCTGAATCCTTGAGCGAGAAAGGAAAAGCCCTCAGCTTGATCTGATCCTCAGTAACCTCTCTAGGCTTCATGCTTGAGCAGACTGCATGAAACTCACTTAGGTGCTTATTAGGGTCTTCTCTACTCAACCCATGAAACTTAGGAAGAAGGTGGATCAACCCCGACTTCAGCTCAAAATTGACACCGTCGGCCAGCTCAGGGAATTGCACCGCCAACGGTTGTTGGGTCAGATCCGGTGCAGTCAGCTGCCTCAAAGTCTGTGCCACAGCATCCAGATTACCGTCACCCATCTCGTCAGATTCAGAGTCAGAAGCAAAAGGCAGCTCGTGAAAGGAATTGCGAATCTCCTTCCTCAACCTGAATAAAGTCCTGTCAATATCTGAATCAAACAACAAGGGTGAAGAGTTAGTAGCACGGGTATGAACCATATGACAGGTTCATACCAGACAAAGTAAACAAATTAAATACACAAAGACGACGAAGTCCCCGGCAACGGCGCCAATTTGATAAAGGTATTTTAGTCGCCTTTAATACCTATCAAAGTAAACCTAACAACCCAACTAATGTAGTAGGGAAGTAAGGGTTGATCCCACAGAGACTTGTGTTTTTGTGTATTGCATTTGAATACTCGAATGAATGTAAAACGGGGGGTTTTTGAGTGTTATCCTATCAACTAATAAATTGAACATGCAAAACTAAAGATGATTTATCAAATATGTGAGAAATATGCTTAACCAGTTAATATCCATTGCGAATTCGATTATTGATCATTGATTATCAAAATTCTCTTTTTACCTTGACTAATCTACTGCGGAATTCTAATAACCCAACTTCATGGAATTATTATCCTACTTCAATTCTAGTTATTAGCCCGACCGGTACTAACAACCCTAATTATCAAATAACCTAAGAGACCTCCTAGATTCAATTCGACAACAGCATTAAGATTCAAGTATCAATAGAAACATGTATTCAGAGCAACCAGACATCCAAATAACATGCAATTGAATTCTCTTCTCTAATCAACTAGTCCTACCAGTCCTAGATTGATTAAAGGTTCTACTTTTGATCTAATTAATTCCTACCGGTAATTAGAAAGATCTAGTTGTAATTCAACCTAGAGATTCAATTAGATGGTCAATCTAACAAAACCCTAAATCAAACTTGTTCAATCAAGCATAGAGAAAACAATCTAGTCAAGGCAAATTAAGAACAATCAAATCTCACAATAATTCTTAATTCACAACTTCAATTAACTAGTTAAGCAAAAGAGGTTTAGTTGTTCAAAGACATTGAAAAGCTTACAATTCTTCCAAAGGATTCTTGTTCTTCTCAATCTCCAACAATAATAATAAATCCTCAAAGTCAAAAGTTAAGAGAATATAAACCTAGAAACTAATATCCAAAAATATATCTAAGAGGTTTCTAAAAATATTATCAAAAACAAGTTTCAACCCAAAAGCCCAAGCCCATACAAAAGTGTTGGGACGCTATCAAGAATGCTTGCGTACTTGTTAGTGTTCCACACAACCGTCCCTTAGTTTTGATATGACAAACTCACTTTGATTCTAATAAAGTTGTCCAAGTGTTCAGGAACGCCAATGACCAAAAGGACAACAAGTGTGTATGGGCGTCCCATAAGCTTAGGGACGCTAGCTAACAGGAAGTAAGGACCAGCTAGAGACTACTTGAGCAAGGACGGAGTCCCAAGCAAGTAGGAACGCAAGAAAGGAGTCCTTACTCACTAGCCGACAGGATGACATCACTCGACAATGTTTGATCATCCAAGGACACGTGGAGACCGATCCTGTAGCAGAGTCCAACACTACGTGGCGGACGATCCTGTTGCAGAGTCCATCAACACGTGGCGGCCGATCCTGTAGCGGAGTTCATCATACACAGCTGGATACAGGAAGCTTCCTCATCACCGCCCTACTACGTGGAGGAAGATCCTGTAGCCACGTCCATAAAGGGCATGATCGTCCCAGTGAAAAGACGCCCTTCCCAAGTCCTATAAATAGCCCCAAGGCATTTATTGTGACGCCAACGCTTTCAGGAATATTCAGAGAGAATCAAAGAGAAAGCGACTCACTCAAGAACACGAAGAACTAACTCAAGAACTCAAGAACAGTGCTAGAACTTGTGTTAGATCGAGTGAGACTTGTAACCAAATCACAAAAACAGTTTGTAAGAGAAAATCCAAAAAGAGAGAAAGAGAGTTCTGCGAAGTACTGCAGAACGTAGGAATAGAGTCCTTTAGTAGATTGAACCAGCTTAAGTTGTAGGCTTAGAGGAGTCCTTTACTAGTGGACTTAGGGAAAAGCTAAGTACCAGAGAACTGTAAAGACTCGTCAGTACAACTGTAAGGACGTTCAATACAAAGGAAAGAACTATTCAAAAATCCTCCAAGAAGGTAGAGGTTTACACTCAAGAACTACTTGGTCTTGAGTGGTTCCTCTATAATTCACTGCGTTCATTCTTTATCTGTTTAGTACTTTATTTCCGCTGCATTACTCAAGGACGCCTCTACTCCTCGTAGGGACGCCTATTCTAAGGACGCCTTTACCAAAGTAAAGGACGTCCCTCAGTACTAACGATCCAACAATTGGTATCAAAGCCGGCGCTCTAGATTCTTACTGAGTTGCAGGTAAAGATGGACATGGAACCCATTGGAATTTCTTTTGTGAAGCCTCCGCGCCTAACGGACGGCAATTTCAATCGCTGGAAGACAAGGTTCGAAAACTTCTGCAGAAGTCAAAATTATCAATGCTGGAAGGTTATCATGAAAGGAGATCTCAAAGTTCCTGTTGACAAAGCTGATAAGGAGGACGAGTGGGGTCCTGACGAGTTTAAGCTGATGGAAACCAACGCAAAAGCTATTTGTTTCCTTCAAGCGTCCTTATGCGAGAGGGACGCCACTCGGATCAGCAATTTGTCAACAGCGAAACAACAGTGGGAAGCTCTTGAGAAGTTCCATGTGGGAACCGCTGAAATGAAGGAGGACGTCCAGCTGAAAATCAAGAAGGAGTTCTATGCTTTTAGCATGCTGCCAAATGAGACGGTGAACGACTACTCATATCGTTTTGAGGCCCTTGTCCCTAAGATGAGAAACTTGGGCATCCCAGAAACAGAAATCTCCATGAGGAATAGAGTTCAAGTGGTCATTGATGGTTTGACCGGAGTCTGGAACTTTGACAGGACAACGTTCAAAGAAAATACAGCCAACAAAACTCTAGATATGGAAGAAATCTATGGGAAGCTCAGGCAGTACGAGGAAAGAAGAATTTCTGATATGGCTAAGCTTGGACAGAATCCTCAAACTGATCTTGCTTTGGCGTCCACAACACCAGAGTACGCTGAGTACCTTCGGCGTCAACAGGAAATCGCTGTAATGGTGGAAGCCAACAAAGCTGAGAACCGCGAGAAGAGAAAGCAAGTCTAAAGAACAACTGGATGCAGAAGAAGAAGTTGCTCTCTTTAACAAAGTTCTCCGTGTTTTTGGCAAAAGGAACAAACATGTCAATAAACACAAGATGCCCAAGAAGGAAAGCCGCAAGTACACTGAGGCAGAAATGAAGGAACTCACATGTTACAAGTGTAACAGAAAAGGTCACTTTGCTAAGAAATGCACAACAGGAATGTCTGCAAAGGAAATGAAGACAAAAGCTCTCATTGGAGCGTTCGCCTCTGCATGGGACAATGGAAGTTCTTCCTCTGATGATGATGATGATGAAGAACCCGATGAACAAGCATACATAGCCCTTGAGGACGCATCTGATGGTGAGCAAGTAGCTTTCATGGCTATGAAGGACGTCACCGTTGTTGAACAGAACGCTTCGAAATCTGAAAATGAGGTAACCCGTGAGTCTATGATGAGTTCATTAGAAAATTGTTCTAAATCCAAGCTCATTAAACTTATTGGAAGAATCATGGAAGAAAGTGTTGTCATGCAACATAGAATGGATGAACTTGAACTTGAAAATGAAAATATAGTGGTTGAATGTGAAAACTGTAGTTCCATGACCATTCAACTAGAGTCCTCATGTGAAGAAACTAAGTCCCTAAAAACTGAAATCATGTGTCTCAAACTTGAGAACGCTAAGCTTAGGGAAGAAGTGAAAGTGATGGGTAAGAGTCCCATAGTTGAAGAAGTGAGACCAATGGTCTTCGTCCCAGCTAAGAGAGGTCTAGGTTATGAATCTGACACTAAGAACTCTCTTCCTAGTGATTTTGAGGCAAGTAAAACTTCAGAACTTGAACTTGAACGGGAGAAAACCAAAAATCTTCTTGAAAGAATTAGAGTTCTAGAGAGTGGGGAATTAGGAAAGGAAGACTACTACACTAACTCCACTAACCATAAGATTTACAAGAAGATTGCTAAAGGGGACGGTTCAAAAGTTTGTAATCCTCAAAAGATGAAAGAAAACAAGATTCAGCGTCCCAATAAGAAGTACTATCTTGGTACTTACTATAGGACGTGTTGGCACTGTGGACAAGGAGATCACTTCAAATATGATTGCTTAAAACTCAAAGAAGATGTTGAAAATGGAAAAGCTGCTAGGACTAACAACGAAAATGCTAAGTCCGTTCCTAAGGCTAATCCTAGGCATTCTAGACGCTCTAGGAACTCTTTCCGCAAGCATGCTATTTCAAATGATGTGAATATTAATGACTACATGCCAGAACCAGAGTTCTATTTCTGTAACGAACCAGGTAAGGAACACCTTGCCTGGGTCGCCAAACACTAACGTTGTTATGGCAGGTGGAAGTGAGGGGACGCCCATGGATCATTGATAGTGGTGCCTCAAATCATATGACAGGAAGCCAGATCCATCTCACTTCTATCCAAAGTAGTGCCACGGGAGGAACTATCTCGTTTGGCAACAAGGGCAAAGGAAAGATCAAAGGAACGGGAACTGCTATTCTCAACCCGTCCATCAAAGCAACAAATGTCAGTCTTGTTGAAGGACTTGGCTTCAATCTTCTTAGCGTCTCCCAGATGTGTGATCAAGGTGAAAATCTAGTCACATTTGACTCAAAGGAGTGCCTCGTCATCAACAAGAAATCAAACAAAGTCGTTCTCAAAGGAGTACGCCAGAACAATGTCTACATCTTTAACCAGGAGTTCAAGCCTAAATCAGAGTTATGTCTATCTGCTTCAAAGGAGGACGCTGATCTCTGGCATCGCCGACTTGGCCATGCTGGACCAAGCACAATCCTTAAGCTACACCTGCGAAATCTTGTGAAAGGACTTCCCCGAATTGATCCTGAGAAAGTTGAACAGTGTGAAGCTTGCATCAAAGGGAAGCAAACAAGAACGTCTTTCAAATCCAAAAACGAAGTCAGTACAAAGAAGCCTTTGGAACTGCTCCATATGGATCTTTGCGGACCAATGAAGACGTTAAGCTACGGTGGAAAGAGGTACATTTACGTTCTTGTAGATGATTTTTCTCGATTCACTTGGGTTCTTTTCTTGGTGTCAAAAGCAGATTGTTTCAATGCGTTCAAAGTATTCATCAAACAAGTGGAAGTTGCTCTTGAGACGCCTCTCAAAGCCATAAGATCAGACCATGGAAAGGAGTTCCAAAATTCAGAGTTCCTGGCCTACTGTGATCAACATGGAGTCTCTCACAATTTCTCAGCTCCAAGAACGCCTCAACAAAATGGAGTTGTGGAAAGAAAGAATAGGACGCTAGAGGAAATGGCAAGAACTATGCTCTTGGCAAATAGCGTTCCCAAGTACTTCTGGGCGGAAGCTATTGCTACAGCGTGTTACATCATCAATCGTGCCATGATTCGTCCTTTGCTAAAGAAGACGTCCTATGAGCTGTTGAATAAAAAGAAGCCTCGCATTGATTATCTCAGAGTCTTTGGTTGCAAATGTTTCGTTCACAACAATGATAAAGAAAAACTTGGAAAGTTTGATGCAAGGAGTGATGAAGCCATATTCCTTGGGTACTCTCTTACCAGCAAAGCATATAGAGTCTTCAACAAAAGGACTCTAAAGCTTGAGGAGAGTATTCATGTTGTGTTCAAAGAAAGTTCTTCTCACAAAGAAAAACCAAGTAAGAAAGAACGCTCTTCTTTACAACAACAGGACGACTCTAAAGATGAAGCTGAAGATTGGACTTCTGGAAAATACTATGTCTCTAAGTACGCGTCTCCAAATCCTGAAGAAGTCTCAGTGGACGCTCCCAGTGTTGTTCAAGGAGTTCCATCTCGTAGTGAATCCCCAGTTCAACAAGATGTAGCTGAATCAAGTCAACAAGGCGAGCAACGTCAAGGTGTGGACGCTCTCTCTGAGGGGGAACACATTGAGGACGATGCTCAAAGTGATAGTGATGATTCAGATGGTGACATTGATCCAAGATTTGCTCATTTGTTTCAAAGGGAGTCCCGCTTCTCTAGGGATCACCCAACTTCTCAAATTGTCTCAGATCCTTCTCAAGGCGTTCAAACAAGGTCAGCTGCAAGCAAGTCCCAGAGTGCAAATTTGGCTTTCTGTGCATTCAATGCCTTTGTCTCTATGGTGGAGCCAAAGAATATCAAAGAAGCACTCCAGGACGCTGACTGGATTCAAGCAATGCAAGAAGAACTCAATCAGTTTGAAAGGAACAAAGTTTGGACTCTCGTCCTACGTCCAAAAGGCAAAAATATCATAGGGACGCGATGGGTGTTCAGAAATAGCTTGATGAGAGTGGACGTGTGTCAAGAAACAAGGCAAGACTGGTGGCTCAAGGATTCAAGCAAGAGGAAGGCATAGACTATGATGAGACCTTTGCTCCTGTTGCTAGAATTGAAGCCGTTTGTCTCCTTATTGCCTTCGCCGCTCACAAAGGATTCAAGTTATTTCAGATGGACGTCAAGACTGCCTTTCTCAATGGAAAGCTAAAGGAGGAAGTGTACGTTGCTCAGCCGCCTGGCTTTGAGGACGCCTCTCACCCAGATCATGTGTACTACTTGGACAAAGCGCTCTATGGACTCAAGCAAGCCCCTCGTGCATGGTACGACAGGTTTGCGTCCTTTCTTTTGTCTCATGGGTACACTAGAGGTTCAATTGATAAAACTTTGTTCATAAAGAAAGTTCACAAGGACATTTTGATTGCCCAAGTCTATGTTGATGTTATAGTTTTTGGTAGTACTAACATGAAGCTTGTAGATGAGTACAAGTCCTTAATGAGTAGTGAGTTTGAGATGTCCCTCATTGGAGAACTCAATTTCTTCTTGGGACTTCAAATCAATCAACTCAAGGAAGGGACGCGCATTCACCAACAAAAATACGTCCGTGAAATGCTTGAGAAGTACGGGATGAATACGTCCAAACCTGTTGCAACCCCATGTTCTCCAAACTCGCGTCTTTACGCAGATGAACAGGGAAAGGACGTTGATCAAAAACTTTACAGAGGGATGATTGGTTCTTTGCTCTACTTGACCGCAAGCCGTCCCGACATTATGTTTGCCGTTTGCTTGTGTGCACGCTTCCAGGCAAATCCAAAGGAGTCCCACATGCAAGAAGTCAAGAGGATCTTTCGCTACCTCAAAGGACGCGACGATCTTTGCCTTTGGTACCCCAGGAAGACGTCCTTCAAGCTTGTTGGCTACTCGGACGCTGATTATGCGGGTCATGTAATTGATCGGAAAAGCACTTCAGGAATGGCGCAGTTCCTTGGTTCATCCTTAGTCTCTTGGGGATCTAAGAAACAGAACTCTGTGGCGCTTTCAACTGCGGAAGCCGAGTACGTTGCTGCTGCTTCGTGCTGTTCACAAGTTATCTGGATCAAATATCAACTAGAGGACTACGGTATCACTCTTGAAACTATTCCCATTCGTTGTGATAACACAAGTGCTATTGAAATTTCTAAGAATCCTGTTTTTCATTCACGCACAAAGCATATTCATATAAGGCATCATTTCTTGCATGATAATGTTGAACTAGGACTCATTAGTATGGAGCATGTAAGAACTGAAGACCAAATAGCTGATATTTTCACTAAGGCGCTTGATAGACGTCCCTTTGAGCATCTCAGGTTGCTCTTGGGGATGATAACTTTTAAGTAGCAAGTCCCGTTCTACTATTCCCTCAATGATTGGCTATGTTTTGTAGATTCTAAGTGTTTAAGGATTGTTATGCATTGAATTCATATTTGCAAGGACGCTAGTCTAAAACTTCATGTGTTTGCTACTTTGGAACGCCATTCAAATTTTCTCTATTTTTTCTTGAAAAGAGTATCCCTGATCACCCAACCCTCATTATAAGCCGAAATGATGGGAACTCTAAGCTTACCCTAGCCGAGAACTCCGCAAAAGCGTCCTATGAGCTTCATATTTTCTTTTACGGGACGTACTTGCGTTGTTCTCAACTGGTTCGAAAGGTAATCACAAGAACGGTTAGTTGGTTGTTGGTTTGCTTAAAGAAGTTTGCTTGAAGAGGTTAATTTTGCTAAGTTGGAGAGGACACTCAGTGTTTGTTGGTAAGAACGCCAGTTCAGTTGTTGAGGAGCAGTTGAAGAGTTAGAATTTTGAACTTTTGAAAGTGTGAACAGTGACCGTTGCTTTTGCTCAAATCTTAAGGGGAAGTTTTGCCACGTGTCGCACAGTAAAACAGTGTTAATTACCATTTGTGCCACCGCTTCCTCTATATAAGGCCAGAACAGTCGCAATCAAATTTATTACGCTCAACCACTTTCTCGCTCTCAAATTTGCTCTGACTTCTCTCTAGAACTCCGGCGACTTTCTCTCTCTACACTTCATCTGAAAACATGTCTCAAAGACAGTTGAACGTAGCCGGATCTTCAACCGGCGGGAAGCGTAGAAAGCTGGTGAAGTCCCACTACATAGAGAAGCCCAAACCTATAGTTCTCAATGAGTCTCTATTGGACTTCATCAACAAAAAGCCCAAGACGCTGTATAATCTAATCAGGGAACGCATGGAACTGCCAGAAGTAAAATCTGATGCAGAGAGAACAAAGAACTACAAGAAGTTCATTGAACGCTTCGTCGTCCCCAGCCTCCACCACACAGACTTCAAAGATCTACCTGGACGGATGGATGATGTGCTCTTCTTCTCCCAGTTCGGAGGTGAGAACCTTGGCCCTCTTCTTGACCTTATACCAGACTTGCATAATGTAGTCTTGCCCGAGTTCCCTATGTATCCTAGGAACTCTTTAGCCTTCCAAATGACCAAGAATCGTGTGCCCAGTCCCTCTCCACCTCCTCCTACCGTCCCCACCATTACCACCAAAAAATTACTCAAGCGTCCTGCCCCTTCCTCTCCCCTCTCAAAATCTTCCCAACCCTTCTCCACTTCCAAACCAACGGAGATTGTGGACAAGTTCCCTTCCCACTTAAAGGAGGGACGCTCCAAAAAGGTTCACGACCCAAGGCCCCTCAAAAAGGCCAAAACCTCAAGCGTCCCATCCTCCAAACCCCCCACAAAAAGGCCGAGCACCACAAAAAGGCCTTCCAACCTCTCCAAGGAATCCACTCCTCCCCCTCAACAAATATCAATCATTCAACTCCCCACCCCTCCTCCGTCCCCCCAACCTTCCAAAGCAAATGCCCTAATCCCCTTTCCTCCCCGCACTCACTCTCCCTTAAATTTGGCAAATTTTCCTTCTGCCCCGGCCCACATTTCCCCACCTAAGGACCCCGAGACCCCAAAGTCCCGCCGTCCATCCTCTGAAAGTGGCCCGGAGGAGACAGAGCGCACCCTTGAGCATACTTTTCGCCGAAGGAAGGCTGGTGAAAAGCCCAGGGTTCTGCTAGCCAAGGACGTTCCTGCGCAGATTGAGCACGTTCCCTCCTCCTCTTCCTCCTCTAGCTCATCTGAGAGCCAAAGAGGTACACCCGCTCAGGTTTCCCCTTTCATCGATGTTGTTGGGGATTCGAATGATGAAGCGGAAGGAGAGGTGAACGCTCCAGCTGAACAGATTGAGGACGCTGGTGAGCACCAGGTCGCTCAGGAGAACGCCGAGCCGACTCTTTCTGATGAGCTCGCGCGTGATGCTCAGGAAGTCCCTCCTTATGACCAGTCCCTCCCAATCCTAAACCCCACCCAAGCTCTACAAGAAAACCCCTCTCCCTCAATCCAAACAGAATCCCATCAAGTCCCCGCGGACGCTGAGCCAACAACAACAGAAAATCAGACAGAGGCTCAAGACGCCGAGGGCACGTCCCAGGGTCAGAGAAAGCTGAGGACGATCAAGCCACACCTGGTGGCGATGCAGAAAAAGAACAAGGCACAGAGGACGCTCCTTCAAAGGACGCTTCTGACAGTGACTCGGAGAAAGCTGAGGACGAGTCAGATGATGATGAGGACTCTGATTCCCCCAAGGGCAAGCGCAAAAGGAAGAACGCTGATTTGCCCGTTAAAGTCCTGAGCCCTCTCATTTACTCTGAAGAGTGGCTAGCCTCCTTCGACGATGAATCAGTTCAGGAGTTTCTTGAACTTCTGAAATTTCAAGGATGGCAGAACGTTGGACCAACGCCGACAACTGTTGACAAAGAACAGGTGAAGGCGTTCTACAAGGACATGCGCTACAAGGCAAAAGATGGCTCCCTCCACTTCAAAATTGAAGGTGAGAAAGCTTCAGTCACAGAACGCCAAATGCGCTCCTTCCTTGGTCTAGGTCCACGCAAGCCACCGTCCGATGCTCTTAGCTCACTCCCTGAAGGCGGCTTTGAAACGACAGATCAAGAACTGCCTCTGGTTGAGCACATTTTTCATGGTAAAAGGCCGATGGGACTCGACAGGGTAGCTCACGTTCTGAGCAAAGTTGGCGCAATCGTTCACTACTTCATCTATCGCGCCATCCTTCCAAGGCAGGAAAAGCGTTCAATTGTGCAAACACACGACATAATCCTAATTGACGCAATCCTTGAATGCCGTCCGATCAACTTAGCCAGAATTGCTATGCAACACATGGCCAAGTATGGAAGGAAGAGGCACGCCTTGCCCTACCCTGGAGTCGTAAAGGCAATCTTGCAGTCCCAGGACGCTTATGATGAGAGCGCTCCCTCTGAAGAACTTGGCTTAAAATGGAATGCTAAGAAAGGACTTGTTGAGATAAGGCATAATGAAGAGCTCCCGTCCGTTCTGAAACAGTTGGAAGCTGAGGCTGAGGAAGCTAGACTGAAAGCAGACGAAGAACGCTTAGCTGCTGAGGCTGAGGCCGCAAGGCTTAATTCCACGCCTCAAGAGTCCCCTCAAGATCAAGAGCCCGCCGTAGATCTTACAACCCTTGATCAAATGCTCTTAGGGAATCCTTCTTCTCCAGCTCTTCCCACGGACGCTCCTTCATCGAGTTCAGGTCCTCTGCCCCGTTCTGCTCCTGCAAACATAGCTCAGCACCCTCCAGCAGAACTCATGGGTGCAATAATGGACAACCAGTGCCTCATTTTCTCTGCCTTAAAGGACTTATCATCTGCGTTCTCCAAGGCTGCTGAACTTCAAGAACAATTGCTCCAGTTTTATCAAGACCAACGCCGTTCTCAGTGATTGCCACCACCCCTTTCATCCCCTATTAAATTGTCTTTGCTTCGTTTGAACTTCAAACTCATGACCTTGGTCTGTAATAACTCTAATTTTGTTTGAATGGCAATTCCACTGTTTGCTTGCATGTGTTTGTTTAAGCGTTCCACTGCCTTTAGTTATGTGTTTGTGCTAACGTCCTTATCACTTGTTATCCTTTTCGTTGATGCCAAAAGGGGGAAGTGTAGTTTTGCAGAGATGCGTTACAAATTAGTTATCTAGAATAAGCAAGTGTTAAGGGGGAACTATTAAGTGAAAGGTCTAAGGAACGCCCATGCTAGAATAAAAGAGGACGCTTAGAAACTTTTCTAGGACGCGAATCTCTCCTTAAAATCCAAAAGCTAGAGAATCAAAGATTGAAAACTTGTGCTTATTAAAATTTCTCTAAGTATTAGAGGACGCCTCTAAGTTTTCATGCATGCTAAGTTCCAATGTCAAAACTGTTTTGCTGAAGAGTTTGTCATCATCAAAAAGGGGGAAATTGTTGGGACGCTATCAAGAACGCTTGCGTACTTGTTAGTGTTCCACACAACCGTCCCTTAGTTTTGATATGACAAACTCACTTTGATTCTAATAAAGTTGTCCAAGTGTTCAGGAACGCCAATGACCAAAAGGACAACAAGTGTGTATGGGCGTCCCATAAGCTTAGGGACGCTAGCTAACAGGAAGTAAGGACCAGCTAGAGACTACTTGAGCAAGGACGGAGTCCCAAGCAAGTAGGAACGCAAGAAAGGAGTCCTTACTCACTAGCCGACAGGATGACATCACTCGACAATGTTTGATCATCCAAGGACACGTGGAGACCGATCCTGTAGCGGAGTCCAACACTACGTGGCGGACGATCCTGTTGCAGAGTCCATCAACACGTGGCGGCCGATCCTGTAGCGGAGTTCATCATACACAGCTGGATACAGGAAGCTTCCTCATCACCGCCCTACTACGTGGAGGAAGATCCTGTAGCCACGTCCATAAAGGGCATGATCGTCCCAGTGAAAAGACGCCCTTCCCAAGTCCTATAAATAGCCCCAAGGCATTTATTGTGACGCCAACGCTTTCAGGAATATTCA
This sequence comes from Polygonum maritimum, assembly GCA_963924305.1. Taxonomy (NCBI): domain Eukaryota; kingdom Viridiplantae; phylum Streptophyta; class Magnoliopsida; order Caryophyllales; family Polygonaceae; genus Polygonum; species Polygonum maritimum. The sequence goes on along the minus strand of OZ002732.1, from coordinate 37,792,084 downwards.
GAGAGAATCAAAGAGAAAGCGACTCACTCAAGAACACGAAGAACTAACTCAAGAACTCAAGAACAGTGCTAGAACTTGTGTTAGATCGAGTGAGACTTGTAACCAAATCACAAAAACAGTTTGTAAGAGAAAATCCAAAAAGAGAGAAAGAGAGTTCTGCGAAGTACTGCAGAACGTAGGAATAGAGTCCTTTAGTAGATTGAACCAGCTTAAGTTGTAGGCTTAGAGGAGTCCTTTACTAGTGGACTTAGGGAAAAGCTAAGTACCAGAGAACTGTAAAGACTCGCCAGTACAACTGTAAGGACGTTCAATACAAAGGAAAGAACTATTCAAAAATCCTCCAAGAAGGTAGAGGTTTACACTCAAGGACTACTTGGTCTTGAGTGGTTCCTCTATAATTCACTGCGTTCATTCTTTATCTGTTTAGTACTTTATTTCCGCTGCATTACTCAAGGACGCCTCTACTCCTCGTAGGGACGCCTAATCTAAGGACGCCTTTACCAAAGTAAAGGACGTCCCTCAGTACTAACGATCCAACAAAAAGTATCCATCTTCGCTGACGCGGGCAGAAACGCAGGCCAGGCCATGAAAACGCGGTCGCGCTTTGGTGGCTTTGCCCGAGTTTTCAAGCCAGAGCCCCTGTCGTAGAAACGCGGCCTGGTCCTCTAAAGCGCGGGCGCGCTTTCGGTGTCCTGCCCGAGTTTTCACGCCAGAACCAACGAGACTCTCAATCACTTTGGGCACTTGATTTCTTCTTTAGCCTTCATCCATGCACACTCCTTTGGCATCTTCAAGCTCATTTCCAAGTCCACCATCACCATGATTCCAGCACTCGATCACTCATATCTGCAAATATCAACCAAACGAGTGTAGATTCCGAAACTTCCAACACTAAAGCTACACTACGAAATAAAGGAAAATCTACCTAAAAATGCATGAAAAACTAATCAAAACATGTCCTAAATACTACAACCTATATGCTCTATCACCTTCTTTTCTTCTTCTCCGCGCTCCTCCTTCTTTTCTTCTTCTTCTCCGTGCTCCTCCTTCTCTTGGGCTATTTCTTCTTCTTCTTCTTCTTCTTCTTCTTCTTCTTCTTCTTCTTCTTCTTCTTCTTCTTCTTCTTCTTCTTCTTTTTCTTCTTCTTCTTCTTCTTCTTCTTCTTGGCATTATGACGCTAAAACAATTTTCAGAGTGAAAGTGTAAGTGTATTCAATCAATGGAACTCACAAATACAAATGTTCAAATCCAATTTAATCCAAAAAACAAAACGAAAATATTGTGTATCAACAAATTAATCACAAATTTCGTATACAATCAATCCCAAAACCTAAAACAAATTATTGGATCTGTTGAGGTCCGAAAACAGCAGTTGTAGAGTAACGCGATGAGAGCAAGAGATTTGAACTCAACCGTGTCAACAGACGGAGAGATGGAAAGTATTTGGTCGCTTGAAGTGTTTAACGCGATAGGGGTAGTGTTAAGAATGCTTTTGTATTAACTGTGGGGTTGCAATGGTAAACAGATGGTCTCTATCGCGTTTAGGTGTATCGGGTTACAACAATGATCTTAGCTCGAGATCTAGTGTATGTGGTTCGCGAGTTTTTCGATCCTCGTTTCGGTGCTTTGAGCTCGCTATTTATAGTTGAGGTTCGAGCTGAGTTGGGGCGGGATGTCGATGTGGGACGAGCGCCGCCCAGGTACGTGTCGCTCCGTGGTTGGCTCTTGGAGCGGTGGCCGTGGAGCTGGCCAATCAAAGGCCAGGATGGGACGTTGCCGCCCACCGCTCGCTTGATGGGACGTTGCCGCCCACCCACTTGTGTGGATGGGACGGCCTCCTCCCCTCGCGATCACAATTAGCGCGATGCGGACATGGCCAACCGGGCCGTTGCCCTTCGAGGGATTCCGCCCTGTCTCGGACCGGGGCGCATGCCGATCGCGGGTGCATGCCGATTTGCGATGGCGGTTGAGTTTAGGACTTTGACGCCGTCTTGAGAAATCTATACTTGGTCACATTTTGTTTTGTTAACACACACTCAACGCGTTGACGGTTCCTGGTATCAACACAACCCCATGGACCGGGCCTCGATGCATGCTTGAGGGCGGGTCCAAACAGCACCCGAGAACCGGAGACGCGATGCGGGAAGCGTGCCATCGCTGGGGCGACGAGAGAGCAAACGAGGGCGACAGGACGAGGGGCGCGGCGAGGAGAGTTGTTGGGCCGCCCACCTTTACGGGCCGTCGCCAGACGAAGCCCATTTTGTTAACGGCCCGCCGAGACTTTGAACAAAAGGGGCGGTTCCTCCCCTCGTCTCCCTCATTCCGCAATTCTCATTTCGAAAACTCTCTTGCTCTCGAACTCGCCCACTGCTCTCGTCAACCGGAAACCGCTCGTACGCCAGCGACGCCACTCGTCACAAGTTTGCCTCCGTTTCCTTCCGACCACGAGGTACGCCCTTCTTCCCTCTTTCCTTCCTCTTTTCTCGTTTTCTAGATTTCCTGGGTTTTCGGGGCTTCTCCGGGGGTTTTCTGGGGGGAACGCCCCAATTTCAGTGGCGGCGCCGCCGCTGGAAACCGGTGGCGTTAGGGGCAGCCCTCGCTGATGCGTGCGCCTTCTAGGGACTCCAAGAAGGACTCGCTTGGCAAAGGATCTAGGTTACGAGTTGGACCTTATCCGACTATTGAGGGAACATAAGGAGGCGGAAGCGGAGTTATGGAAGGTGGTAGTGGTGGTAAGGAAGCTGGTAGTTGAGGTAGGGACTCTAGTAGCTGTGGTAGGGACTCTGGTAGCTGTGGAAGGGACGCTGGTAACTACGGTAGGGACGCTGGAAGAGGGACGATGGTAGGGACGCTGGTGGATGTGGTAGGGACGCTGGTGGCAGAGATAGGGACGGTTGTAAGGACTCGACGGGTGGAAGAACTCGCCGTCGAACGAGGAAACGACCGGTAGGTCGGGGAAAGGAGGGCGTCGGAGAAGAGGGATAGAAGGGTTGACGTTCACGGTTTTGGGGAAGAGATATCACTCGATTCAAGCCAAAACTCATTGATTGCAAACGTGAAGATTACAAGAGAGGAGAGCTCCTTATATAGTGGAGACTCTTAGGCAACAAAAGGAAACCCTAGCATTTATGGGCTGGGCCTAAAACATGCAAGTCTTGGCCCAATACCCTATGCATACTATAAATGACCAGACAACTAATCTGATCTAATATTCTTGTCTCTACTACAAAAGGTAATTCTTATCCATTAGCTAGCTAGGAAAAGGAAAGACAAAGACTAGAACAAACAAGTCTTAGGGACTCTGCTGAGGACTCTCTTCATGAGCTGAGGGACTCTGCTGAGGACTCTGCTAAGGACTCTGCTGAGGACTCTGCTCATGAGCTGAGGGACTCTAATACTGAGGACGCTGGAAGGGAAGCTGTTGGAATTTTTGGGACGCCCTGGTGCAGTCCCTAGGATTGTCCTTGGCAGCAGGCGTCCTCTAGAGATGGGGACTTCTAGGGTGCCGGTAGGGACGCCAGGGCCCCTTCCTCAGGATTGGCTTTAAGGACGCTCAGCACCCATGTAGGTGGTTCTTCAGGGACTAAGCTAAAGGACTGAGAGGCTCGCCATACAAAGGACGCCGTTGCTTGAGCGATGGCCTTAGCACGAGCTCGAGTAATGGGTCCGTCCGAACGCATTGTCATGGCGTCTTCCTCTTCCTTGGGAGTAAGGGAAGGGATCGCATCACTCGCCGAGAGAACGCCCCGCCGGGGGGTGGGTTTAGGGCCTTTCGAGACCCCCGGGTGGAGGAGGGCGCGCATCGCCACGGCGCTGCCCTAAACTCGGCCTGGATCTGGCCGGGGGTGTTTGTTTATGGGCGATCTGGGCGGTGAGGTGGGGAAAGAAACCCCTTTGGGGAGGCGAAACGCCATGGGAAGACGAAGCTTCGTGGGAGGTTGGAGAGGACGCGCTTAGCGTGACGTCCCGTCACCTTGGCTTATTCCTGGAGATGCGCGTCGAGGACGGCGGAATGTTCTCCTGACACAAATCTCGCGCGCCCCCAGGCCTTCTGTTTTGACAGGGCTTCTTGCCCTATTGCGAAATGACACCTGCCCGGGGTTGGGGCACCGCACTTATTGCCTTTTCTTTTGTTGCCTACACTTGGTCGCATATGAGCATCATCGTTTATTGTGCATCTATCGCGCTATATGTTTCTTCAAGCTTGTTTCTTCCCATGTACATTATCTCTTTTTTCCTTCCTCTGGAGCCTCTTTGCTTCCGTGCCCTGGATTTGGGGTTTTCCAGCGACTCCTGCCCTTCAGGCGTGGATCGCGGTGATAGGGTAGCAAACTGGGACGACTTCTACGCCCCCGACCCCTCGTTTGAGTGCCGAGAGATGTCCGTGAGTGACTCTCAGAACGACTTTCGCGAGCACGCCGGATTGACCCAGAGTGATCCCACGACAGTATCCGCCGCCCGCACAAAAAGCGAGTCGTCCTCGCGATCAATGGCGCGTTGCAAGCCCTACGACCCTCATGACGGGGCCCCTGACGATGAGGCGTCCACCTCTGGGACCGCGAGGAGCTTTCCCTCGCGATACTTGACGAGCGTCAGGGCGGAAGTACCTCGCTTTCTTCAGACAAGGCCCTCGCGCTTAGCGGACTATGAGAACCCGGCGACACTGGCCAGGGGTTGTGCCTCCATCCTTACCCTCGAGGAGCTGGACGAGATCGCGACGGGGTACCCCTGGCCAGCGGGGGTGGAGCTCCTGCTACCCGAGGACGGGGGTAACAGTTATGCCGCCTACGAGGCGGGCCATGTGGTCTACGCGGCGAGCCTCATCGCGGGTTTCAGGCTCCCGCTGCCGAAATATGTTTCTCAATTTCTATTTGATCTTGAGCTTGCCCCTGCCTCGATGGCCCCCAACTGCTGGAGCTACATCGCGGCCTACCACCTGAGGTGCCTAGAGCTGAAGTATCCTCCCTCCGCGGGGCATTTGCAACAGATTATTACAATCAAAGCGGATACTCGGGTCAAAGGGGAGAGACTCCCCAGCAGACAACAGGGGCAAACGCGCGCTGGGGGATGCCTCGAAGCGCAAGGGGGCCGAGGACGCGGCCCATGCCGAGGGCGTGGCTGCCAAGAAATCCAAGCGGGACTTGGTCCGTGTTGAGGAGGAAGCTCCCGAGCCCGCCGCGAAGGGTCCTGCCCAGATCACGACGGGCACCGGGAGTCGCCGCCACTGGTCCCGAAGGGCCGAGGTGGCGGGTTTCGCCTGCTCCGGGCCGGCCTGGGGTACTTTCAAAGAGGGCCAGTACCCCTACGAGGAGGAGAGGGAATGGTTCCAGACCCTCAGCGCGGCGGAGGTCGGAGGGGAGTGCATGAAGTACAGCCATATGGTATGTGGCGCTTTTGCTTTTTGGTGTCGGTCCTTTATAACTTTTACTCGGGCTAAAAATATGCTTTTATTTGCAGGTCAACGCGTGGCTGAACTACCTCCCCGATCGTTTGTGCGAGGCGGAGGCCCAGTTGGAGGAGGCGACCAAGGCCAGGGAGGCGGCCGACACGACCCTTGCGGAGGTGCGCGCGCAAGCGGAGCAGGACGCGGCGGAGCTTAAGGCGGCCAAGGCCCAACTCGCCGCGATCAAAAAGGAGGTGGCGGGGCTTAAGGCAACGTCTGCAAAGCAGCGGCAACAATTGGAGGAGGCCCAGGCCAAGGCCGAGAACGCGGTGCCCGAGTTCCTTAAATCGCAAGAGTATATGGATCGTCGCGTTGATGATGCGAGAGCGGTCCAAGCTCTTAGTGCAGTCACCGCGGCCCTCCAGTACGTTGAGAGGTACAAGGTGAAGTACTTCGCCCCCGACCTCCAGCGCAAGATGGGAGTCGTTTGGGAGGACGGGGTGGCGAAGCCCCCGCCGGGTGTCGAGGAGGACAACGCGGAGGGAACTGATGCCCCGAATGCCAACCCCGAACTTCTTGCCGCCGACGCCGAAAAAGACAAGACCCCCGAGGACCCTCCCGCCTCCGAGACCGCGGTCAATGCCCCCGAGACCTGAAGCCCCTCTCCGTGAAGTCCTAAGATTTGCTCGTTTTTTTGTTTTTTTTTTCTTTTTGCTGAACTGGTATCCCACATGGCCCTTGGGGCCCAAACACTGTTTATTCCCGCGATGCGGTTGTAATTGTACTTGACCTTGACGCAAAGTAGGCGTCCTAACTTCTTTTGCCGCCACGCGGCCTTGTGGTTATTTATTTTTCGTTTGATTCCTCCTATCCTTTGAACTTGCTTTTTTGAAAGCTCGCCGTACCCAACCCCATGCCAAGCTAGGTGCAAGGACCGCGCTTGGCACTAGGTTAACGTAACTAGATTTTTGCGAAAGCTCGCCGTACCCAACCCCATGCCAAGCTAGGTGCTAGGACCGCGCTTGACACTAGGTTAACGTGATTTTAGTGAAGTTTTTGATGTATTTAAGGCTTTATGCAACTACGAGGGGCATAGCCCAACTCGAGCGCGTCTAAGCGCATCGCGCGCGTTTAGTGGACAACCCCAAGCGAGCACGGCAACTCGGGTTTCCCTAACGACTGTGGAGTTTTGATGTTTTAAGGCTTTATGCAACTGCGAGGGGTGGAACCCAACTCGAGCGCGCCTAAGCGCATCGCGCGCGTTAACGGACAACCCCAAGCGAGGACGGCAACTCGGGTTTCCTTAACGACTGTGGAGTTTTGATGTTTTAAGGCTTTATGCAACTGCGAGGGGTGGAACCCAACTCGAGTGCGCCTAACCGCATCGCGCGCGTTAGCGGACAACCCCAAGCGAGGACGGCAACTCGGGTTTCCTTAACGACTGTGGAGTTTTGATGTTTTAAGGCTTTATGCAACTGCGAGGGGTGGAACCCAACTCGAGTGCGCCTAACCGCATCGCGCGCGTTAGCGGACAACCCCAAGCGAGGACGGCAACTCGGGTTTCCTTAACGACTGTGGAGTTTTGATGTTTTAAGGCTTTATGCAACTGCGAGGGGTGGAACCCAACTCGAGTGCGCCTAAGCGCATCGCGCGCGTTAGCGGACAACCCCAAGCGAGGACGGCAACTCGGGTTTCCTTAACGACTTGAGTTTTGATGTTTTAAGGCTTTATGCAACTGCGAGGGGTGGAACCCAACTCGAGTGCGCCTAAGCGCATTGCGCGCGTTAACGGACAACCCCAAGCGAGGACGGCAACTCGGGTTTCCTTAACGACTGTGGAGTTTTGATGTTTTAAGGCTTTATGCAACTGCGAGGGGTGGAACCCAACTCGAGTGCGCCTAAGCGCATCGCGCGCGTTAGCGGACAACCCCAAGCGAGGACGGCAACTCGGGTTTCCTTAACGACTTGAGTTTTGATGTTTTAAGGCTTTATGCAACTGCGAGGGGTGGAACCCAACTCGAGTGCGCCTAAGCGCATTGCGCGCGTTAACGGACAACCCCAAGCGAGGACGGCAACTCGGGTTTCCTTAACGACTGTGGAGTTTTGATGTTTTAAGGCTTTATGCAACTGCGAGGGGTGGAACCCAACTCGAGTGCGCCTAAGCGCATCGCGCGCGTTAGCGGACAACCCCAAGCGAGGACGGCAACTTGGATTCTCCCTAACGGTAGTGAAGTTTTTGATGTTTTAAGGCTTTGTGCGACTGCGAGGGGTGAAACCCGACTCGAGCGCGCCTAAGCGCATCGCGCGCGTTAGCAGACAACCCCAAGCGAGGACGGCAACTTGGATTCTCCCTAACGGTAGTGAAGTTTTTGATGTTTTAAGGCTTTGTGCGACTGCGAGGGGTGAAACCCGACTCGAGCGCGCCTAAGCGCATCGCGCGCGTTAGCGGACAACCCCAAGCGAGGACGGCAACTTGGATTCTCCCTAACGGTAGTGAAGTTTTTGATGTTTTAAGGCTTTGTGCGACTGCGAGGGGTGAAACCCGACTCGAGCGCGCCTAAGCGCATCGCGCGCGTTAGCGGAGAACCCCAAGCGAAGACGGCAACTTGGATTCTCCCTAACGGTCAATGCATTGTTTGGACAGCGTAGGGTTGTGGCCTTGTCTTATTTATACGATAATTGTCATAATAAAGACATTACACGCGATAACAAACGCGATAACAAACCTAGCCATAACCTACATTCTTGATTTAAAAACACCAGGGACAGCTTCCGGTGCTTTCAGTGGGAGGTGACACCGCGCTGAGCGCGTCCTTCCCCACCTCCCACCCGGTGGAGTTCCCGCTGGTGGAGGAACTCCCGTTGGTGGTGGAACTTCCGTTGGTGGTGGAGCTTCCGTTGGTGGTGGAGAACTCCCCCACGTAGGGCTTCTGCGCGGGTGCGTACCCCTGATGGTACTGTCCGTGCGCATACTCCAGGAGGGGGGCCTGGGGCGGGGCACCCTATTGGAAACCAGGGTGCCAGCCTGGCACGACATTTGGCCACCGCGCGGCCGGGCCCCAGCCGAGCATGGGTGCAGCCGGGGGCGTCGCGGGTGGTGCTCCATAATACCACGGTGGCGGCGGTCGCATCCCGAAGGCCGCCCCGTCAGCGTAGTACGCGTCGTCGTTATTAGCGTCCATCACTCTTCGTCAGTTGAAGCGGTGCCTGCTTAGATTGAGGAGGTTCCCCACGGACGGCGCCAATGTTGAGGTCCGAAAATAGCAGTTGCAGAGTAACGCGATGAGAGCAAGAGATTTGAACTCAACCGTGTCAACGGACGGAGAGATGGAAAGTATTTTTTCGCTTGAAGTGTTTAACGCGATAGGGGTAGTGTTAAGAATGCTTTTGTATTAACTGTGGGGTTGCAATGGTAAACAGATGGTCTCTATCGCGTTTAGGTGTATCGGGTTACAACAATGATCTTAGCTCGAGATCTAGTGTATGTGGTTCGCGAGTTTTTCGATCCTCGTTTCGGTGCTTTGAGCTCGCTATTTATAGTTGAGGTTCGAGCTGAGTTGGGGCGGGATGTCGATGTGGGACGAGCGCCGCCCAGGTACGTGTCGCTCCGTGGTTGGCTCTTGGAGCAGTGGCCACGGAGCTGGCCAATCAAAGGCCAGGATGGGACGTTGCCGCCCACCGCTCGCTTGATGGGACGGCCTCCTCCCCTCGCGATCACAATTAGCACGATGTGGACATGGCCAACCGGGCCGTTGCCCTTCGAGGGATTCCGCCCTGTTTCGGACCGGGGCGCGCGCCGATCGCGGGTGCATGCCGATTTGCGATGGCGGTTGAGTTTAGGACTTTGACGCCGTCTTGAGAAATCTATACTTGGTCACATTTTGTTTTGTTAACACACACTCAACGCGTTGACGGTTCCTGGTATCAACAGGATCCTCAAACCTAATTGCTCGCATAGAACCGACCCTAAAAGAAACAATCAAACCCTTATGCACAAACACATGGCTAAAATCACATCAATTGAGCTCTAAACCCTAAACCGCCAAATTCGCAGTTTTGAACACTAAATCCAAAGCACCCAAATTCCTAACATTTCGAAGAAGAACTAACGCCAATTCGCATTCAAATCACGATAGAGAGAAATCCCTCTAAGAAATTCGCGTTAGAATGTTGCGTTAGAAATCAAAATAGCGAAAAACCCCTAAAATTCTGAAATTCCACAAAATCGCGAATGAAATGCGATTCACTTACCTATGAATCTTCCAATCAATTTGAACTCATCAATTCACGTTTCAAATTCTTAGGATTGAGCGTCGTTCACCATTGAGCTCGGTCGACGTCGATCTCGATCGCAAGGGAGAGGGAGTTCGAGAGAGGTAAAGTGAGGTTGGAGTTTGTTCCTTTCAATTTTGTTAAAAAACAATTTTTTAGACTTTCGTTTTCTTTTTTAATATTATTACATGTAATAATGACTTGTACTTTATGTGCCGCGCGTGTTATATACGCGGTAGAATTTTCCCTTTGACATGTGTTCAATAGGTTCAAAATCATAAGTGCAAGTGCTCAATAGGATCAAATCAAAGATGAGGTGTCTAAGTAGTAAATTTGTGAAAGTTTAGGGGGCCGTATATGTTTTAAGCCGGATAAAAATTGTAGACGAGTTTTGATTGTTTCACCCATCTATTTTTTAAGTATTTAAAAAAGATGTAGAATGATTTAGTCATATATGAATACGTGGTTATAATATGATGTGAACATAAGCAATTTCAACCTAAACCTAGCTCAATTTGCTAAGAACTTGCTCATAATGTGCAAAGCCCATGCTAACTAAAGCATAATTAATTACATCTAGTACATTTGTATTGGATTTTTCTAGAAGTTGATGGTTTAAAGACCACTTATATATGATATATAAGATCAATAAATAAGTACAATAACATTTGCTTTTAAAATCAATCGACGATAGGAGAAATAACCACAAAGATATCTTAAATTTAAACTTTAATGGTGTTTTAAAATACGCTACGTGATCTCTAGGTGGAGATCGATGGGTTGATGAGTAGGGTTGAGCATCGCTTCAAAACTAAAACGGATCGGAAAAAACGGAACTGAAACCGAAATTCTGGAATTAGGTGAACCAAAAGCCGGACAAAAAAAACGGTTTGGTTTGGTTTGGTTTTTCGATAAATATAAGGTTTTTCTTTGAAAAAATTGAACCGAACCGGAAAATTACCGAAACCGAAACCGACATTTTGAAATTTCTTGAACCGAACTTCGTCGGTTTTGGTTCGGTTATTTTTTTCGGTTTTGGTCCAAACATGCTCAACACTATTGCTTAGCACCTAGATATTTTATATAACTATCTACACATACACTTAAAAGTGGTTAAAAGGTTAGACAAACTAGGACCTTAATGTACTCATACACAATTTTTATTATATTTAGAAAACGAAAGTTTAGAATTCAAAATTTTATATTCTCCATTATTTAATTAATATTATAAGTCGACCGATAGTTAGCCGAATCGTGCATTGTTCATGTGGTCCATTTACAAGATTTTGTATATGAGCCTGTAATACAAGATTTCGAATATGAGGCGTATGATATTCGACAATAATTTATCTAGTTTTGGTCGTGCATGGTTCACGAGGTCCATTTACACGATTGCGTTTGATCCCATTGTACAATTAAGCCACATACTAGTGATATGTATAGACACGTGTGCAATAGCGAAACTTTTTATCTCAACAAAAAATAAAATAATTATTCTGATCCACCTACCAAGCAAATAGTGTTGATCATCCCCAAAACGATAAACCCAAAATTTCAAACCATTCAGTTTGAAACACCTATCGATCTCCTAAATTTGACAAATTGTGTGTATGAACTCTTTTTCTTTTTTTTTTCAAAAGGTAAACTTTAGGTCCCCTTTTTAGAAAATGGTCAAACTAGATCATCCTTACGGATTATTGTACTAAACTCCTTCAGGAGAGGAACTATGTCCGAATTTCGAATATCCGGGATTGTATGAGCACATCGTCGGTTTCGATTGGTGAAGCTGCTGTAATGGTCCAAAAAATGTGTAGAATGTCCTTCTTGGCCAGAAAATCTACAACTTGGTTACATACTTGGAAATAGTGGAAATTTTTGACTTCAGAGAAATGTCGAAGAATATGGGAGATATCTTGGATAATGGTTGCAATTTTCCCAAGGAACCTTCTAGATATGTTTGAGGTTGATCACAGTGAGGTTATCGCTTTCAATAATTATTGTTTTCAAATGGAGAGAATCCGCCCACCACACATCTTCCAAGAGTGATAGAGCTTCTACCTACAAAAGCATTGTGGGCTTGACAAGGCTGCTTACACACAGAGAGCACCCCACCATCCACTGAACGACAAACAAAAGAGGTGTGGACACATCCATCTGACTTCATTGATGTGTCAAAATTTATTTTTGTCCAGCCAGGATCTGGCTTGCGCTAGAAGAGGGGTTTGGGTTGAAATGATCCCTTCGTATTACGCGATTGGGGGGCCACCACCTTCCAAGTGGTATATGTCTTGAAGATGATATTGCTCAAGGACGTCGGACCCACTCTTGTTTGGCTGCACAAAATGGTTGAGTTTCGAAAGATCCAGAACTATCACCACAAAACACATCAAAGTGATTGTTTCCTTTATGGGTGAATTCTAGGTTTTTATTAAAATTATCATAAAAAACAAGGGAGATTGGAGCACGGAATTTTAACTCAAGTTGGTGCACAAGCGATGTAGTAAAGGGGCAATGGAAAAAAAAGATGGTTAGTATCTTCTTCTGCACTGTCATAGAGGCAACAATTGTTGTAGACCTGAGGTCGCGGAATATTGCTCGAACATTGGAGACTGCTTTTATGGAAGTTTATGACAATTGTGTGTATGAACTTGTTGGAAGAAAAGGGAGAATTTATACACTTACTATTTATAGACCAGTTTATAAGGGTTTGTTTGATGTTGGGACATAAAAATAATCAAAATAGTGCTAGTTTATTTATTAAATTTTTATGTACATTTTGCAAGTATAAATAAACTAATTTCTAACTTTTAATCTAGATTAAAAGAAAAGCTTTAAAATGTTTTTTTTTGTAATTGTAATCTAGTTCAATATACTTTGAAAATACTCCCTCCGTTTCAATAAACATGTCGTTTTAGCTCTAAAATTTTGTTTTAAAATACATGTTTTACATTTTTGGGCATTTACTTTACAGATTTACCCTTATAATCATTAACAGTTTATTAGTAGTGGTTTTCAATAAAGTAAAAAAGTGAGGTAATAATTAGGGGTATAATAGTCCATTTAATAGCTTCCTTAATATATGCGCAAATGGCTAAAACGACATATTTATTGAAACGGAGGGGGAGGGAGTAATACTTATTCTAGCTTCATTTTCATAAAAAGCAGAAAGATTAAATATGACAACACTTGAATTCAAACTAGTTTTGTTAGTACACAAAATATGCCGTGTACAAGTTTCAACTCCTTCTTCAATGACCTCCTTCTTCAAGCTTCTTCACCCAGCCTCTTCGCCTTCAATGACCTGCAAAACAATGGACCAAGGGGCGAGCGACCCCTAATCCACCTCCGATGCTTAAGTCAGTAAGGGCAATGTTGATCAAAGGCGTCAGGCAAAGCGATGGCTTAGAACTTACCTTCCACATGGTATACATGTGTATTTATAGAGGAGAGGGACAAGAAGGGGGGCGCGCGCCTAGGGTTAGGGCAGTGCCTTGCTCCCTAAGTCAACCAAATATCTTATCTCAGGCGAAGATAAGATTCTCCTCCATAAATAATATCCTAACTAGAGTAACTACCCTATTAAAGGATAAAGCATAATAAATATGGATAGCAAAATAAATAAGATAGAGAAATAAATGCTAACTAATTGATATGGAATCATGCCCGCCTACAATTGCCCCCTCCGGAACCCTATACTCGTATACCTCGTACTATCCCGTGTATAGGGGCCGGAGCTTAAGCGGTGAGTGGCCATGCAGATTAGGGTGCTCTTATTCGTATATTCATACATTCGTACATTCGTACAATCGTATATTCGTATATTCGTATATCCGTATATTCGTATATTCGTATATTCGTATATTCGTACATCCGTATTTCATAAATACGGGATCCGTGCAACTCCTACGCATGCGTATCGTAGGGCCTTCGTTGGTCAAACGCGTGCGTCCACGCGCGACCTGCGCCACACGTGTGATGGTGCACACACGGCGCCATTCCGACCCTGAGTTGAGTGTTCGGCCCCCCATGCTAGAAAAACATTTGAAATCGAAAAGATATGACAAAAGAGTTCCCGGGATTTTTATTAATAGAAAATCGTTTGAAATGAAAACAAAAAAAAAGATAAAAAGGGTGGCGCGCCGTTACTAGCATGATGAACCTTGCACTTTTCTCAGGGGTAGAATTTTCTTAATTTCGCTATATTCCATGTGCGCGGAACTGGTCGTCCATCCAGGTGCTTCAGCACGTATGCTCCTTGCCCCAAGGCCGCGGCAACTACGTATGGCCCTTCCCAAGTGGGTCCGAGCTTCCCGTCAGTGGGGTCGCGTGCGCTCCCCACGACCATCCGAAGCACTAACTCGCCAACTTGGAGGCTCCGTAGACGAGCCCGTCGTGCGACGACTCGTTTGGCGGCACTTTGGTAGGCTGCAAGGCGTACCGCTGCGGCCTCTCGCCGCTCTTCGGCGAAATCGAGGCTCCTAGCGAGAGCCTCGTCGTTTCGGTCCCGGCCAAGGGTTGTCCGTAACGTCGGGAGTCCCACCTCCAGCGGGATGACAGCCTCGGTGCCGTAAGTCATGGCGAAGGGCGACTCGCCCGTCGACTTTCGGGGAGTGGTGCGATATGCCCATAGGATGGCCGGAAGCTCCTCCGCCCATCGTCCCTTTGCCTGATCAAGACGTTTTTTGAGTCCGTCTACGATGACCTTGTTTGTCGCCTCCGCTTGCCCGTTCGACTGGGGGTAGCCCACGGATGAATAGATATTCCGGATGCCCCAGCCTTTGCAATACTCCTGGAAGTTTGCACTGTTGAATTGCGTCCCGTTATCGGATATAAGCGCCTTTGGGATCCCGAAGCGGGTAATAATGTTTTCCCAAACGAATTTGCGCGTATCCGAGTCACGGATGTTAGCCAGGGGCTTGGCCTCGACCCACTTGGTGAAGTAGTCGGTAGCGGTAATGAGGTACCGCACGTTTTCGGGGGCTTTAGGGAATGGACCGACAATGTCCAATCCCCATTGTGCGACTTTAGCATCCCTGAGTGCGAGCACGCGCCGCCAGGCTACGACCGCCGGCGTGTATTCCGCAGCTCCCTTCGTGGAGTTCGTAGAGGAGGGGCTCAACCTTTCCGGGAGCAACGCACCTCAGATAGGGTCCGCCGAAAGACCTTCGCTACAGGACTCCTTCTGGCGATATCCAGAATCTTCCTGCCCTCGCGCGAGTCTTTCGGGCCGCCTGAGGATCCTCCGGGAGCACATTTTCCTTGAGGTAGCGGATCAAGGGCTCTTGCCATCCTAAATCCTCCACCTCTCCGCTTTCCGGAAGCTCGTCCGGAGCGGGATTCTCTCCCGTCATCACCAAACCGACGTCTTCCTGCACCAGAGGACATCCGGACGTCTCTAGTTTGATGGTGGAAGCAAGCAACTTCCCTGACAGGGATGCTAAAGTGGCAAGCGCGTCTGCTGCCTGGTTCATCCTTCGTGACCTTTGCTCGAGTTCGATGTGCTCGAAAGAGGCCATCATGGTTCGAGCCTGCTCGGCGTACCTGGCCAGTTTCTCGCCCTTGGTTTCGTAGACTCCGAGCACTTGATTAACGATAAGCTGCGAGTCGGAGAATACGTGTAAACGTTGGACTCCTAAGTTCGCTGCAGTCTCGAGACCGAGGATCAAGGCCTCATACTCGGCTTCGTTGTTGGTGGTGTCGAAGTCGAGCCGTATGGCCAACTGCAATGCTTCCTGGGTCGGTGATGTGAGAATGATCCCGACACCCGAGCCTTGCACGTTGCTTGCCCCGTCTACCTCTAAGACCCAACCGTGCGAAATCGGGCTTAGATTGCCATCGGACCGACCCGCGATCGCGGATGCCCGACCCGCGCCCGCCGGCAGTTCAGCGGGATCGGGCGAAACGCTCTATTGATCAACCGCGACTGCGGCATCTGGCCCCGCGCCCGCGGCTCGTCCGCACGCGATCGCAGAATCTCGGCCCGCGCTCGCGGGTGTTGCCTGCGTGTTTCCTTCATTGGGCTCGGTTAACTCTGCGATGAAGTCAGCCAGGACCTGCCCCTTGACAGCTGTGCGCGGAACATATTCGATGTCATACTGGCCCAGCTCAACGGCCCATTTCGCAATCCGTCCGGACAGGTCGAAGCTGCCAAGCAGAGATCGAATAGGGTAACCGGTCACCACCTGGATCGCATGCTCATGGAAATAGTGATTCAGCTTGCGAGAAGCCGTGACCAGAGCTAAGAGTAGTTGCTCCATAGGTGAGTAACGGGTCTCTGCATCGAGCAGGGTTTTGCTAGTATAGTATACGGGGTGTTGCTCCTTCCCGACATCTTTAACTAGCACTGCGCTCACCGCCCGAGATGATACGGCCAAGTAGATTTTGAGGACGTCTCCCTTTGAAGGGACGGTGAGGACCGGGGGCGATTGCAGATAAGTCTTTAACCTTTGAAGGTCTCGCTCACAATCGTCATCCCACTCGAACGTGCTCTTCTTCTTCAATGCTCTGAAGAACGAATGGCACTTGTCCGAGGATCTGCTGATGAACCGATTAAGAGCGGCAGCCATCCCGGTCAATCTCTGCACCTCCTTCACGTTTCTTGGGTTGATTAGGGAATTTATAGCGCGAATCTGGTCTGGGCTCGCTTCAATTCCCCTCCGGGTCACTAGGTGCCCCAGGAACTTCCCCGAGCCAACCTCAAAAGCGCATTTGGCGGGGTTTAGACGCATTTGAGCGGCTCGTAGCACATCAAAGACGCGTTGCAAGTCGTCTAAGTGGGTCGACGCTTGTCGACTCTTTACGACCATATCGTCAATGTAGGCCTCAACCGTCTTTCCTAAGTATTCATCGAACAACTTAGTCACAAGACGTTGGAAGGTTGCCCCCGCATTCTTCAATCCGAAGGGCATCACTTTATAACAAAAGATCCCTCGAGGAGTTATGAACGCGGTTTTCTCTTGATCCTCCTTGTGCAAGGGAATTTGATGGTATCCTCGGTAGGCATCCAAAAAGCTCATCCGCTCATGCCCCGCGGTGGCGTCCACCAGCTGATCAATCTTCGGAAGAGGGAAGAGATCTTTAGGGCATGCCTTATTAAGGTCAGTAAAGTCCACGCAGACTCTCCAATCTCCCGTCTTTTTTTTTACGACGACGGTATTAGCTAGCCAAGTCGGGTACCATACTTCGCGGATTGCATCGGCCTCCTGCAACTTCTTTATCTCAGCGATGACAGCCTCGGCGTGTTGGAAAGAGGATCGCCGGGCTCGTTGCACCACTGGCTTCATATTCGGACTCACATTCAATTTGTGACATGCGAGCTCTGGGCTGATCCCGGGCCTCTCGTAGGGACTCCATGCGAACACATCGCGGTTTCTCTGCAGGAGGATCGTAAGGTCTGAGAGCTCTTGGGCGGATAGGCCCTTTCCGACATAAAAGACCTTTTCGGGATCCTCTCCTGCCGAAACTGTGGTAAGTTCATCGATGGACTTATCCCGAGGTTGCGATCCGACGTTGGTCACCTTCTAAAGGTAATCCGCAGACAAGCCCTCGTAAGCCTCGGGATCGGCTTCGATCCCAGCACCCTCGTCATGACACGGGTCCGCGCTCGCAGTACCCTGGACCTCATACGCAGGTTCCCGTGTCAGATTACCTAGGGTTTCGTCGATGGATACCCACGGCGACCCATCCGCGATCGCGGGTGCCCGACCCGCGCCCGCGGGCAGTTCAGCGGAATCGGGCGAATTGCCCTGGGGATGTCCCGCGCCCGCGGCTCGCGTACAGGAATCGAGCGGGGGGTTCCGCGTGGAACCCGCGACCGCGGTTCCCCAACCCGCGCCCGCGGGTTGTCTTCTCTTCGCGACGGATCGCGCGGCGATCCGCGCGGCTGGTGGATGCGGAATGGCCTGATCGGGCGACGACCCGACCGATCGGCTCCGCTTCTGCCCCTGCGTAGGCGCAATGGTGGCGGTCCGGCGCATCGTGTGCCACGACTCGTGCCGGATCGATTGCCGTGGTGGCACGTCGCGCGGCGAGGTCGGTCGGCCATCGGCCGCACACAGTTCCCGGGGCTGGCGGCCATCGCGCCGATTCGCCTGGGGGTGGTCTCGATCTGGGCTCGTGGACAAGCGATCCATAGCCTCCTCAGATCGGTTCTTGTAGGGTTTACGAAGGTCGAAAACCTGTTCGTTCCCCACGGACGGCGCCAAATGTTAGTACACAAAATATACCGTGTACAAGTTTCAACTCCTTTGATGGATCGTAAGTCAGTTAATGAGGGCGTCCTTAACTGAGTTAAGGGCGTCCTTTAGTGCAGCGGAAAATAGACTTAACAGAATACAAGATAAGTGGACACGAGTATTTATAGAGGAACCCCACTAAGACCAACTAGTCTTATGGGTAAACCTCTACCTCCGTTGGAGGATTTTCAATAGCCGTCCCTTATCTTATTAAGAGCGAGTCCTTACAACTTAGGCGAGTCGTTACACTTCTCTGAGCTAAGCGTCCGTCCTTAGCCTCACTAGTAACACTCCTTTCAACCTAACAAGTAACCTAACACTCTTAGCTATAAGGAAGCTATCACTCACGTCTCTCACGGTTCGTTGTGAGAGACAAACTACAACTCTAATTGATTTGTGGTTTGTTTTGGATTTGATGTGGTTGGACTTTTTTTCTCTTGCTTCAAGCTCACTTGATCTTCTTGATCTTCGTTCGTGTTCTTGAATGCTTCGGGAGAGCTTGAGAGAAAGTCTTCAAAGTCCACTCTTGCACCCACATGTCGTTATGCATACTCCTTGGAGAGTATTTATAGCGGAAGTGATTCTTGTCCTCTAGCGTCCTCTGAGACTTGGCAGGATCCTCGATTTTTGATCAACGGTGCGATGAGCGTCTTGAGGAGGTCAACTCTGTTGACGCTTGGGAAGCCTCCGCGTGGGTAGGGGACCATTGCTGGGAAAGCGACGTCTTTGGCATTGTCTACACGTGCCCAGACAAAGGAAGCTTCCTTCTGAGGACTAAGGCCGGACGATGATGTAATCATGTTGGGGCGGCCTTGATTTGAATTTGAACTTCGTCCGTATTTTGGCGCGCGTCCCTTCTTGATGAGGACTCCGTCCTATCTTGCGCAGGGACTCCGCCAATTACGTTTAGCTTTGGAAGTTCTGGTAACATGCGTCCCTACAGCATAGGGACTGCTGTTCACTTGTTGTCCTTTTCGCTCATGTGCGTCCACTGGACTTACCTGAGATCAAAACTTGGACAACTTATCAAATACATTTGAGTTTGTCATTATCAAAACAAGGGACGATTATTATTGGTTTAGATATTAACGACTGACGTCCTTAATATCGTCCCAACATCCTTCTTCAATGACCTCCTTCTTCAAGCTTCTTCACCCAGCCTCTTCGCCTTCAATGACCTGCAAAACAATGGACCAAGGGGCGAGCGACCCCTAATCCACCTCCGATGCTTAAGTCAGTAAGGGCAATGTTGATCAAAGGCGTCAGGCAGAGCGATGGCTTAAAACTTACCTTCCACATGGTATACATGTGTATTTATAGAGGAGAGGGACAAGAAGGGGGGCGCGCGCCTAGGGTTAGGGCAGTGCCTTGCTCCCTAAGTCAACCAAATATCTTATCTCAAGCGAAGATAAGATTCTCCTCCATAAATAATATCCTAACTAGAGTAACTACCCTATTAAAGGATAAAGCATAATAAATATGGATAGCAAAATAAATAAGATAGAGAAATAAATGCTAACTAATTGATATGGAATCATGCCCGCCTACAAGTTTCTATTGTTTGTTCCTACCAACAAAAATTAGTCTTTTTTAAGAATCTTCAACCCTTTCGTAATCCAACTTTTAAGCTAACATTAATATAAAGACGTCAACTAGTTTCTCAATTACATGTGCAAACACACTCTAACAGACTAAATTAAACATTGTTACACAGCTTTCATAATATATTTGAAAATCTCGTAAACACTTAACTTTTTTGTTGTAATAATTCAAGTGTTTCTACATTTTAAACCAATGTATAGTCTAATTAATTTAGTTAGGAAGTATTACACATGAATCACATGATCATTAAGTTGTGAGTTCATTAGATCCCCTTTATGTTTTTATCGGAAAAGCATTTAATAGATACGACATCACTTTATTAAAAATTAGCTCATCCAAGCTCAAAAAATAAAAAAATAGCTCATCCTAAGACGTCTTAATGAGGTTACAAAGCTTACGATAACTTGCAGTTGAACCTAGCTAAAAAATCTACAAAGTAATTAATCGCAAAAATCTCTCCAAAACAATCAGGGTTGGTCCTAACATTTTACAAGCCTGAGGCGACATACAATAAAAGGCCTTTTTTTAACAATTTTTGTATATCTTTATAGTAAATTTATACAATTTTGAATTTATCCTAATATTAAAATATGAAAAAATAGAAAGTATGATAATAATTTATCTAAAGTTAACTTATTGCATACTTTCGAATTATAGAAATAAGACTCTTTGAAATTCATATACTATACATTTTGATCCTATTAAAAGTAATCCATAAGCGATTTTTTTGTGAAATAAGATTCATTGCAAATAAAGTATAATAATACAGTAATTAATAAGCAAGATTTTCTACCAAAAAAATCAATAATCAAGATTGACAAATTATAATTTATCAAAACTAAAGGGGGCTCTATGAATTTTAATAAATTAGCCGAAGGATATAAAATGAGGCTCATATATATAAATATTAAATAGGTGAAGGATATGAGGTTTGAACCCAAAATCTCTAGGAAAAAAAATATAAAAAAATATAAACACTTCACCACTCTGCCAATCTATGGGTATGTATTTACTTTTACTACTTTATTATAATACTCCCTCCCGGTCCGTCCTCGAGAATTTGTCTGTCTTTTTTTTCCGGTCGTCTCCAATAATTTGTCTAATTCTATTTCCTTTTCATTTATATCACACATTTTTTTAAACTTTTACGCTTACAAAAACAAACAATTACACACACTATATTCTTTTCATCAACCTTTTCTTCCTCATTCCTCTCTCTTCAATTCCTCAAATTACATTAATTTAATTTAAAAAATGAGTATAGCCAACAAATAATTAAAATTTCACTAAACTTAATATATGCATAATTTTAATTTTTTCTCTCTACAAAACAAAAGATCACTCATAACCCAAAAAAATTTAAGTTTGATTAAGGGCTTAATTTTTCATTAGTGACCCAACCAATTCCATGCGCATTTGTGCTACAAAAGAGTGGTGGCCACTATTCATTGATTAAAGGTGTCCTAGTTGTTGTGTAAAAATGCTTTATGGAGATATTATTCTGGACAGAAGGAGTATTATTTATCAAAAAAATTGGTCTCCTTAAAAATTATGGGCCTGGGCCTGCGCTTACTCTGTCCCTCCCTCTATGCTAAATATGAAAACAACAGCAACAACAACCACAGTTACTTAGATCATCCCGAAAACGAATGATCTTAGAGCACATTTAACGGTAGACCATCATTTTTTGTCATCATAATATTTTATTCTTTTTTTAAAGCAAGTTGTTTTTTACAAAAAGGGTGTATACATGTCCAGATGAGGTTGAAATACCAAACTCAATTTTGATCTACCCCATGACCGACCTTCCCTTCTTTTCTTCTTTCATTAATTTTGTATTGTTTTTTTTTACATAATGACCAACTTTTGATCCATCACTAATGATGCTCTTAGACGTGAGAATTAGGACATTCCATACCTGGTTAAAATACGTCCGATATGACAAAAAAAACGTACCAACCCACACAACAAACTATATACCAAAAACCTAAAAAATAACAAACTCTCCAAAAAGTTCGAGAAATTAGATGACACTTGAACTTTTATACAAAGCATATACTACTACAATAATGCCTAAGACTATATTGCAACATTCCTCCTTTTCAAATTGCGTAAGCCTAAAATTAAGAGGCAAAATCAATGAAATGATACCATTATAGTCAAATCAAATTAATCAATCGACCAATTTATTTCCTTGTCTCATTTAGGCCCCATCCAAAAGGAGAGGGGCGGCAAAATCATTGTGCCCTTAAATCCCTGATCAACAAATCTTAATTAACTCCCCACTACGCAAAATGCAAAAGAGCTCCTTGTATTATCATTCATCATTCATTATTATAAAAACACAAAATAAATAAATTTTCCTCAAGAACTATTCATATGAAACCGTTGGAAAAGGTTAAGAAAGAAGAAAACGGAAGTCCCCCCTGTCAAAAATTCCTCCAGCCTCCATTTTCGTTCTCAGAATTGCACAGATTTCTCGCGTAATCTTCGCGCTTTCTCACTCGGTCACATCGATTTCCGGTTTCTGTCACTGAATTCGTCTTCAGTTTCTTCCTCTTTCTTGCTGAACGACTCTTAATCATCGCCGTCGGAACTTCAATTCCTCCCAGAGGCGGTGGATCGTTTCCGCTAATTTCAACCTCTCGATCTTTCTCGATTCCGGAAATCTTCCTTTGTCATGAGAGCAAAGGAACAGTTTTCGCTCCAACCGACATTCTTGCAAGAACTCAGAGGTACACTTCATCTCTCTGTCTTCTCCGGTGAGTTTCTATCCTGCTTAATTTTCTTTCCGGCGAGTTGAATTAAGTGAGGGATTCAGGATCTAGTCCGAATTCAGCACATCTGCAATTAATTCGGCCATAAAGGCACTCGGAAATCGGAGCGTGTTAGTCAGATTGTGCGATTCGCGTGATTAATTCGGCCGATTGAGGTTCCCATGGCGGACGCCTCTCTCATCGAAACCCTAAATGTTCAGCAAGAGCTTCTCCAGAAGCTCTACACAGAGCTGGACATGGAGAGGGAGGCAGCGGCCTCCGCCGCTAGCGAATCGCTCTCGATGATACTCCGCCTTCAGGGCGAAAAGTCCGCTGTTGAGATGGAGGCGAGTCAGTACAAGAGGATCGCTGAGGAGAAGATGGTGCACGCGGAGGAAACGCTCGAGGATTTTAGGGATTTGATTTACCAGAAGGAGATGCAAATTGCATCTCTAGAGTTCCAAACGCAGGCGTATAGGTTTAAGCTTGTTAGCTTAGGTTGTAATGATGTCAGTGAGAATGGGACTAGCTATTACCCTGAGAGTATGCTTGCGAAAAGGGGGCTTTCGCTTCCTCCGAACTTTCTTCGGGGTTCTGCGGATTGCGAAGTGTCTGGTGAGAGTTGTGTTAAGGGGCAAGATCAGTGTCTTGTGATGAAGACTGGGGATTTTAGCTCATACTTGGAGCAGATCACAAGGTTGGATGAGTTGGTAAAGCAGCTGTCTAGCCCTAAGGATTTATCTGAGAGTGGTAATGAGGAAGCAAGTAAAGATCCTGCAACACCAGCAAAAGTGCATGATATATTTGAAGTGCCAGAAACTCATAATGATGGTGAATTTGCTGATTTGCCTGAGAGTAAGGACAAGGGAAAGTTGAGTTCTGAAGATGAATTCTATCCCGTGACGCCTGATGCGATTAAAGCTGTCGTTTCGGATGACGCGGAGAAGAATGGTTGGGATCAGAGGTTGAATATGTCGTTAGATATGGATAGTGCATTGCCCAAGCCACGAGATGGACCAGCTGTTGAGCAATTGTATTACAAGCGTCCTGATGTTGCTGATTTGGAACTTCAACAACTGAACACTAGGTTGAAGAGACTTGAGGATGAGAGGATTATGGCTAGGCATGAAATTACGGCTGAAAATGATGATGAGACGCGGTTATTGATGAAAGCCATTAAGGATCAACTCAATTCTCTTGAAGATGAGATGAAACGATGGAGGCCAAAGAAGCCCCCACGAAAGAAAGAAGTAGACCTCACTTCTCTTACAGAGGTATAGTTTTCCTTAGACAGTTAGCTTTAACACTTTATTCCTCATTTATTTAGCTCAGATTTTAAAACCAAGGAAGGTTTCCAAGGATGGAAGCACCTTGAAGTATATCACATTCCTATGATTGAACGGTTAATTTTTTATTGCGGGTTTCTGCATATAGTCTTTCGATTATATGGATGTATATCTTAACTGCTCATATCACAGGGAACTTGATCTGTCTTTTTTTAGAAATGAAGGTTTCTGACATTTTTAATATCCTTTAACAGGCAATGCTGCACTTCTGGGCCTAATATTGCACTATATGTACATCTATAATTCATCAACCGGAGATTTGCCGTGTGATATTATAGACCCTTTAAAGAAAAACAAAGGGTTTCAAGACACGACTCTGATGGTGAACTACATATTAAAATGTTGAGGTGTTGTTAGTGTCTATATTACGAATTACAGCTGATGCTCACGTGTGATGAAGCTTTCGGAGTTTGAAGCTGTGGAGGATAGCCAGATAGTTGCTACATGATTGCAGAGCTTTCGAAGGGATTGAAAGTTCGAAGATATGACTCAGATTTTGGACTAACTAAAATGTTGAGGTGTGTTAGTGTGTGTATTACATATATTGATTGATTTAAGGGTATGCATTTGTTCTGCAGTACCATCTAAGCTAGTTCATTTCAGCTGGTAAATAGATGTTTTGTTTTCTTCATATGTTGAATCGTTTGAGTAACAGAAATTTTGAAATGCTTTATAGTCCTAGAATAGTGACCGTCCAATTTTGATGGTGTGAGATTTGGAGATTCTAAAGTTTGTTGTGCTTGTAAAAACCTTGTGCTTCTTACAGAAAGAGTGTATAGATTTCCAGTTCCATGGCTTGATACATGTTTCTAGATTCTACTGAGTGTACTGCTGTGTATTTTATTCCAGATTTTGGGTTTAAATTTCTATTAATAATCAGGCTTTGCCATTTTCTGGGTGTGAATAGGAACACAACAAGGAATTGGTCTTTTGGGCCCTTGTTTCTTTCTCAAATCTTGTCCCATTGTTGAATTAAATCATTACAATTTCTGGTCGTTGTTGTGAGAAATTGTAGGGTAGAAAATTTGCCAAGATTCTTTGGTGTCCTCTTTGAGGTTAATTCTGCTCAGTTTTCACTTTGTACTGCTTCTTTAACGGCTAAAATTGTGTCTATATTATCATGGTTTGTCTGATCTTTTTGCCTTAGTTAAGCATGCTTATTCAAACCATTGTGTAACAATAATGAGTTAAATAAGCCTGTGGCTCAGTGATTCGTGCCAGGTTGGATAACTATCGTATTCGTATCATTTATGGGTCAAATAGTTCGTTTGAAAGGTGGTCAATCCTATCATGAACGAGTTTTGCTAATTTGTAAGATTTCGGAATCTCTATAAGAAAATGATTTGATATGTATCTGGTAACTTGTGAAGTCGATGACAGCAACGGTCAAATAAACAGAGATGAGAAACCAATAGGAAAAAGCAAGTAAGAGAGGATGCAAAGAAACAATCCAAGAGCCTAAATGAGCTCGAAAAATGAAGTAAGCAAATCGCTAGCGCGAAAGCCAGTTCATTCGAGCCTTTGAGCAAACGAAGGCCCCGTTACACAAGCCAACTTGCCCCTTCAAGCGAACGAATGACTAGTATCTTACCATGAGAAACTTTGTAACTACCACTAACTTTCCTTCCATGGAAGGTGACGATTCTTCTGTTCCAAGTTCCAAATTAACAATGGCAATAAAGCATTTATTGATCGTTTAACTGAACGAAACCTTTTCCTTTAATCAATCTAACAAGTGTGATATGCTGATAAGATATCATACAGGAGTATAGTTGAATTGACTTGTGGATAAATCCGTTGTTTATACCAAACCTTTGCTTTTGAAAGAAAGTCAGTTGTTGTACAATGAACTTGCAAAAGGCAAGACATCATAATGATATAAAAAAATGCAGCAACTTGTGCACTCTAGCATGCCATAGCAATTACTTGATTAATGTTTTATGTTTCTTTTTTTTCTTTCGATTTTCTAACCCGTGTTCTAGCAACATACCATAAACATACAATTTTAGGAAAATATTTATATCATTTATTTAGAATTTCTTTTAATTATTTTTAATAACTTCATTGATTTTCAATTAGGATTTTAGTTTTCAAAATCGGACATGAGTTTAAAAAACTGTTTAACTTATGCACTTGACGCATCATGACACATCATGGGGTTTGAAACTCCATGACGACAGTTTGCCTGGGCGAGCCCAAGTAATACTTGTGACGACCATAATCTCTTACCGTACAAGTTTCTTAAATATTTTAAAATATATTTGTTTTAAGTCACAAATTAGTGAAGGTTCGGCAAGCTTGTCCGTCCACTGCCTATCTTGTTTTGTTGAATACACATAGAGATCAGGTGGGTGAAAAGGAAGCTTTTTAGTGCACATCTATGGTGGGAAAAACACTTCTCTCTGCATTTGTCATTAACAAATTGTTTATATTCATTCTTAGAGGACCCAATTAGGCTTATAAAACAGATGGGTATTGGTCAATTGTAGTGATTTGTTCTTGCATTAAACACCACTGTGTATTATAATAATGATAGCCTTTTAACCTTCTCACTTTCTCAGCCAACCACACCCAAATGCTGCATTTGGTTGGCAGCCTGAGATATGCAAGTGGCTCTTCCTCTTCCATTTCATGATGAAGTGATGACCACAAATGCACAGTTTTTCTCCATTCATTCATTGGATGTTTCAAAAGGGTTTCATCATCTATGTTTGTTTTTCATTGATGTAACGTAGTCAATCAGATCATATTTGTTATAGTTTTATGAACAATAATGAATCACAAGATTTTGCGAGCTAGCTTAGTCGAGCGACTTAACAAAGAAATATTATCAAATGACTTACATAGGATCTGGGGGCCAAGGTGGGTGCACTCTTCTCACGAAATTGACAAAGAGATATCCTAAAAAAAGGCAATTGTGTCTTATTTTTTTTTATCTTTCCATTTGCTCAACAAATTCACCCTGACTTAGGGCAATACAATCTGATTGACAAAGAGTTAAAAATGAACAAAGGAAGGTCAAAATTTTGTAGGAGCTTCTTTTGGAGGAGGACTTGATAAGTACTGTTTTAGCCTGCCCATCTCATTGGCAATGTCGAGCATACTCGGTCGAGTTGAAGGAGAGTATTGTGTGCACATCAGGCCTAGATCAATGAGCTCCAAGATAAGCTCGCGCCATGTCTCTTCATCATTGTGAAGATGGATGAATGTTTTTGGAGTGAACCTTGTTAATGCGTCCTGTATGATCGGCTCGAGTTTACTTGGGTATTGGCTCTTGACCCAGTCATGAAGGGTTGAGCCCTCATGAGACATGACTTCTGTTGGCCTCTTCCCTGTGACTATCTCCAAAAGCAGAACTCCAAAACTGTAAACATCTCCTTGTGTAGATGCCCTCTTTCCTAGGCCATATTCTGCTCAAAATTCAGTGACCCACAAGAAAAAAAACTGACATTCAATTCACAATACTAGCACAAAAAGGTCAATAAAAAGAAATAGCAAATGATGAGTAATATGTAATGTACCAGGGGCAATATAGCCAAATGAGCCACATAGCAAGCCATCGGTTGAGCTGTAAGAAGCGGAGTCATAGACCGAAGACCCGTCTTCGTTTCCCTTTATCAGCCTTGAGATTCCAAAATCAGCAACAAGTCCATTCATGTCATCATCTAGGAGGATATTGCTAGGCTTAAGATCACAATGAACAACTTTGACAGGGGAATGATGGTGAAGATAGGCTACACCTTCAGCCACATCAGAGCAAATGCTGATCAGCTGAGCCAAATCCAAGCCACTTGTTGTTTGGGTTGGATAAAGATGCCTCTCCAAGCTTCCATTGGACATGAGTGGGAGAACTATGGCCTTGAAGTTCGGCTTACTACATATTGTTACAATCCTCATTAGATTCCGGTGTTTTGTTCTCTTCAGAATCCGACACTCTCTATCGAAGCTCCCGGGTAATAATGTAGCCATCTTTGCATCCAAAACCTTCACTGCTATACTCATGTTTTTGTTGCTGTCTTGGAGAGTTCCCTTGTAAACCTGTCCAAACCGACCCGATCCAATCAAGCGCGAAGAGCTGAATCCGTCTGTTGCTTCAACGAGTCGTTGATAAGAGATTCTTGGGTACTTTGCATCTTGCATTTCTTCTTTCTGTCCCCTTTCCATGTCTGCTTCCTCTCCTCTAAAACCACTCATATGCCTTACCCAAAAGATGCATAGAACCGGAGCACCACAAGTTGCAAAGATGATGGACAATAACAGGATGATGAAATGGTATGATTTCTTCCTATGGCATTTTGGCATGTCTCTGATGGACCCACAAAGGTTATGGTTTCCCATGAAAGATTCATAGGTCAATGAAGAAAAGGTGCCCTTGTTCAGCACGTAGCCAAAGAAGTTGTTGAAGGAAAAGTTGGCGCGTTTTAATGTGGAAGATACCTGAAAAGATTGAGGTATTTCTCCAACCAATTGGTTATTTGCAACATCTATCTCTTGAAGGAAAGGCAGTTGGCCTATGGCATTAGGAAGATTCCTCTCCAAGTGGTTGAATGACAGGTTCAGGTATTCTAATGCTATACAACTTCCAAGTTGTGATGGTATACCGCCAGAAAGATTGTTCATGGACAGATCAATTGCAAGAACCATGTCCATTTTGCTAAGCTCAAAAGGGATTGACCCAGATAGGTGATTGTTAGAGAGGTTCAGATACATGTTTAGGCTTCTTAATCCTGCAACTTCACTTGGAATTTCCCCTGAGATTTGATTGTAAGAGAGGTCTAGGACTTGCATGGTTACACATCTCCCAAGGCTCAGAGGGATCGTCCCCGAGAGCTGGTTTCCATTGAGCAACAGGCTTCTCAGCTGAGAAAGATTCTCAAAACTATCAGGGATTGAGCCAGAGAGCTTGTTCCAAGACAAGTCTAACAGACCCAGATGAGGAATGTCACCAAAAGTTGACGGAATCGCCCCCGAGAGCGAGTTCTTGGATAAATAAAGCCTCTCTAGCTTCACCATTCTCCCAAATGCTGGTGGAACCGACCCATTCAAGAGATTGCAAGACAGGTTTAAGAGGGTGAGGTTGACAAGGTTAGTGATTTCTGGAGGGATCGGGCCGTATATACGGTTGTCATCTAGGTGGACCTGCCTTAGTTTTTTAGAGAGATTGCCAATTCCAGAAGTTAACTCTCCACCAAGATTATTCCCTGCTAACTCAAGCTCTTGGAGGTTAGATGCATTGGCTAAGGCAGAGAAAAAGGGCTCAAGGTTTGTGTTTTCATCATGGCTTACTATTTCATTGTAGGACAAGTAGAGGAACTGCAAAAAAGGCATGTTCTTGATAATCTCAGAAGGCAACTCTCCACTTAGAGAGTTTGATTCTAAGTCAAGCCATTCAAGGCTTCTCGAATGCCGAAGCCCGGCTGGGACTCGACCCGCGAGCTTATTTGACCAGAGGAGGAGGAATCTTAGGTTGGGAACCTCACATTGACTCCCTAAGGGGATCTCCCCAGAAAGAGAGTTGCTTGAAAGGTCAACATATTGTAAAGAGGAGGAATTGCAGAAGAGTGAACTAGGAATCTCACCCACTAGCCTATTACTCCCTAAGTTCAAATACTGCAACTGGTTGAGGTGACCAAGCTCAAGTGGAACTCTACCCTCTAAATTATTAGAGGACAAACTAAGCTGATTGAGGCTCAAAAGGGAGCCTATTTCGGCTGGAATTGGGCCATGGAAGAAGTTGTTTGAAAGGTCAAGGACTTGTAGGAATGAGAGGTTACCAAGAGCAGAGGAGACTTTGCCTTGAAGAGAGTAGTTGCTGACATCAAGTTGCACCACATGGTTTCTTCTCTTGTCACAAGTGACTCCGGTGAAGTTGCAAACATGAAGATGAGGAGAAGTCCAGCTTTTGAGTACGTCTTTCGGGTCTGACTCGACTCCCGAAAAGAACGCGAGGAGCGATGCTCGTTCCTCCTCGAGTGTTTGAGAATTAATGTGTTCAGGGTAGAGAGAGAACAATACAATAGATAAGCAAAGAGGATAGAACTTGGCAAACCTACAAGAACCCATGAATGCAAGAGTTTATAAAATTGGATGACAAGGGAGAACGAGAAGATGGGTAATGCAAAAACTGGACTTGAAGAGAATGTAGTTATAATGTTTAGACCAGGGTGTTGGGAGAGCAACCTGAATGAATAAATTAATGTAAGGAAGAAAATTGAAAATTTGGAGTTTCTGTACCTAACTGCCGTTGGAAGTAGAGAAACGTTAATTTGGCGCCTTAAATAGAATTTCTTTTAGTGATGGCTTTTTCATGGGTTGATTGCAGAACAACACTCCAATAGCGGTATAAAATACTGTAAGAAGGACAAGAAAAAATTAAACTGTGGAAGTTCTGCAAGTGGGTTACACGTCACCTGGCCTAACTAAGTTAATTTTGACATTAGGGTACGGGTGTTCAACGGGCGACCCGCAGTGACCCGACCCGCACAAAACGGGTCGGGTCGCGGGTCGAGTTTATTAAGTTTGCGGGTCGCGGGTCGGGTCGGGTCGGGTTGAACCCGCGGGTTTGCGTGTCGACCCGCGACCCGTTACATTTAAAAAATATATGTATTTTTATTGTTTTATTCATATTAAAGTGTATTTTTACGAAAAAACATATGTTTTGGTACTAATATTTATTGTTTTATTAGTATTAAAATGTATTTTTTAGAAGTAATATGTCTTTTAATAATTTTATTAGTATTATAATATATATATATTTTTTGAAAAATTCACCGTATTTGGGGTCGATCTACAATTTATTTTCATATTGTAAAAAAAGTACCAACTTGATTAAGTCAAACGGATCAACCCGCGACCCGACCCGCAAAACCCGCGGGTTTGCGGGTCGGGTCGCGGGTCACTTCTTGAATTTTTTGCGGGTCGCGGGTCGGACCGCAACCCGCACTGCGGGCCGCGGGTCGACCCGACCCGACCCGTTGAACACCCCTACATTAGGGTGTCTTGTTGGATTGCCTAATTTGCTATAGTGGAGGATGTGTTGTTAATCAAGCCAAGATAAATACCACTCCACTATTTGTGCAAAAAGCCAAAAAGGTTTTAGGAAGATCTTATGCAGTTATGCTCGTAGATTAGGATGAATTAGTATAATTCCCTTGTCCGGAACAAGATTAATATAAAAGAAAGAGAACTTTACAAGTAACACTATATTAGATGTATCAGCATAGAAGGAATATAATTAAAGCATCAGAATAATGTACCATACAACAAATATGTTTTAGACATCAATGATCGTTACCAAGTTTGGAAATCTTGCAGGGCCGAGCACAGTTCGGTCGGAACCAAAAAATCTGACCAAACGGACTGAACCGAACCGAGCCGAATCAAAACCAACAAAATTCTATTCAGTCCTCGGTTGAAGAAATTTCAGGAGTTCGTTTCGGTTTCGGTTCGGTCTAAATTTTTTAAAGAAAACCTTATGTTTATAGAAATCTGAAATAACCGAAATTGAAACCAAACCAAACCGGATTCTTTCGGTTCGGTTCAGTTTCGAACCAATGATCAGCCCTAAAATCCATATAAAGATGAAGAGCCTCAGATTTGTAACTTGTGTTGAGAATGAATTTGGTTGATCTAGTAATTGCAGACCCTGTTTTGTTTTAGGTGTTCGTAATTTTCATTCAAGAGGTCAGATGGATGACTTTGATGAAAGAGGATGGATGACTCTAACAAACAAGGGTTACAAGGCCTATGACTTTTCCTTGTACATCCCAGTTCCCACATATGAAAGGCCAACTGTAAATCTACAGCTGACTATGACTCTACGTGTAATGAAGATGAAGAGCCTCCTTTCACCACCATTTCTGCATTGTCCAAAACTCCATTGGGATCTATCAATCTATGCATATGTAGACTTCAAACTTTACCCCAACCAATACTAAGAAGTAAAAAGGGAAATGCAGGTCAGGAAATAGACAAAATTGCAAGAGAAGAGAAATCAATGGCAATATATATACTTCAAGTGAGCTGTACATATACCTATAGCCAAGCAAAACAATGAACAATGACTGATGACAAAACCACCATTTCATAGCTTCTGGGTCAGGTTCAACAGAACATTAAACCCCTGTCTGCTTCATCCACAAGGACCATTTCACAGCTTCCAGGAACTGATCATTCCTCTGCAATATCTTTATTAGGTTAAGATACGTCGTTCGGTCTGGGTTTATCCTGTTTTCTCTCATTTCTTTGATCAAGGACACAGCTTCTTCCACCATCCCAGCAATCCCATATGCCTTTATCAATGTATTATACCCGCACAAATCGGGTCCTGACCCGTTTTCCTTCAACTCCTCTAATACAGTCTTCACTTCTTCAATCCAGCCCTGCTCTCCATATATATTTATCAGGATGTTGTATGTGTAATTATCAGAACGAGAGTTCGAATCCTTCATCTTTCGCAGGACATCTCTGAAATTCTCCATTTGCCGTTCTTTTCCGTAAGAATCCAACATACAGTTATAAGCTTCAAGAGACACAGAGAACCCATCAAATTGCATCTGCTCCACAATTGATGTCATTTTCCTCAGGTTTTTGCTCTGTCCATAGGCTGCAATAAGAGTATTGTAAGAGATCACATCCGTCAGTCCCCGTTTCTTAGCGACCCAAAAGACTTTCCTCGCCTTTCTGAAAAGCCTGGCCTTTCCATATACATCCAGCATAACATTACAAGTGATGGTGTTCGGGGAAAAACCTTCCCGAAGCATCTCATCAAAAAGCCTGGATAGCTCATCTACCGGCAGGGCACGAGCACAGCAATTTATGACACAGTTGTACATTTCCTCATCCCAAGGGATCTTGCTCTTTAAGATTCCGTAGTACAAGTCGGATAATTTTTCAAAAGCTTCACATTGCTGGTATATACGAAGCATATCCCGCACTAAATAAACATCTGGAACTATGTTCTGCTTCTGCATAGTATCCAAGACAGCACATGCATCTCTTAAAGATCCAGCTTTGACATACATTCTTACAACCACACTAAAGGCAACTATGTCCATATGAACCTCAGATGACTTCAATATCTGATAGAGGCTCTTCGCATCATCAAACCGATTCATGATACTGTAGATGTCAATCATTGTGCTTACGATGTGCAAATTTGGCTTCTCGGCAGATTTTGGCATTTGAGTGAAAATTTCAACTGCACTCTCATGACGGTCTAACTCCTTGCACGAGCAAATCAGAAGATGATACAAATTATCCTCAAATTTCGGGTCGTTCCAGAGTTTCTCCTTCAGGACCCTTATTGCATTATCCACTAACCTGTGTTTTACATAAGCCATGACCAAAATTGAGCAAGCTGTCTGATTTACCAGAACATGTTCATACAAAGTACTTCTGATAACTAGGGGCACTTTATCAAACCTTCCAGCCTGCTCGTACGCTTGTACAAGTGTACCAAGAACCGAGGAAGGCTGGCAACCAATCTTCAACATATCACTGAGGGTTTCAACACTACTCTCTACATCCGCATTATTAGCTTGCAATTTCAGCAAAGAGTACAAATTAGAAGAGTTGGGTTTGAAACCAGAAGCCTTGAGTTCCTGATGATACCATTTGGCCTTCTCATAATTTCCAACCCGGGCCCAACCTTCAATCATTGATCTGAATGTGGTTTCATCGGGCAACAAAGCATTACTCTCCAGACTCTGAAACACCCTTTCTGCTGAATCCATATTTGCTATTTTCCCATACCCAGTCATCAGTGTATTGTATGCAACAATATTTGCAGCAAAACCATCTCTCTTCATATCAAGTAGCACCGATTCAGCTTTCTCTAACTTCCCTTGCTGGCAATAAGCATTCAAAACAACCAACCAATTCTCTACGTTCAAATCAACTTCGTCCTCAGTCAGCAACGGAATAACCTCTTCGGCTTTAGCATACAAACCCAACCGTGTGTATATTGTAATCATAGACGAGTACGCAGATTGGCAATGAATTCTCAATTTTCTCATCAAAGAAAATGCAAACTCCGCCTCCTTAACATTCCAATCCTTCTGGTATAGACTCATTAGCATGCCAAAAGTTGCAACATTTGGTTCAACCCCGTTCTCCATCATCAACCTAAACCACTTCGCACCCACCTCAACGAGTCCCCTCTTGGAACAAGCATAGATAATGGTGTTAAAAACCTGGTACCCGAGCTTGCATCCTGATTCAAGCTTCATTTCCCGAATCAATGCCTCAGCACCATCCCAATCGCCTTTCCTGCTGAGCACTCTCAAAGCAAGGTTGTAAGCTGTTACATTCCCTCTCAGCTTCCCATTTCTTTTCATCCACGCGAACAACTCCAAAGCTTTGAAGTCACTGCTCTTCTCCAACCGCTTCAGAATCATGTTACACTGTCCAATGGTCGAGGTTAGCTCAACACCGAGATCACCATGAAATTGATCACCCCGTTGAGCATTTCCATTCCTCCCATTGCTAACCCTAGCACCTTTCCCAATACTATACGTCTTGTGCACAGAACTAAATTTGATCTCATCAACAATCAAATTCTCATGAACAGTATCTGGCAAAGATTTGATCTTTCCATGATCTTTCAAGGAAGTATCACGGAGCTCTGAATCAGAACATGAAACCTTCAATTTTTTCCGATAACTAAGGGATTGGGCATTAGAAAACTCGCTAACCTTAACCCGAGCGCAGCTAGAGCACGAGAATAAGCAAGAGCGAGGAGAAACGTGACCGCCATTGACGCAGAAATTGAGCTTCTTTACCTCAGACGAATCAAACGGAAAAGCGAAATTAAGCGAGGCCATTGATCATCCGGCCTCCAAATCAAGCTCGTATCAGATTAAAACTGGAGAATGTGACACACATCAGGAGTAAACCCTAGACAGATTGCAGAGATGATAGAGAGCTGAACTCAACATTTCCGTCCTCTGGTTGGGATTTTCCGGTTTCGGATAACGGTAGTATTACAATTTGGGCCGGTCTATAACCGAACCCGGTTCGTCAAGATCATATCTTAACCCCGGTCTGACCGGATGCATATCCCTCTTTCTTCTTCTTCCTCCTCCCCCAAACAAAAACCCCGAAAGCCCTCATCTTTCTCGATTTCTTCTTGTACGCCGGCCGTTCCGCCGATGAGTCTGCGGAAGTGAATCCGATCGAGGTTGTTAATCCGATATTGTATCCATTCGATTCAATTTGTCTCGTCTTCCAATTCGTGCCAATTTAACAAACCCTAGACAGAGGAGGTAGAGCCAACATGGTGGTTACCAATCCCTTCACCAAAGAGATGAACATCCGTCGAAAAATCTCCAGCATGTAATCTCTTTTCTGTCCCTCTGTTGATTGGGATTGCATTTTGTTACAATTGTGCTACCAATTTGTGAAGCTTAGAACTTTTGTTCGCAATTGCCT
The DNA here is from genome assembly GCA_963924305.1 of Polygonum maritimum. Taxonomy (NCBI): domain Eukaryota; kingdom Viridiplantae; phylum Streptophyta; class Magnoliopsida; order Caryophyllales; family Polygonaceae; genus Polygonum; species Polygonum maritimum. The sequence goes on along the minus strand of OZ002732.1, from coordinate 37,757,062 downwards.
GTGTGGCATAAGATACTGCTTTTGATGCTTCACATTTCACACTAAATTATAGTTTGCATCTGTGTCTGTTGTTGATTGATTCAAGAAAGCTTCTTGACTCAGGTCTTATGTTTATTTTATTGAATTAACCCCATAGATTCTTCACAAGGAGGGATTTTTATGAGTCTTTGTACCATTTCTAGTTTCCCTAGGTCCATTCTTGTTCTAGTAGTATATTTGTGGTTGTGATTTTCTTGGTTTGCCCTCTTCATGAATCATGGTAGGTACTTGTTTTTTATGCTTGCAGCCTTTTGATTGTTGGTAACATTCTTCTCAGCTTGTGAGTTTTGTGGCTCTTTTAGATTCAATAAAAGAGAGGAAGATTTTCCATCATTGAGAGAGTACAATGATTACTTGGAGGAGGTGGAAATTATGAGTAAGTCTCCAACTGTTTCTCTCTCTGAGATCTTTGTATTCCCAAAGATTGTTTTGTTCATAAGATGGTTCTTGCTACAGTATGCAACCTGGTTGATGGAATTGATGTTCCTGCTATTGATGCAAAAATCGCCCAGTATGAAAAGGAAAATGCTGAGCAGATCATGAATGCTCGAGCCCGTAAGGTATGAAATGTCAATCCGTAGTCTGTAGTTTCCTAATAGGCGATTTAAAGTCCTCCTTCGTGGAATGCTCATGCATGCTCTTGTCACTTTTTATGTAGGCGGAAGAGCTAGCAGCAGCACTGGCTGCAAGCAAGGGACCTCAGGCAGATAACAAGACGGTAACGATTTTGTCCTTGTGTCTTTAGTAATGCCTGAATGCTATCACTTGAAAATTTTCTTTTTTCTTTGTATGCATCCCATCTTCCCCTTTCCTTTCAGTACCTAAATATGCTGACTTAGAAAGCAAGACTGCATTTATTTCTTGCTTAGTGAGATAGTGACTTCTATCCACTGTTGGATATTCCAATTTCTGATTAATCTGTCCTGAGGTCACATATTAGTGCATATAGGGACTCTAGGGTCCTCAAAAGTAATGACTAATAGCGAAATCTTTGGAAATAGTCACATAAGTAATCAATTAGCACATGTTTTGTTTTATGTCTTGGCAAATGAAATGAGTGTGAAGTTTGACACCTGACCTTATGGTCCATTTGGATCGTCAAGCGTTATAATATTCCATAAAATCCAATCCAATGCAATAGAATGCAGGACAAGGCATTATCCTTGGCGATCCAAAAGGACCCAAGTAGAATCCGGAAATTGATTTCTTCATATTCTGTGAATCATATGCATGGAGCATTAGGCTGTGGCTACTGGCTACTATAAAACATTGTCCTTACGGTACCATGAAAATGTCCTTCAGTTTTAGAAATGCACAAGGACTTTCATCAACAGCCACTTCAACTTTGCACAATCAAAGAGTTACATAATCACTTACAAATCTCAGCCTGACTACACAGACTCTTTTTTTAACCATAAGCTCTTGATTTTACCAGGGCGTTGACCAAATCTCGCAACAAATGGAGGCTTCTTCCACTCAGGGGAATTACGTACCGGCTGTTGCAGGGGGAGCGTTTGCACAACCGAGGCCAACGGGGATGGGCCAACAACCTTGGTCTCATGGCCACGACATGCATTTGGATGAAGAAGAGATGAGAGTGCGGGCCGAGAGATGTGCGCGCGCTGGAGGATGGAGTGCTGAACTGAGCACCAAGAGAGCACTTGAAGAAGCTTTTGGCAGCATTTGGATTTAAAACTCCTTTTTAGAACACATATTAGTATTGAAAATTTTGAGCTGTCTCGTTATCATGTGTTTGAGAATGTGTTGTTATATTTTGTCTTGTGAACTTGTAAAGCCTCAGGATTTGACTGTGTGGACTGCGGAGCGTCACCCATTAGTTACATGATGGATTGATAGAATTGTACCGATGTGGATAGTACTCAAAAAGTGCTTGTAGAAGTTTTATCTCAAAACTCAAATTCATGTACGAATCCGTGGAAAATTTACTGAGATTTTACTGTAACTTTATGATTTTTATGGTGTGTGTTTTTTTTCCCCCCTTGATTGTCTCGTAGTCATGCCTAGGCCAATAAAATGTTAAATCAATTCTTAAAATGATCTGAGTACAGAAATAGTCATAGTATTAATCTTTAACTAGTACAAACCCCGTACCATGTACGGGTAATGTAAATATAAAACCGAATAAACTGATTTGAGATCGAATTTTGATACGAATACGCTTTTAACTCGGGAACTTATAATCCAAATCCAATAGACCAAAGTCCGAACCTATTGACCTATATATGTACTTTTATTCATAAAATTTTAGTTCTAAAATAATTCTATTCAAATTTTCAAATTTATATTATTAATGAATATACTATTGACACATGTGAAATTTTTTCACCATTCTTCAAGATTCAATAATGACAAAAATGTATACTAATTAATAAGAAAAAATTGTAAAGAATATAAAAGAAAATCACTTGAATTTCCTTATTCGTATAAGGATATATAATTGAGTAAGATATTAAGTATACATAAGGAAATCGGATAAGATATCAAAAAGATATATAAGTTATTTTTTGAAAATCAATGCAAAAAATAAAATTATTATTTTATTCAGGGTTGATGACGTGGCGCAAATTTTAACAAAGACTTGGGTTCCGCTTTATACTGTATTATTATACGAGTAGTAGATAATCACTACTTTTTTGGAAAAAGTTAATCAAATTAGGTTTATAAACATTAAACAAACAGAATAACCTTGTCTTTTTGTCTACGGATTTTGGGATTTACCCACTTGTCTATGCAAAGCGATTTGTATTTTGGACTGATTAGTGTTACTTGGCAATGACATTGATTAGGATAGCAGTATAGCACATGGAAGAGGAAGTGGGAAAACGATTTGGATTTTGGACTGATTTAGAATTGCTCAATGAACACAAAAGAATTGATATCTTTTTTGTTTTGAAATTCAAACTAATTAAGATCGAAAAAAATCTAAGGGCATGAGATCCAACGCTCCTTTAAGGCATATGTGTAAATTAATTCTGTATAAGCATAAGTGCCACCTTATGGACTCTTAGAAAGGCTTGCCCACCAAATCTAAACTGTAAAAATCCGAGTGGCTGATGTAGAATTTTCCATATTTCAAACGTTCTACACTACTTGCACCGCTGCCTGAACCTGAACCTAATACCAGCCCACTTGCCCATCAACTAGACAACTACACATGTTTTGTCCACGTTCATTTTGTCATCTGCAACTAACAAGTAATTATAACTATTTTTCTATCACGTGTCCTAAGGATACACTACAAAGCTAATACTATGTAACCTTTTTTTTGTTAGGATTTAGTTTTTTTGTTTAGTATATTTATAATATTTCCTTAAGATACACAATTGAAAGCCCGATAATCATACAAAATTAGAATAACCGTGCACGACTGTTAACATGAAATTAGTTTCAAGATAATCTACTTGTACGAGAAATGATAAATGTTTTCAAATACGGCCTACTGTTTCGTGGCAAGATTTGATCACCGAACCGAAGACGGGTTCCTCCTACAATAAAAAAAAAAATCATATTTAGAAAATATTAGTATGTTACAATATATTTTATTTATTTTGTTATAGTATATTTTATAAAATTATCTTTGGTAAAATGGGTTATTTGGATGCAACGGTTCGGGTTAAGCGGTTCGTTAAAGAAAAAAACAAAACAAAATACTGTAGATAGAAAGGAGAGAAATGATCAATCTCATTGCTTTCGGTGGCTGCTATATATGCTTGTCACAGAAGCTTCCCCATCTCCGCTAGAGTTGGAAAACCCCACGATTTCCCAATTTCCCCCAATTCCCATTCCCCAATTTAATATCTTTGCAGCAGAGTTGGAGAATCCGAGGAGACCTGGCAACCCAAAACCTTGATTGCAATTTCTTCTACCCTAATAACCCTCTAACGCGTTTCGTGATCAACTTTCTCATCCCCTCCTCTTTGTAAATCTCCCAACTTAGGACATCCCCTTCTTTCTGTCTCCTTTTCCTCGTCTCACACGAACCCTGTTCTCTGAATTCCGTTCTAGTCACCGGATTTTAGGGTTTTCTCCTCTTGTCGGTTTCTGGTGGCGAGAAAGATCGAATCTTTAACTCCCTTCCACCGCTGATTTCGCCAGGTCTGTTGGGTTCTGGGTTTAATCGATCCCAATTTCTTGTAATGTGCTCAATTTCGTTGCTTTTACGTGTGGAATGTCCCGAGTAATCGAGTGATTAATTATTTGGTTTGTCCTGATTAGGATATTCGTTGTAAATTTTGAATCGCTGTCAAAGCCCACTTTTCAAGTAACTCTGTGTTTCTAAGATTGCTTATTTGGGGGATTTTATGGAGTTTTGACTTCTGTTGTGGGTGTAATTGGTGCAGGCGGGGATCCGTTACTGGTTGGCAATTAGGGTTGAGGTGGGTGCAAGAAATGGATTCAAATGTTACCTCTGATTCAATCAAAAGAGGGAAGCTTTTGATCCACGTTGCTGAAAATGGTCACTCGTTTGAGGTTGATTGTGATGAGTCCTCTCTTGTGGAGGCAATCCAACAATTTATGGAGTCTATGTCAGGGATTCCTCTGAATGATCAGCTCTTGCTTTGTGCTGACATGAAGCTTGAGAGCAACGAACCGCTCTCTGCATATAAGCTTCCAACAGATCATGAGGAAGTCTTTTGCTTCAATAAAGCCAGGTTGCAAGCCAATGCCCAGCCACCTCCACCAGAGCAGCTGGAAATTCGAGAAATTCCCGAGCCACCTGCGCCGTCCTCGTCTGCTAATCCACACCCTTTGGATGATGCTATGGATCCTGCCCTGAAGGCTTTACCTTCTTATGAGAGGCAGTTTAGGCATCATTACCATTGTGGACATGCTATATACAACCGGACCATGTTGAAGTTTGAACATTGTCAGAAGCTGTTGAGGGAACAGAAGGTGCAAGAGAGGGGGATGGAGATTGCCGGGCGTAATCTGGAGCGATTCTTTAGAATCCTTTATCAGAACTACATGGATTTTTTGAAGTGCTTCTCACAGCAACACAGGATGCATTCTGATCTTTTGATGAACTTTTCCAGGGATATTGAAAAGTTAAGGATGTGCAAACTTATACCGGCTTTGCAGACTTCTACTCGCAGATGTTTGTTGGATCTGGTGAAGGAAGATAACTTGAGGAAATTGGCTGAGAATTGTAGCAACTCTCACAGGCAGTTTGAAAATAAGGTGGCACAGTTCAAGCATGTCTTTGGGAGGTTGAAACAAGATGTTGAAGATCTGTTTTCGAGCAAAGCTTCATTACCAATCAGAGAAATGGAGCTGATGATTAGAGAACATCAGCAATACATCAACGAGCAGAAAAGTATAATGCAGTCTTTAAGGTATGTTATTTTCAACACACCCTTGATTTACATCCATGTTCTGGGTTAGATTTTTGTTAAGCATTCTGATGCGAGATTGTTATGTTGCCTGCCAGTCTGTTGTACTTTTTTGCTACTCCGTACAACCTTGTTGAGCAAGCTTTATGATCTATGAATCCATGGGCTATCTTCCACTGAATTTTCATAGGGCATTTCGTTTAGTAAATGTGATGTAAAGAATGTAAAAGGGCCTACTAGTTGCTGTTGTGCTATTTGTTATCATATATGTATCTGCCCATAGACATCTCTGAACAGCAAACACAATAAATCACAAAGTTCTAGCCGTTTGTAAATGCATTCCTTCTGCTTATGTAGTTTGTATAACTTTCCCTGAAATAATATGCGCTGTTCTCATCTGTATATGTTATGAGTGTGATATTAGCTTATTAGTGTGTTAATTTACTGTGGTTTTGAACAATTTTGTGTGATTTATATTTGCAGTAAGGATGTATCTACTGTGAAAAAGCTAGTTGATGATTGTGTGGCTAGTCAGCTGTCGTCTTCTCTACGTCCTCATGATGCAGTTTCTGCTTTGGGTCCCATGTATGAAGTCCATGAGAAAAACCACCTTCCGAGAATGAGGACTTGTGACCATTCAATAACTGATCTTCTTAATCTATGTGGTAACAAAAAGAATGAAATGAGTAATTTTGTGCATAGCTACATGCAAAAGGTAGCTTTCATCCAGCATAACATCAAGGATGTACGGTTACAATTTAATGCCTTCTCAGAGGCCCTAAAGCGTCAAGAAGGACTGTTTGAGGGCTTGAGACTGGTCAGAATGCTTGGATCTGCCTACAGGGCCTGTTTGGCTGAAGTAGTAAGAAGAAAGGCTTCAATGAAACTTTACATGGGAATGGCTGGACAGCTAGCTGAAAAGCTTGCGGCAAAGAGGGAGATTGAGTTGAAGAAAAGGGAGGAGTTTTTGAAGTCACAAATTCCATTTATACCAAGAGATATATTAGCATCCATGGGATTATTTGATACTCCTAGCCAATGTGATGTCAACATTGTGCCCTTCGACACTAATTTAATGGACATTGATATTGTGGATATTGATCGTTATGCCCCAGAGCATTTATTTGGACTGTCTTTCAAGAGTGAGAAGCAAGCAAGTCTTAGAAGTTCTTTCTCTGGCTCCCAAGACAGTGCTTATTCATCTGATCATACCATGGATGCTCTGGAAAAAGATGCGTCTGATGATCTTCTTGATGGCTATGAATTGGCAGAGATTGCTGGGACTGGCAAATTAGAAGTAGAGAATGCAAAACTAAAAGCTGATCTTGCATCTGCAATTGCCACACTCTGTTCCTTCGGCCCTGATTTCGGATACGGTTTAACAGATGACAGTGAGCTGGATAGCTTTTTGAAAAACAATGCTGAGAAGACGGCTGAAGCTTTGGAATCGAAGGATGAGTATACAAAACATATATTGTCTGAGTTGAAGGCACAGCAGATGCAGGCTGAATCATACAAAAAGCGCATTCAAGAATTGGAACAGCAACTATCTGCTAATTATATGAAAGGGGAAAAGTTTTCAGGTAATATTCATGGTACATCCTGCTCCGAAGATACTGATGAACAAAAATCAGAGATTTTAATTCATGAAAATACACAACATCATACTGAATCTGGTGAACCTATGGATGAGGTCTCGTCTACATCCAACCCGTTAGATGGAAAGCTAGAGCCTTGCTCTAAGCTGACCAGAAAAAGTCAGGAAGGTGTTGATGAGAATATGACGGATTCACCTAGGATGCTGCATTCTCAAGATGATTCTTCAATGATGGAACCCCAGCGTGAAGAAGAACGAAAAGATGATAGTGACAAGATGCTCCGAAACTCAGGTGGTACAGTTGATGATAGCATTGATGAGCGTCTGAACACTCTGCATACTGAGCTTGAGCTGAATGTAGATGTAGAGTCCAAATCAGCTGCTGACCTTGTGTTAGAATTGCAAAATGCACTTGAAGTGAAGACAAATCAGTTAAGTGAAATTGACGGCCAACTCAAGTCTGCTATCGAGGAGGTTGCAAGAATGGGGAGGGAGTTAGAAACTAGCAGAAATCTCTTGGATGAATCACAGGTACAACAGCATTACATTCCTTTTTTCCATTGCAAGGCCTTTTTATTATGGATTTCGATATAAAAGTAGATGCAGACTACCAAGAACCCCATTGGGAATCTTCATTGTTCTGGTTGATATATTCACTTTATTTATCTAATGAAAATTTTAAAATGCAATTGATGTTGAAACATTTTTAAATTTTGTTCTGTCATCTACATCTGTTGAAGTTTGTGATCCCATTGTTTGTCTTCTTGGTATGCCTATTTCTTGTTTAAGGTTGTCCTCCACTCAATGAAAATAGGCTTCTGTAGTTACCAGGTTAATAAATGAGGACAACAAGACAGATAATGGTGTGCAGACCTAGTTTTATGGGCAAGATTTTAATTTAATTATATTGGACATAGATTGGTAAAGACATTTATGGGAGATTGACTTGTGGCATCGTCTTTTTTGTAGACAATTGCTTTCATTAATGTGACTGTTCTGATTGAAACAATTGATATGCCTCTTGACCAGTTGAATTGTGCTCATCTGGAGAATTGTCTCCATGAAGCCAGAGAAGAAGCCCAGACTCATCTTTGTGCTGCTACTAGGAAGGATTCGGAATATAACACACTCCGGGAGTCTGCTGTGAAAATGCGTGGCCTTTTGAAGAGGCTTAAATCATCGGTCACTGTTTCTGGTGGAGTGCCTGCTTTTGCTGATTCGCTTCGTTCCCTTTCTCAGTCACTGTCCAAGTAAGATCCTTTTTATTAAATCCTTATTCATATCTATGTTGTTCTATAAATATTACTGGAGCATCTGTCTCTCTCACGCAAGCTTATATACTCAGTCCTTCATTCTTTTGTATGCTCAGTTCGGTGAATGAAAACGAAGACGATTTCACCACAGACTTCCGTGCTTGTATAAGAGTCCTTGCTGATAGAGTAGGTATTTTGGCAAGGCAACGTGCTGAGCTCCTAGAGAGATGTTCCAAGGCTGAAGCTGGAAACAAGCTTCTCATAAAAGAATTGGATGAAAAGAAAGAGCTAGCTCAAACGCTTTACACAAAGCATCAAGTTGAGAAACAGGTAAACATTCCACAATCTTGAGCATGCATTGCTTCCAAATGTTTGATGTGACTAGAAAAATGTAAATAAAGCAGAGTCTGTCGGTGTTGATCTTGGTATTTCTCAATAACAAGGGTCAATTCTGTCTCTTGCACAACTATTAAGGAATTCATTAATTGTACTGAAATCTTTCTATGTTTCAGCATTGCTTAAATGCAAACCTCTTTTTGAGCCTATGAATGAACAGAGTCAGTATGCACAGTTTGTCAATGACACTCATGATTCACTATAATCATTTCTTAATATTTTAGAATAACAACTATCTCTTAACAAAATTATATGGCTAAAATGACATTCTAGTATGATTGCAGGTAGTAAATGTTGTTTGAGACTTTTGATGATCTCATAGGGTAAAGTGGTGGCATTTCCTTATCTGATGATGTATACATTCAAGCTGTTAACTGAAATTTGCCAAAATTTCTAGGATTTGATTCTTGCGTCCTTGTTCCAAGCAATAGTTTTGATGTTTTTTTCACAGGCAAACAAGGAAAAGATATCATTTTGTCGGTTTGAAGTCCACGAGATTGCTGCTTTTGTCCAAAACGAAGCAGGCCATTATGAGGCCATTAGTAAGGAATGCTCTAACTACTTCCTCTCTGCTGAATCTGTCGCCCTCTTCACTGACCATCTTCCGAGCCGGCCAACTTACATTGTTGGGCAAATTGTCCATATTGAGAGGCAACTTGTGAAGTCTCGTCAGCCAACGAGGCCGGTGCAGAACAGGATTGATACGGTGGACATCCTCACATCTGATCCCGTCACCAATCGCTTGGCGCCACTGAATTCAGGGCTGTTGGCGAACCCGTATGGTCTCCCCATCGGATGCGAGTACTTTGTGGTGACCATTGCTATGCTACCTGATACATCCATTCATTCTACTGCTTCCTGATCCTCTGCAAGTAACCAAAGCAGACAAAGATATGATGGAAGACGAAGAGAAACATTGAATCTACGTTTGTAAATATGTATAATAACCCATGTATAGAGAAAAAGTAAAAGGAAAAAAAGTAAACCTCTTCTGTATAGTTAATATTAAGTTTGGTTTTTAGTTCTTATTATGGTTGTCTTTTGTGTAGAGTAGTGCCTACTCTTTTGAACAGATGAATTGTGAATAATTGATCAAATTGCTCCTCGTTCTGGAAAGTTGCTAGTTTTTGCAAGGAATTTAGACTGCAATGAGGTCCAATTCCAGACATTATAGATTAACAGTTGATTATAGTTTATTTGTCAAGGATTCTGTGGATTGTGTACTAGTTGGTGCCTTTATTTACTACCCTAAATTACAGTGAAAAATAATTAAATTACAGTGATTGATATAAAGCTTGTTTCACATGTTTTAGTTTTATCCCTTTGGGATTGTGTTCTGTTTGATCAAATTCCCATCACATGCAATGAAGCATATTTTCCTGGTGGAACAGACATAGCAAATTAATGGAAGCATATTTTCATTCAACAACCCAAAATGGATCTCAATAAGCCACAGAGTCTACTTGCCACAAATGAACACTAAATTAAACAGGCCATTCAAACAAACAAGGAGCTCAAGAGCTAATCAACATTTGGTATCCTGTGTAAATAGAGATTATACATGTTGAGAAGATGGGGAAATTAACAGTAAAGCCTTCTCCTGTCCTCGTAACCTAACCCGCCTTTCGGTTCACCTTCAGGTACGGTAAGCAGCCGACGACATTGTCATAGTCGCTCCTGTTAACTTGGACCTGTTGCGAAAACAAAACACCAAGTCAGAACCGCAAACTGAGTTCAGCAGATCAAGGCATGAATCTTTCAAAAAAAAAAAACAATTCTTCTCAGCATTGCTCCTATCACCATAAAACGAAGAACAATATCACAGCTACCAGTATCAGACTCATTAAGAGAAACAGCAAACACAAACCGAGTTCAATCAAGGCGTAAAACAATTCTGCTCAGCGTTGCTCCTATGACCATAACAGAGGAACACAATCACAGCCATGTTATTAACAGACTCATCAAAAAGGCTTATCTCTTCTACTCAGCTTTCATAAGGATCAAAGAGAAGATCCAAACATCAAATCCCTATACACATACTTAATAGAACTAATCCAATTCCACTCCTTGCTAGTCCAAAACAAGCATAATACACATTTTTTGTTAAATCAACTACAAAGCTCAATTCAAATTGAAAACCCTAGAAACAAGGAGAGGTGAAAGCAGTAGTAGTAGTAGTAGTAGTAGTAGTAGTACCATTTTAGAGAGGCGGTTCTTGCGCTTAGTGTTCTTCTTAGCGAGCAGATGCTGTTTGCCAGCTCTCCTTCTCATTATCTTCCCACTTCCTGTCACCCTAAACCTCTTGGCCGATGCCTACCCAAGAAACCGCCAATTATATATATCAAGATTTAGCAAAAGAATTCGAGAGCGCACACAGCAACACAAAGAGGGAGAATTGAATCGGACCTTGTGAGTCTTCATCTTGTAGCCCTTGGCGGCGACAATGGCGGGAGGAGAGGGCTTGAGAGGGAGGGAGACGCTCGAAACGGCGTCGTTTCTGGTTTGGCGGAGAATTGGGCGGATTCCGGAGGAGGAAATGGAGTAGGAAGAACTCAGCTGCTTGGATTGGCTGAGCTTGAGAGGGCGTCCATGGAAGGAGGGAATTGAAGGTCGCGGAAGGAGAGAACAGGTCTGGAATTTGGCGTTGAGAGGTAGGATGGAAGCCATCGCCATCGACATTGCCCTTTGGCCCCTCCGACTCGATATCTAAGCTTTGCTCTCTTTCAATGGAGCGGAGTTATGAAGTTTGTCATATGAGGATAAGAGCTAAGGTTGTAGGCCGTGGAAGATTGATGACACCTCAATTTTTTGTATGTATTATTTCCCTTTTCCCATGTATTTTTCTTTTTTCATAATTCATTTTTTTTTTAATACTACGCCTAATAGTTTCTCAAGTGGTGTGTTATATTCTTTCATTTCATAGTTTCATGTTCATTATTTTTTGGGTCTATAACCAAAATGACATGGTTTTAAGTCAATTTTAAAACTTTCCTTATATATTTCCACTAAAATAATACTCCCTCCGTTTCATAATAAGTGTCTTTTTAGCACTTAAAATTTGTTTCATAATATGTATCGTTTTAGGTTTTCAAAGTGATTTATTAGGGGTGAATAATGATAATTTTTATTGGAATGTGTATTTGTTGACTAAAGTTGTTCATTCATTGGCCAAAAAAATGTAATGAGAGGTAAGATTAAGAAAAAGTTGTAAGTTTTAAAGTGAATGATTGTTTTTCTTAAAAACTGTGTTAAGAGCTAAAACGACACTTATTATGAAACGGAGGGAGTACATTAAAGTATGATTTAATAAGCATGTGTTAGGGGTAACTAACGCGACATTTGAAATTTTGAACAAGCATTGTCAAAAAAGACTTGAGAGTAATTTCTCCCTGAATATGATCTAGCCATCTAGAAGTATAGAAATACAAAGAATTCGGTAAAGTAACTACAAAGCATCCCGGGAATAATCAATATGAGTGTCCACATTTGCAGACTATAATCTGCAGGCTAACACTTTTCCCCTTACATTTTCACAAACCAGGAGTTACCCAAAATTAAATCCATGGCTGCATCTCATTCGAACTTCAGAGAGACTAAATTGAAGCCAATTTATACAAAGGTGATGCAACAGATCAAATGATGCAGACACCTAACAGTGGCTCAATGTGTTCATTAGCAGAGCTCATTGAAAGTGCAAACTTGTGCGAGTAACAATAAGGGATCCTGATGCCAATTTTACTTGCCTATATCATGACCTTGTGAGGATGGCAACAGATTCCCATTCCAATCCACATATGATATTCTGCGAAACAAGAAGCATGTATTATGACTCATCACATGCCCGGACTCATGGTAATTACAGTGCAAATCAAATATTCAATCTTACAGATGGGTTCTGCTTGTCTATGTCAAAGCTGTTGATAGCACATGGATCTGCTAAGAGTTCAGCCGGTTCCACACCTACCCAACGAAAAAACCAATTTCAAGTAGTTAACAAACATGAAACTTTATTCATTTATTCATATTAACATATTCAAAGTTTCATACCCTTTTCAATAACAGCAAGGATTCCATCCTCCGAGCACATCATTACAGGCAATGTTCTTGAGGAAGAAAGGCTGCTAATATGAGACGATTGTATGTAGCTGTCATATTGCACTTCCCACACCTCACTTTCAGATGGCGACTGAAATCCCCTTTCGGTTATCCCCACACCGGAAAGAATTATGGGCTGTTGTTGCCACCTCAGGTCCCAGGCAAATACAGTACCCGAAGAGCCTCCTGCCTTCAAGGAAACTACATATCAGTAACCTAAGAAAATACTGTATGAATAATCATGTAGCTAGATTTGCTCCTAAATTGTGTGGATAAATCTACGTAATGCAAGTGGCATTTACATGCACGCTTTTGCCGTTAGTTGAAGACATAAAGTTACAGAATTGTCAAAAGAAGCAGCAAGGGAAGTTCAAGATAAGTAAGTGCTAGTACAAACAATGAATGAGTTTAAGTTTGCAGACATTCAACTCTTCAAGTCATATGATCATACCCAAAAGCAATAAGTTGAATAAGAATCAGCAACAACTTTCTTGACCATTAGTGGAACAGAAGACTGAGAATGCTATACAGTGTACTCACCATACAGGTGTGCTTCCTTGATGGATGAATGTCAATAGAATGCACAATCCCACAAGCAGCATTTTGGGGCCTGCAACAAATCCCCTTTTATATAACATGGAAGAAACAAATTCCACAATAATCAAGAGATGGAAATCATAACTTTCAGCATTTCTGATCACTCTATATAAATGCATCACAACTTTCTGAACCTACATATGAAACTGCTGATCTATCTAGATACTCAATTACAGAGCCAAAAAACAATGTACTCACCATGGCAGAAACAAATCCCCTTTTTAAATAACATGGCAGAAACAAATTCTACAATCAAGAGATGGAAATCACAACTTTCTGCATTTCTGATCACTCTTTTTAAGTGCATCACAGCTTTCTGACCCCTCATATATGAAACTACTGATCTATCTAGAAATTCCATTACAGAATCAATCACAAATAAGCAGCAACTCACAAGATAAGCAAAGATCAGATTCAAAGAAACTGTCCAGTTTTAGTCTTAGTGTTACCAATTGGGCTTGAACTGCAGAGCGGGGCCACCGGGCTTCCTCTGATCCCACCAATGGAGGCAAAACCCTAGGCCGCCAGTAGCAAACTCCGCAGGAGACGCCCACTTAACAGCCGAGTACGAAACGAGGCCATTGCTATCAAAGACTCTCCGAAACCCTAACTCGGACCTTCCACCAGCAAGACTAACCAAATTGACCCGCCCATCCTCACCAACACTCACAAACTCCCCGTCGTCCAAGCCGTCAATGCAAGATATCGGTCCGACGTGGAACGATTCGTCGTGCAACGAGAGCTGAGCACCGGAATCGGAGTCGGAGCCGAGCTCGCCGGATAATTGGGGGAAGAGGAGGTGGAAGGAGCCGGCGAAGGTGGAGAAGGCGACGAGGGGGGTGTGGTGGGAGCGGGAGGCGATGAGGGAGGAGGTTCTGGAGGGGGAGGGGAATGAGAGGAGAGGAGAGAGAGTGGATGAGGGGGAAACGGAGCAGATCGAGATGGAGGAAGAGGAGGAGTCGGAGTCGAAGAGGGAGAGGACGGCGAACTTGTCGAAGGCGGAGAGAGGGGGGAGCCAGCGGACGGCGTCGACGTAACTTGACTGAGGGAGGCGGTGGATTTGGAGGTTAGGGTTGGGGGTTTGGGCTTCGGGTTCGATGACCGCCATTGTTGGAGGGTTTTGTGCTCGGTTTGGAGTTGTTTCAGCAGAAAGGGGGGTTGAAAATTGAAATGGTGCTGGTGACTCCGGAGGGAAAACGCTTGAAAGATGGAAAACAATGGCCCAAAAGAGAACCAGGCCCACTTGTATCGGGCTACATGTAATTGTTTCTAGAGATTTATCTGTGTAAGAACTGGTCCAATATGATAGAAACATGTCACATGCATGTGTCTTGGAGTATTACCTTTTTCTTGAATGATAAAATTGATAATCATGTATCATATATTTAAGCCCACTAGAGTCGAATGGATAATCTTTATATATTATCTTTGGAGGTTTTGCTGTTTCATTAGGTGTATGAATAGTTTATGATAAAGTTCGAAGGGTCGATAATCTAGAGATCGTTGGAGCATATGCGCTCATAGTATAAACTCAATGAAGTTCCAACTCAAAATCATATGACAATGAGAGTAATGCATTGAATTATGTAGTAAGAGATTTATATTATATTTTCCAGTATTAGATTTTTCAAAAGCATAAATAGTTGTTTATAATATATATCTATGTATTAGTTAGACAATTATGTCACCTTTGTGATGATGTGATTTTGTTTGTTTTCATGGCTTTTTCGTGAAGAAAATAAGACAGAAAAACGTCACATAAAGGTTAAGCATTATGTGTAAGGATATGGATGTTTGATTGAGAGATCAATACATATCACCGAAGATAATTAGTTATGTTGTCATGCTATCACGATGGAAGAATGTTTTTCCACATTGAAGATTGAAATAGAAAAAACCTAAACACAGATTACTCCTACATTGTTACTTTTTTTTTAAGTCAAGCTCCTATATTGTTAATTTGTTGTAGTATGAAACCACATGAACTTATGTGTTAAGTTTATCACGTACATGTGCATAAACCACCACATACACCCTCTCACCAACTCAGATATGACCCACCGGCTCTTTTAACAAACTGTGTAACCACTATTATCGTCATACAATTGTTGTATTAATGTATCCATAGCATGATTTGATGGTGCAACAAACTTGTAGGATTTATCTTATTTTATGTTGTCATAAACCCGGCATAGCTGATGGCGGAAATGGTTGCCTGCCTAGACAAATTTAGGCCGATCGAATAGACCCAACATAACATATGTTGGCCGAAGTAGCAATTAAGATTGTTATCTTAATTCGACCGAAAGATTGTTATCTTAATTGATCCAAAAAAAAATTAGCTAGCCTACATTACATGATTGCGAAAATAACTATACATATGCTTGATAATAACATGTTGCAGTGGATAACGACATACGGACGTACCCACTAATACACGTACTATCTTATATTATCTTTTTGCATATTCAATTGAGTGCAATTTTCGGCTTCATATGTTTCTCAAAAATCCAACAAGAAAATTAATTACCTTATCAACAATAATAATTTAACTAAATTAGTTAAAAAGGAGATCGGATAATCATCATAGACTGCGTACAGAATGGATAATGCATGCGGACCTTATGTTATAAATAATAACGTCTTGAACAATTTATAAGACAAAGTGATCAACATACTATATTTATTATGCATCAATATATATAGATAGCATATAATAAAAAGTTACAGCCATGTAATATGATTTCGCCCCCACATTATTTCTTGGTAAGCTATGTACATAAGATGAAAAAGATAACAAAGATACGGCCACATAATGTGATTTCGGACCGAACAATTACTCCATAAATTAATACAAAGCCCCTATAGTCCCACACTTACACTTATTTTTTATCAAATCCATATCGCAGAAAAGGATATATTTACAAGGGCATTCCAAAATAGTTCATCTTAATGGTTAGAAGAAAGATGGATCAACCTTTTTTTTTACCGATGCTTAATCCAATGATGACTAATTCGCTGGCATCAATAAAAATAGGATCGGGTCAACGAGCGTAACCGGGTCTTCAGTTAATCAGATCGGTCACCCACCCGACATCAGGACCCGACCCGGATCCACCCAACTCAACCGGACTATCCGAAAGCCCTAACGGATTCTCCTTGCTCAGCTTCTCAAACATCCTCGCCCTCAACTCCCTCCCGGACTCCACCCTCTCCAAAACCGGTTCCTGCTCCTCCCACGTGTCCAAATACCCCGAACCCGAAGCCCGGGTCGTCGGGGTAGTCGGCAAGCTATAAAAACCCGGTTTAACCGCAGACCCGAACCGGCCCGGGGAGCCCGACTGAAAGCCCCAACTGGGCCTCGCGGGCATCGACTTCACCTTATTCAGCTGCAGGCTCGTGATGGAAGCCATCAGCTCCCTCAACGCGCCCGATTCTCGGGCCGAGACCGGGTCAGGGTCGGGCCGAGCGGGCTCGCCTAGAACGACACGGAGCTGATCGGGCGCGTGGGCGAAGAAGCAGACGCGGCGCGTGCAGTTGGGCCCGTCCTTGCAGGCCTGGGTCCGGTACCGGGTGGGGTGGAGCCAGCACTCGAAGACGCCGTGGGCGAACTCGCAGGCGTCGCCTCGCCGGCACCCGCCCTTGCGGAAGTCGGTGCACGCCGTGCCCGAGTACGGGTAGCGGCGCGGGTCGCGGCGTCGGGCCTTCTCGCCCGGGTGGGCGAACGGGCACTCGGTCCAGTCGTGGGCCTTGGGGCGCGTGCACATGCGCACCTTGAACTCGTACATCCGGAACTCGTCCGCGTTGGCGTAACCGCCGTAACCGTCGTTGAGTAGCTCCGAGGAGTCGGTTGCGTTTGACGGGAGGTAACGGCTCAGCGCCGTTAGGAGGGCGTCGTTGTTGTTGGGCGCCGTTGGGGAGGAGGCTGGCGGGCTGGAGTTGCCGTTAACGGTGACGGAGAGTGGGGACCGGGGCGTTGGTGGGGTGGAGGATGGGGTGATCGCGACCGTTGGATCCCATGGGGGGTTGTAGGCCGTTGGATTGTACGCGAGTCTATTGTAGTGATTGTGTAGATCGGAGATCATGATTTTTCTTGGCTCTAGGGTTGTGTTGATTGATGGTTGTTCTTGTTGCTCATGTTGCTAGATAATGATACGGGTTTGGTGGTGTTTTATAAAGGGATGTATGGGTAGCAGTTAACCGTGGTTAGGTTTGAGTGACCATGGTTAGTGGAAATTACCGATGCGGTTAAAAAAGTGATTAGGTTAATTACGTCGAGAGAGAGAGAGAGAGTTCTAGAGTCGTCACCGGCTGTTCCGCATGGAATACGAAAGGCGATTGCGACTGCTTACTGGTCCTACGTGGCTCATCATGATCCGACGTGGTGGGATGTTATTGGCGGTGTACGTGAAAGGATTATGAGTTAGAATTAATTTGTGGTTTTAAGTACGTTACTGTTTTATGCCCCGTTAATATTCTTGCGGTCAATTCCATTTGATTGATTACATTGAGTAATGACCTATATACTGTAGTATATAGAGTACTTTCAACTGTGCATTGTGTGATTAGGTCATTATAAATAATTTATTTGTTCATGTACGAAATGGGAAAAACTACAGGGACGTTCAAAGTGGGTTAAGCTAGCTTAGTGTCTTTTTATCTTTGAATAAATGGGTTTTTTTTTGGTCGAATGGATAAATGGGTATTGATTACTGGGGCTAATTAAAGGTTAATTTTCTTGACTCGTGCATTCACTTGGATGGAACTTTTTGACATTTTCAAAGAAATTTTTACCTATACACATAAGCATGAGATCATTTTGATCGAACACTGTAGTCTTCTCAAACCTTCAAAGTAAATAGGAAGTCGATTCCGCTGATCAAATATATATACATCTACAAACTGCATAACAAAATGAATGGGTTACCGAGCATCCATATTCCATGTACGTATTACATTATACTCATACGTAAGTGTACCAACATAAAATAATACAACCTCTATTAAAAAACATTAATAAGATGACAATTGAAAATTTTATCGATTAATTTTTTCTATTTTGGTCGATTTTTTTTTATCGATTAATAAGATGATGATTTATTATTTCCTTATAGTTGTTCAACTTTCCTCATTTGTCGGGCTAAAATCTAATCACAAACTTTGGTTTTTAGTAAGAAAAGGGAACAAGTTCAATGTTACGTAAAATCTATGTATAATTATCCATAAACTAAGAACCAAAACTGGATAACAGCAAATAATATGGGAGTATTAAAACCTAAGCAAAATATGGAAGATCATGTGGGAGGGCAATGACAACGTCCACATACCCTAAAAATAAAGTGGGTTGAGGGGGCGTGAACTTGGTGCGCTGGCCCTAAATGTCACGTGACGGACCACGTGTCCTGTAGATTTGGAGACGTTGGGGCCACGCTATCAGGACTTGCAGGTGCACATGCTCCCTTCTATTCCCCTTCAGGAAAATTGTTGGTCTGTGATTATTTCTCAGTGGTAAAATATTTTATTTGAGTTTTCAAAATTACACACATTATACTGTATGTCAAAAGAAAATAGATCTTGATCGAAAAAAAAAAAGAAAATAGATATGGATGATAATACTTATTTTTTATGACGAATATTAATGTCTTTCTACGTGCGTGAATCTGGCCTAAATAATAAGGACAGATGCCCATTCGACAACGACCCGTTCTCCTCCATGCCAGACAACATTAAAAAAATAATAGTAAAAATTTCGGACTTTTAATCATCAAAAAAAAAAAAAAGATCAGCCAAAAAAGAAAAAAAAAAAAAAAAGAAAGCAAAAGGACATGAGGAAATCTGAACCGTACAACTAAGTGTTAATATGGGAGACCCACAACTTCGGGACGTATACGTACGCGTGTCCCCATGATGTACTCCTAAGTTTTTGTCATCAATTGGGGACACGTGGCAGCTTATTCACAGCTGGCATAGTTTCGGTCGGACCATGAACGGTCCATCCATTGACTACTAATACTGGGACCATGGTACAGTCTGAACATTTTCAAAGTCCAGTGGGCTAATATCGTACTAAAAGAATGTCCAGTGGGCTTAGACTAGGATGGCAAGGGCAATGCAACAATCCATCACACAAACACAACGATATTGCAATTTAAAATCAGTAAGCAACGAAGTATTGCCAAATGTATTGAATGATTTGGCAATATGGCATTTGGAAAATGCCATATTGTATGAAAATATCACAATATGTCATATTTGAACACATAGCATAACCCCTCTCTCCACTAGTTGACCGCCCGTTGACCCGCATTGACTGATCGTTGACCGACCGTTGTCCGGCGTTGACCGACGTTGACTGTCATCAATTGTCACCTCAAAGTGACAATATTCACACCTAATTGTCACCACAAAGTGACAATATTCGCACCTAATTGTCACCACTAGCGACAATATTCATATTAATTGTCAACAAAAGTGACAATATTCACACCTAATTGTCAACACAAGTGACAGTATTCACACCTAACTGTCACCACAAAGTGACAATATTCACACCTAATTGTCACCACTAGTGACAATATTCACACCTAATTGTCAACACAAATGACAATATTCACACCTAATTGTCACCACAAGTGACAATATTCACACCTAATTGTCAACACATGACAATATTCACACTAATTGTCACCACAAGTGACAATATTCACACCTAATTGTCAATAAAGTGACAATATTCACACCTAATTGTCAACGCAAGTGACAATATCCACACCTAATTGTCCTCACAAGTGACAATATTCACACCAAATTGTCTTCATAAGTGACAATATTCACACCTAATTGTCACCACAGTTGACAATATTCACACCTAATTGTCATCACAAGTGACAAATTCAGCAATTATTCACACCTAATTTGTAACGCCCCCTATTTACACAGGAGCATTACCGCCGGTAATCACGGGTTTAACCAGCCCGAGATTACTCAGGCTTGGACAAAACACATTCGAAGTATAAACAGATGATATTATGGCTGGAATTTGGTCAGATAGTTAAAGTCTGACTATGCCTTAAGGGATTATCTAGAAATACCACTGCGGAAGCAAATAAATGACTGACTACGAATAGTCTTAGAAGCTGACTCCAATGAGCAAAATATGATTCATGACTTTGCTACAGCTTCTTCTTTATCCCCTAACGGGTAAATGAGCTCTCCAGCTTCCAATATTCAACCTCACACGTCGATCAAATCCTCCAAATCCTGATGTATCATAAACTAACCAAACACACCAGGAAACATACAAAAGAAGAGAAAGTGCAAGGGAGGTTGATCCTGAAGAGATAGTCACGCAAGAACAGAATTCTGGATAAGATCAGTCAGTAACTCCACTACCAACAAACGAGTAGAATTCGGATCCCGATTTCACTAGATATCCTCGAGACAGCTCTATTTCACAACTTATGAGGTAGTTAATATCCCATAAAGAACAATCATAGAATTTCACGTCGAAGGGTCTCCATTCCCTCGACTATATAGAGTTTTATAGTCAATCCAAATCCAAATCCGCAAAGGATTAAGTAAGGATCATTTGGTCTACTGACTCAACCTGACCTGAGGTTAAATTAGGACTTCTGTAATTACAACTGAAAAAGTTATCCAATACTAGATGGACCATAAATAATCAAAGGATTACTAAAATACGAGCACCTCACAAATTCGTTACCAACTTGTCACTAGTGGATATCCTTAATCCTCATAGAGACTTGATTAAGGTAGAATACATCCCAACTCCCTTCTTTGCCCTTTAATGAAACTCAGTTATAAGACTTCGTACGACTATTGTTCATTCCCTTGCCCTCATAACGAGACTCGGCCAAAAGAATCTTTCCATATATGAATATGACCTAGAGCACAATCTCCAAGTCCTACATCGACACTCGTAGGAAACTCGGTTTGTTAACTCATCATTTTCATTCGACACTAGCCTCATCAAAGAATCAGTCGAATGCTTCATTGTTCATAATTTCGATGCTCATGAAAGACTCAGTCGTTTAATCACTCGTCTTTATTTGACGCTCAACAGAGACCCGATCAATTCATTATTCACCTTTATTCGACGCTCGATAGAGACTCCGTCGAATATTCTACCGGTCTCGATTTGGATACTCATAAAGAGACTCGGTCACGAAACCAGATTGTTCCTCACTTCGACAGTCACAAGAGACTCAATCGAAAGAATCCATGTGTCAAGCAAACCATTCCAGGCAGGTAAAACGAGATACCACAAGCCTAAGTTCAGTTTGCTGATAGAATATGAGAAAGCAACTTACTTCACAAAACACGCTAGAGTATGAATGTCCATAGCGTAATAAAATGACGACGGTGATGATTCAAGATCGACGTATTGATAGCGACACTATCTTTAACCTGCCGGGCACGAAGTGCCAATTATTAAGGTACATGAAGTGCCTAAACTTATCAAGGTGCAGAGTGCCTAATACATCAAGACGTGAATCACCTAATTTATCATGGCGCGAAGTGCCTAATGTGTCAGGGTGGAGACCACCTAATTTGTCAAGGCGCGGGCGCCTAAATATTTAGCTAATAATGTTCTCTCCGACGTAGAGATGAACCAAAACATGATTGTGACTCAAAGGTTTCAATTAAATGACATCTCTTTACCTAAATGGTTTCACGAGATATATATATATCGGAGTCAATAGCTCTCATCCTCAAGCTATTTCAATTCCAGACATCTCAAACCAGATATATTAAATAGCAAGGTCGCGATTACTCGAACCTAAGCTCAGTTGTACAACGACCATCCCAATAGTACTAGCAATAAAAGTAGCAACACCCACAACATAGATATCAGTTGCACTGCTACAATCAACAACCTGGTTCGTTCTACAACAACACATACTCCAAGATTTTCATCATGCATATTTTATGGGATACGACAGCAGTTTTCGTTACTAGCACTACATTTGGCCGTTATCAATAGATATAAAAACAGTGTCGGGAACCATTCACAAGTGCATCCGATTCTCAAAAGTCTTCGACAACTAAACCGAACAGGAATGACCAAACGTTCTGGCCAGTTTATTAATTTGCCTAACGCACTATTTTTATATGGCTCTTGATATAACACACACATGTTTATAGCTTTTAAAATGTCGGGTACGACCGGAACCAGAGAAAGGTAACATGTCCATAATCAAATCCCCAGCGTAAAAAAAGACGCAAGGTTTAACAAGTGCAAAGCACGAATGGTAAGATCAAAGGGAAGTAACAATATCGCGATCGAATTCCAAGCGTATAAAGTGTAAGGTTTAACAAGTGCAAAGCACGAATAATGCCCAGTACATCCAAGATCAGAGGGAAGTAACAATTCCGTGATCGAATTCCAAGCGTACAACAATGCAAAGTTTATCAAGTGCAGAGCACGAATAATGCCGAGTGCGGCCAAGATCAGAGGGAACTAACAATTCCATGATCGAATCCCGAGCGTATAGAACGCATGGTTAACAAGTGCAACGCACGGATGATCAAAGGGAAGTAACAACTTCATGATCTAATCCCAAGCGTATAAAGCGCAAGGTTAACAAGTGCAACGCACGAATGATCAAAGGGAAGTAACATCTCCATGATCTAATCCCAAGCGTATAAAACGTAGGGTTAACAAGTGCAATACACGAATATTACCGAGTATGGCCAAGATCAATTTCATGATCTAATCCCCCGCGTAGAGAAGACGCAAGGTTTAACAAGTGCAAAGCACGAATAATGCCGAGTACGGCCAAGATCAATTTCATGATCTAATCTCCCGCGTAGAGAAGACGCAAGGTTTAACAAGTGCAAAGCACGAATGGTACCGAGTACGACCAAGATCAAAGGGAAATAACAATTCCATGATCGAATCCCAAGCGTATAAAACGCAAGGTTTAACAAGTGCAGAGCACGAATGGTCACTCCAAATCCGGAGAAAAGCAGAGTAATGATTCTAACATTGAGACCTCAACTAATGACACGTTCCAATATCATTCTGTTCAAGAGACGATATATCCAACCGACAACTTCCATCCCTAATGCTATCCTAGCACATACAATACCTTGTACGAGGTAATCAAACACAAGGCCGCACAACTATGTGCCTACATAGTTCTATCACCACATATTAATATGTCATAGTTTACATCGACATCCACGATAATAACAGCAACATCTACGATAACAACAATACCACACGATAATAACGTAGCATATGATGGTCATCAATACTATACACAACCTAATTCAATTTATATCATTCTGCAACTAGTACCCAACGACTACGAAATACTGAATGGAGGTGAATCTCACTTAATACATATATATGTGTGTATGTATACATATATAAAGTACGCCGGAACCATTCACTTACCTGGAATGGGAATAACAACCTACGGGATTCGGTTGATGGCTCACGAACGTAGCGATTCACATGACTTCCTCATCCATCAAGAGTTGGTATGGAAATTAAACAATAACTCAAGAATGGAGTCTGATAGAGGAACAACATGAATTAGTTAAAGTGGTCTACTATATTTCCTTCTCCCTACTCTTAAAATAACAAACTCGTACACATACTCAAAAAAATTGAATACAGGGAATGGGTTGGGTTCGCACCACAAACACATGCATGTCTACTGAAACCCAATTAGATTCATAGCTCACAAATTCAATTTGGTCTGGCCAACAAAATCTATTAGATTAGTCCTGAAATGCTTAAGTCATAATCAACCCATTCTTAACTAAAATTATCAACCCGCATGATCAAAAGCTAAATTAATAACCTGCAGAGTAACATAAATTCCATCGGTTAAGCATTATATTCCAATTTACCATACTAATTCCACTTAGCTAGCTAATCCCAATCAAACAAGAACTACAAACTAGCTAGTGGAATACTCAAACTTGGATTTCTAAAAAAAAAATCTCACCTGCAGGTTGGATAAGTGTAGATGCATGGCCACTTCACATGCATCCAACTCTACCTACTAATTTATTTATTTATTTTATTTTACCTCCCCATAACTCTTCAAAGATTACATTTTAAGTCCTTCAACTTTGACTTATTATCAACTTGATTAATTAGTGGTCGATAGTTAGGTTCTGATGACCTAGGCATCTACCTCACAACCCACATGCAAGTACACTTACAAGTTTAATTTCCCTCTAGGTTGTGAGTTAACCCAACCAGTTCTTTACAAGGGTCAAACGTGCATGAGATTATGCATAAAAAGAGTTCCCTTTTGAAAACTAAGCACGCATGGATATAAATATATAATTTGACCAAAGACCGGATTAAGGTGTAAAGGAAAGCTCATATAGAGGCAAACTAGCGATGAACAGCCTGGTTGCATCTCCCGGTGAGCCAAACTCCGTCGGTTTCCGTTGTGTCCGATCGAGGTCGGAACATGATCCAAAGAGATGGAGGCTAGATCCGGACAAAGCCAGATTTGATGAGATCTGGCTTAAAACCTACCGGACTCTACTTTGAGTGAGTTGGTATCGGCCCTTATTAACGTGTATGCCTCGGCTCTAGCCGGAGTCATCAATCTCTACCTCCGGTGATCTCAAAATGGCTAAGGACCAAGCTGACACCGAGGAAGACGAGTCGAAGTCGTCGGTGACCGGCCATAGAAGGAGAAGGTTTTTCCGGTGGTAGAGAGCTCGAGAAAGAAACCCCCAGTAAGAGATATATACGAGAGAGAGGGAGAGCCAACTTCGAGGAAGGGGAAATCCTCCTTCCCCTTCAACCCATCTCGCCTCCAAGAAAAAATAAGCCAGGGATTGAGCTGGCATAGAGGAAAAGATAGAGGGGAGAGGTGGCATGCAGAAGGAAAGCTAGGCCACCAAATAGAAGATGCATGCAGATACAACAAAGGGAAAAAGAAAAACGGAACGGAGGGTAAAAAAAATGATACGGAGGAAAGGATTTATCGGGTGCATATCCGTCCACTATCAACCCGGAATAATAATGGCTTAATGCGTATACAGGCCCTCGAATTTGCACGTTTTTGTCACTCAGACCCCTGTACTATGAAATGTTCAATTAGACACCTGTACTTAGCATTTTTTGTTCTATCAATCCCTCCTTACACGCCATGTGCCACGTGGATGCCACATCAACGCCACGTGGATGCCACGTCAGCGCCACAAGCCACACCAATGCCACGTCAGCTCCACATAAATGCCACGTCAGCGTTGATGTGGCATGGTTAAAAAAATATTTTAATTTTAAAAAATAAGATTTTTTTTAAATAAAATTTTTAATGATTATTTTTAAAAAAAAATTTACAATTTTCTAAAAGTTTTTTTAACAAAATCATAAAATATTTTTTAAATAAATTGTACAATAATCTAAAAAAAAATTCATAAAAATATTTTTTTTAACAAATTCATAAAATATTTTTTAAAAAAAAAGCATAAAATATTTTTTTAACAAAATCATACAATATTTATTAAAAAAATTCATAAAATATTTAATGAATTTTTATGAATTTGTTAAAAAAATATTTTATGATTTTGTTAAACAAAAAAATTTTTTAAAAAACATTTTATGAATTTTTTTAAAAAGTATTGTACAATTTATTTAAAAAATATTTTATGATTTTGTTAAAAACTTTTAGAAAATTGTAAAATTTTTTTTTTTTAAATTCATAAAATATTTTATTTAAAAAAATCTTATTTTTTTAACCATGCGACATCAACGCTGACGTGGCATTTATGTGGAGCTGATGTGGCATTGGTGTGGCTTGTGGCGCTGACGTGGCATCCACATGGCGTTGATGTGGCATCCACGTGGCACATGGCGCGTGAGGAGGGCTTGATAGAACAAAAAATGCTAAGTACGGGTGCCTAATTGAACATTTCATAGTACAGGGGCCTGAGTGATAAAAACGTGCAACTTCGAGGGCCTGTATATGCATTAAGCCGAATAATAATAGAGAAATACTTTAAAGATAAATTAAATTTCTTATAAATTAATTCATAATTCCCTATGAGAATTTATAAAAGTATAACTCATACAATTTACGGTTTTAGGTGATAAGATTAACTTATCACATTAACCCAAATTCCAGCTTCAAAACAATATTATACAAAATTTTACTAATAATTTGTTCTGAAAATCCCGGGTATTACATAATTGTCATCACAAGTGACAATATTCACACCTAATTGTCATCCCAATTGACAATATTCAGCAATTATTCACACAATTGTCATAACAAGTGACAATATTCGCACCTAATTGTCATCACAAGTGACAAATATTCAACAATTTTCTAGAAGATTATAATAATCACACCAAATAAGTATAGCTAAAACAAGACTTATGCACACAACTCCAAATTATCATCACAAGTGACAATATATGTCAAATGTACAAGACTTATGCACACAACTACAGATTATCATCACAAGTGACAATATATGTCAAATGTACAAGACTTATATATGCACAACTCCAAATTATAATCACAAGTGATAACATATGACAATTTATGTCAAATTATCATCCAAAGAACATGAATACGCATATGCACTCCCAATTCAAGCAACCAAAACCAAAAACCATGCATTTATATATCTCAATTGGATCGAACAACAAATTGGTTGTCAAGTATGGTGAAGTATCCTATCCTGGTACATGATACGAAAAAAGGATTTTAGGAATCAAAATCCCTAGGAACGGGTGTCCTAGAAATGGTGGAATGGTTTGATCATAAAAGTGCCTATTGATTTTCTAAATTTGACCAAACACACGTGATCAGCAATCATTCTCTCATGTCAAGTTTCAGAGGCCCATAATTAGTTCTTATCATGGTGTGAGTGGATTGCTACAACTGATCAAAGCTTCCCAAACTGATGATCAATCAGTAAAATCAAAGGCAAATGCAACCGTCAAGCATATAAAAAATGCATTTATTAAGAACTCAGCCAAAACAAGAGCATTAACCCTAATCTCATCAACCAAGTTACATGAGAGCTACACCTAGAATCAAATGCAAACAATCAAGTGCAATTATCAACGACATCTTCAAGAGAGAACACTGTTTTTGAACTAATTTCGCAACTTTAGCGAAAGATAGAGGACTGATAACGGAGGCGGTACGTGGAAGGTCAGGACCACAATCATCGGTAGAGCATCTCAACTGTAAAAAACAACAAAATACTCAAATTCAGACTAACGTACAACTTGAAACAAATACTCATGTTTGCCCACCAGGATTGATTTAAGAGCAATTTTAGGCAATTGACTAACTCTAGATTTATCTATATCACACATTAAGCATCTCAACTGCAATGACAACATACAAACAATCCAATGCACTAGATTGCAAGAATGAAACACAGAGTGCATTGTAAGATGAAGAATTGAAACTGTACTGAAACATAGCAGGTCAAGGAATAAGGCACGAGAAGCATTACCAAGCTGATGACCTCCTCTTCTCCCTCCCTCATCTTACTCACGAACTCCTCCTGCTTCTTCTTACATCCAGATCGAGACCTCGTCCCGGAGACAATCTCTCTCAGTCAGCAACTTCTCATCCACCATAGCCTCGTCTCGTTGCTCCTGAGCGCTCAACAGACTCTCATCGGCCTCGTTGTACATCGTTTGTAGGCTCTCAAAGGAGACTCGGAGAAAGAGGACCTCCGCGAGGAGAATTCGTTGTCCTGTAGTTCGCGAAGGCCATCGAACTCTCATCGATCGCTAGCCTCTCGATCTCCAAGCAGAGCCGCTCCCTTCAAGCCCTAGTATTTTTTCTTTTTTTTTTGTTTTTATGCCATCTATGCAAAAAGCCCATGTGATGGCTCTTTGGGCAATTCAATTCATGAGGCGTGCCGCATCATCCAATTGCTTCAAATGTATTTTCGCCCCCAGGATTCAAAACGGTGATCTAGGGATATTACCCAAAGCCTTAACCGCTGAATTAGTTGGTCGAGCGATGATCTTGGAATATTACCAAAAGCCTTAAATCGCCGAGCTAGATGGTTGAAGGCGATCTAGGGATATTACCCAAAGCCTTAACCATCGGATCAAAACAGTGATCTCGTACGGTGATCTAGGGATATTACCCAAAGCCTTAACCGCCGAATCAGTTGATCGAGCGGTGATCACGGAATATTACCAAAAGCCTTAAATCGCTGAGCTAGATTGTCGAAGGCAATCTAGGGATATTACCCAAAGCCTTAACCATCGGATCAAAACAGTGATCTCGTACGGTGATCTAAGGATATTACCCAAAGCCTTAACCGCCGAATCAGTTGATCGAACGGTGATCACGGAATATTACCAAAAGCCTTAAATCGCTGAGCCAGATTGTCGAAGGCAATCTAGGGATATTACCCAAAGCCTTAACTGTCGGATCAAATGGTCGAAACAGTGATCTCGTGATATTACCGAAAGCCTTAATCACCGAACCAGATGGTCGAAGGCCTTAATCGCAGAATCAGATAATCGAACGCAAGGTATCATTTATGGTTCTTACATAAAAGAGAGAAAAATTTACCAAGATAACACGTTTATTTAATTATACTGAAATTTACATGAAACCCTTATGTTGAAATTAGGACTTTATGTCCTTCACTTATGGGCCACATTAAAGTCACATAACACATCTTAACATTATTAGTTACTACATATGTTATACTCCCTCCGTTTCACAATAAGTGTCGTTTTAGCACTTAAAATTTGTTTCATAATATGTGTCGTTTTAGTTTTTCAAAGTGATTTATTAGGGGTGAATAATGATAATTTTTATTAGAATGTGTATTTGTTGACTAAAGTTGTTCATTTATTGGTCAAAAAAATGTCATGAGTGATAAGATTAAGAAAAAGTTGTAAGTTTTAAAGTGAATGATTGCTTTTCTTAAAAACTGTGTTAAGAGCTAAAACGATACTTATTGTGAAACGGAGGGAGTATTAGATTATATCACATTACATTACTTGAGCCTACGCGCAGACTAGCAACCAAACTCTTTTACATCATAAGCCTACACTCAGGCGGAAACCCACGAGGAAAACGTTTAACATCAGTACAATAATTATAAATCATAAAGTTCCTCTGGACCCACCTAAGCCTCTGGGCCTTAACCGGGTCCAACCTCTGGGTGAACCAGCCCGCCCGCCCACGGGCCTGATCCACACATGCCCGATGCCCGGGCCAAACGCAGGCCCGGGCGACGAAATTCCTATACGAAGCAACAAACGGGGCCTTGGACCAATCCGTCTTGACAAGCCCGCCTCGCGTGGCCCATTGGTCGGCGCTCCAGAGGCTCGAGTAAAGCCTCATGGGCTGCGCCTTCGGGAAGGCGATGCCTTTGTGCTCCATGTTCTTGAACTCCCGGATCGGGACCCCGTCGACCGAGATCACGACCACCGAGGGGTTCCAGAGGATCGAGTACGTGTGGAAGTCCCTTGTCGGGTCGAACCAGAGTCGGAATTGTTGCTCGCGGTCGCCTTTGCCTTGTGTGTAGATGTTTGTGTGGAGTGTGTAGGGGTCTCCCGTTAAGTTGCCTAGGAATTCCATGTCTATTTCGTCTCGGTTGCTTGGGACTTCGGATGAAAGCTTAATACACAAACAACACAAACAAATTAAAAAATTAAAAAATATAGGGCTAGATCACGTGAGGATTGAGAGTTTCAGTGCCGCCGTGCCATTACCCCAAAAACTTTTTTTACGCTAAAGTGCACCTCCAATTAGTATTATTTGTAATAATTTGTATGCTACATGTTGGGCTGTCCAAGAAAATGACAAAGTGCAAAATAGACAAAAATTGTTAGTCAACTGACTGATAATAATTTTTGTTGGAATTGGATTTACTGACCGATAATATTGTCATCTTTCACGCTATTATATCAACTCAAATTTTCGACCAAAAAAAAATATCAATTCAATTTTACGCTCATGTAAAATAATTTTTGTTCTGCTAATCTTTTCATTTTTTTTGGTCGGATATGCTAATCTTTTCATGGCCGATCCCTTTACAAAAACTCACAAGAATTTCATTCTAAAACGAATTGATGATAAGATATTATATGTTTAACTTATCATTTAATTAGGTGTCCGGGAACGTAGAATGCATGCTGCATGCGTTTAAAATAGTAAGGTGCGTGTATTTCGGGGGGATGTACTAGCTTACGTAATAAGCGGTGACGGTGCCGGCGGAGTTTCCGGGAACGAGCTTCATCTGAATATCAATCTTTCCGAACAAGTACTTGTTCTTAGACTGGAAGCCGGAGCCCGAGACGGTGTCCAGCGTGAGGGTGAGGACGCTGCCGTCGGCGGTGACGATCTTGGCGCGGGGCCCGCCCCAAGTCAAGCTCATTTCTTGGTTGAAATTTCCGGCCACCAGAGTGAATGCACAGATCAGTGACAAAAACAGGGTTGCATGTACCATCATTTTGTTAGGGAACTGATTAGCGAATTACTCTTGTTTTATGGGGGCCGGGGGTTTGTGAAAATTTTGTAGTTTTGGGGATTGGTTTCAGCTTGTGGCTGAGAATTGGGAGTCACTGAAGGATTTATATATGAAGGGTGGGTGGATTGAATCGGGGAGATTTTGTGATGGCGGGCGGAGGACACGTGGCGGTCTGAAAGAAGCCTGGGTTCAGCAAAATCATGCAGATTGGACAGGCAGATGGAGTGAGAGTATAGACTAGAGAGTCGAGTGATTAGTACGTCTTCCCTTCCATAATACCCCTCCGTTCAGTCATATTTTCATTTTGGGTGTCCTAAGATTTTTTCTCATTTTCATACTTGTTGTCCATCTCTCCTCTCCTTTTATCATATTATCCTCATAAAATCTCACATTTTTTATCACTTTCTAATCTTCTTTACCATATTATCCTCGTTAAACTTTTCAAATCACCCTTTTTTATCTCTCTCCCCTCTTTTCTACACTTTCTTAAATATTGTGCTCATTCTCAAATGGGACTTATATTTAGGGACGGAAAAAGTATTATTGCCTTGCCGATGAAGATCTTTAATTTGTCTCATTTACGTGTCCTTTCAATTTGATTGAGGGACATGCAAATAGAACGTATGTAAATGGGATAGAGGATTCGAACCGTAATACTCCTGCTTCTGTTTGTCTCAAAAAATTTCCTTTTTATCTATTTATTTTACACTTTTATTCTTATTTAATCTTATATATTATCTTTATTGTCCAACTTTCTATCAATTTTATTATTTTTTCCTATAAAAATACAAAGTTATCCCTATGAAATCTTATATATTACCCTTAATTATCCACTTTTTTTAATCAACTATATCAATTTTTAAACTTTTTTACCTCTGTAATTTTACAAATTTACCATACATATTACCCTAATTATTGAATTTTTATTAATTATATTACACAGTGGCAACCGTATTTTATGGACAAACAATATTGGACTATGGAATAAGGTTTGATTAACATTGAATATTACTTAAACTATTGATTAAAAAATGTTATTTGAGAATTTAATATCAGTATATTTAGAGAATGTATATTAGAATGTCTTCATCACTTTTGATATCTTTTTTTTAAGATTAGAAAAGAAGATGGAAGATATAAGAGGGCTTATGTTCATTTTTATATTAACGGTCTTTTAACATAAATATTTTTAGGATAAGTTTTTCGATTTTGACAATTAAAATTAAAATTCTACTAAATTAAATAAATTAAAATAATAAACATTGTACTTATCCTATGTTCTTTGGATATAGATTAGAAAATATGTTATATTACAATGAGGTGACTCAAATTAGTGGTTGATGAATCATAACATTGATATAGACTAAATTTGTTTTATTTTTGCTTACGTTCCTGTGGTTGAAAACATAACAGATCTTTATATTATTATACTCCCTTCGTCCCTAAATATAAGGGATATTTTCTGTTTTGGACGTCCTAAAATATAAGGGACATTTCCATTTTTGGAAAAACAAATTTACCACATTACCCTCACCAAATCATTCAAATTATATCTTTTTTATCCCTATCTCCTATCATTTTACTTCATTAACCTTCCCAAATCATTTAAATTACTCCTTTTTTATCGTTCTCTCATCTTCTTTTACTATATTACCCTCATCAAATCATTCAAATTACACCTTTTTCTTTTTTTTTCCTCTCCTTTTACCATATTAACCTCACTATAATTCTAAATTACCCACTTTCAACCTTTCCTTAAAAATTGTGCCCAAAGCCCAAATATATCTTACATTTCGGGACGGAGGGAGTAATAAAGACATGAGAATTTTAATTTGTTTCACTCGTATACATTAATAATGTCTACGGACAATAAAAGAAAGTTTTATTAAAGGTCATAAGTTCAAATACATTACACGATAGGTTTGATGACATAGTACGTGCATGAACTTCGTTGGACTCCGATCCGGTCCTGTTGGACCTCATCCACAAAAATACTCTAGGATAGTTTTTATTTCGTTGAAGCTATCCTAATCTCTTTCCTATATATAAAAAAAAATAGTACATGCATGAATTGTTTGTCCCATGTCAAGAGACTCCAACCATTAAATTAAGACTTATGGTGCGCATGCATCGATCGACAACAAATTCAAGACGCATTAACATATATAAAACACGACCCGATTCCAACTTTTAAAGTAGGAATAACCTCTTAAGACCGATCACGCACAAAAACGTTAAGTTGCCTAATCTCCTCCTTATAATTTTTGGCATGAAGGGTATGGGTTATAACTTATAACGCTACCTTATAACTCAAGAAGGTTCATACTTTTGGCATGAGGGATATGAATTAGAGTCATTAGACCTACCTTGAATTTTTGTGTGCGCTATACAAGAGGCGTAATATATGTCAATTTGTTGATTAAAAATTGTGGTTTATGTATTGAAATTAAAATATAGTGATGAAGGGGAACGTGGTTTTGCATTATTGCTAGTTTGGATTTAGCTTGGATCGGTGCTAAATTGGAAGGTAGTGTGTAGACAGATGAGGATGGATACACAATTCTGCATGTTTGGACAGATGCAGGAGTATAAG
Source organism: Polygonum maritimum (assembly GCA_963924305.1). Lineage (NCBI taxonomy): Eukaryota > Viridiplantae > Streptophyta > Magnoliopsida > Caryophyllales > Polygonaceae > Polygonum > Polygonum maritimum. Next base: position 37,723,669 of record OZ002732.1, on the reverse strand, counting down.
GGGGCGTTCAATGTTCACCTTCATCTTCTTCCATACATGTATATTCCTGAATCAATTACAGAAGGCTGCCAGCTGATCCACCCCATCTACAGGCTGTTTTTCTTTTCTCATTTATCTTGTTTTTTTTTGTAAAAACATTATATTTAATCAACGCATGCATGACGAAATGTTAAGGTCTTAAAGTCCGGTAAAGATCCTCTATCCCACTTACATGTTCCATTTGTACATCCCTTCAATTTTATTGGTGAATATAAATTATTTTATTAAAATAAAAGAATTTTTTAATTAATTTTGTTATATATGGACCAATAAAATTTTAGGGACATGCAAATGAGACAGAGGATCCGGACCGCTTAAAGTCGGTAGATATCTGACGTGGGATTCACGTATCGATCCATGCGCATATGTACTATAGGTCTGACACATAAAGTACATGGAGTTCTACGCCAAAATCAATTGACAACAAGCAGAGTTCATATCTCATGTATTTATATGATGGAGATTTTATCCGACCAAAAAAATATGATGAACATGATACCGCTCAATTTTCAATATGGGAAGAATTTATCTCTTTCACGCATCCTCTCAAGTGCAATTACCTAGTCCAGCAATATCTCAGTTACATTTGGTGTTTCATGCCTTAAGGCATATTAGCTCGTTAATGAAATCATTATTATATTATAAATATTACCCGACTAGCTAGTGAAGAAAAGCTAGGTTTATTTCGACCGAAAAAAAAGAAGAAAAGCTAGGTTTATCTGATCCATATTTTATTTGTCAAACGTTTCACCATTCTTCAAGACTTCAACCACTAATTATTCGCGGTGCATTTTAACGACCTATTCATCCGCAAAATCATATTTCTCCCTCTTCTAGTGAAACCTTAGCAATGATAATTTATCATGCGGTTAAGTTTTAAAGGGTAGCATTTTAAAAAAAAAATGTTTCGACGCTCATAGTCTACCTGTGTCCTGAGCCGACTAAGTGGGCAGCTGAGGGAAGGGGGCATCATGGACCTCCGAAAAGTAAAAGCCCCATCTTTAATAAAACGATAATTCTTAAATAGGCTCGTTAAGGTAAAAGAAACCGGTTAAATATCTGATTAGAAAACATATATTCATTTTCAATTAAATGAGTTAGAGTTGCTATTTGGGTCAATAACTTTATGTGTTATTTGGGTCAATAATTTTATTTAATCTTAGATCTATTAGAGCATTTCCAACAAATTCCCCATATACATTGATATATGTTTTTTTGGAGAATTTTGTGCTGTTTTTTATCCAACAATTTCTCTATTCAATTCTCTAAAATAGAGATAGAGATGGAGAAAGGATGTAGTTTCCCTATATTTTGGGAATCTCCATTTCAATTTGGAGAATGTATTAATGACAAATCATGTCATGTGAACTTATCATTGGTCAAAGTACCGTTTTAGAAAATATTTTTTATATATATTATATAGTAAAACTAATAAATCCATCATTCTCTAAAATGAAGAATTTGTTGGAGTTAAAGTGATTATTTTTGGAAAAAATGGCTATTAATGCTCTATTCTAAAAAAAATTATAGAAAAATTATTGGAGATGCTCTTAAATATTCAAATCCCTTAAATTTCAGTCTAAGATCCCCTAAATTGTAGATATGAACCGGCTTGAGCCCTCCAAACCAAAGTTCTCAGATGACTCACGTGACCAAATACGTACACCCCCACCGCCTTTGTCTACATAGGTGCTCAATTCGCTGCCTTTATAGAAATTAGAAAGACGACTTCGAATTCAATCCCATTTGGCCATTTGCTCTCCTTTCAGTGTGCCGATGCATGAAAAACGGATTCGGACCTTAAATAATAAAAGGCCTGTATTTTTGGGCCGTGATAACCATGATATGCGCTTAGTCCAATACAAATACGTCGTGTAATGGATATTGGCCCAACATTTAACGATGGGAATACAGCCATGACGGAGGTCCGGTCTGTGTCTTTTGGGTCGTTTTTTGGCGCATTCTAGGTTTGGAATACCCCCGCCCTGACCCCCTAGATCCTGCTTTGGCGGGAGTCCCTGGGTATATGTTGTTGTTGTGAATACAGAGCCATGACGGTCTGAACCTCAAGAGTTGGTTTAGTGGAGTAAGACAAAGTATAAGTTTGACAGGTTGCAAACTCGATCTCCCACTAGTTTCCTCAAAGTGAGATATATACAAGTCCCTTATAAGAATTCTCTAAACCTTTGGTCTTACATGTCCTTAAACTGGGCATCATTGCTCATCCTAATATTTTTTTGAACAAAAAAACAACTATAACGGTTTGAAAGACTATCTTTAAGGAGTTATTTGCTTTACCATTTTTATTTTGTTTCTGGTAAAAGAGAGTCATAAAGTCGAAGTAGTGATTTCTGAATAATATACTCTTGAGTTTAACCACTTGACTAAATATCTAAGGGTTTTATTACTAGGGAAGTCCTTTTTCAACTCCAATTTTGCTTTCTGGACTCGGTCTAATATTACTTGCTCGAGTTTCATGCATGACAAGATTGTTGGGCGTTTTGCTATTTTATTATGGTGGATTTGGAGATGGCGTAACCTGTTTGTGTTTCAGCAGGAATCTTTTGATGGAAAGCGGGCTTCCTGGGTGATATCCTATTCTCGGGAGTATAACTCGGTTATCTCTCGGTCATCCTTATCGGCGGAGCCACGGCGCGTGGAGTAGATAAAGGTCGCGTGGTCCACTCCTAGAGAGGGGTGGATGAAGCTTAACATAGATGGGTCGGTCAAGGATGGTGGATTAGTTGTTGCAGCTGGTGTCATCTGTGATCATGAGGCTAAGTGGCAGGTAGGTTTTGTCCATAATTTGGGAATCTGTACGTTTCCGATGGCAGGAGTTTGGGGAGTTGTTCAGGGTTTACAACTCGCTTGGAGGAAGGGCTACAGGAGGGTTTCTCTCGAAGTGGACTCTCGGAGTTGGTGATTCTTCTTCTGGGGCGATCTGTGGAGAGTAGCCATCCTTTAGCTAGCTTGGTACATAGGTGCCAAAGCTTAATTCATAGGAATTGGGATGTCCGATTCCGTCGTAAGTATAGAGAAGCGAATAGTGTAGCAGACTTTCTTGCTTCTTTTGCTTTTGTTTTTCCTATTGGTTTTCACGTATTGCTTGACCCTCCCGAGGGTGTTAGTTCTTTTCTGTTTGATGATGTTAGGGGTCGGCCTATTCTCCGCTTGCATACTACTTAACCCATTTTTGCTTAATTAATAAAATGTCACTTGAGAGCACGGAGACTACCGCCACTCCTTCGACTGAAAAAATATATATCTAGAGAAGAAGTTCCATACATTACATCGTGGCATTTAAATCATAATGTGCATATCAAATTTAAAAAAGGCTAAATAGCTGAAAACCACCCCTATAATATGCTACATTCCCAGTAACTACCCCTTTAAAGCGATATTCCTGAGAATCACCCCTTTAACCAGCTCCGTTAATGAAGCACCACCCCTCGTCACCTTTCCGTCTGAATCCGTTAGAAATTACTGACCTGGCATGTTTTTTATGTGTATTTTAGTAGTTTCGCTTATGTGGCATACACATGTTGGACATCTCATCTAGTTCATTTACCCATTTCATTTAATTTCACCAAATTAGGTCAAAATTGACATAAATTGGTCAAAATTGACACCACCTAAATTAGGTCAAAATTGGTCAACACCCTCCCCCACTCATTAGGTGTCTCCACCGCCAAGGACCCCTGCTCAACCCCGTCTCCCTCCACCTCTCCCACTGCCCCGTCCTTGCCGTCCACCTCCCCCTGAGCTCGCCTCCTCCTCCACTACCCTGGGCGTCTCCATCTCCAACACCAACCTCACCGGCTTCCTCCCCAAATCCTGGCACCACACTGCCACCAATCCGAGACTCCCGGCCTCCTCCGACTCCGGCGACAGAGAGCGGTCAAGTTCAAGGTGGTCCTCGTAGTCGGCGATCTGGACGAACCAGTGGAGCACGGCGGGGAAGCTGTGAGGGGTCCCCGGCACCTTGAGAGCGGATCGATTGAGCTTCAGGTGGACGGCCGAGTGTTTGGAGGAAGCGTCGGCGGAGTTTGACGGCCGACCATGGCCAAAGTTGACGAAGGATCTACCGCCAGATCTACCGTCCTCCATTCATGCCTGTCGCTAGATCTACCGCCGAGCCCATCGCTGCCGCCAACAGAACCGCCCGTGGATGCCGGAGCGAGCGCTGAGCAGAGGGGGCGGAGCGAAGGGCGGAAAGGGGTCGTCGCCGGCCGGTCTGGGCAGAATGAGGCTGTCGGAGCGTGGGGTACGCAGAGAGGAAAGGGAAGGGAAGGGTAGGGTTGAGTGGTTGGGTTGGTTTTTGGGATTTTTTTTATTTGTAAAAAATTGGGATTTTAATTGGGAGTTAAAAATATAGAATAAATCGAAAACTTTGCCACATCATACGCCATGTAAGCAGGAATAAAAAAAATTATGTAAAACAAGTGCCAAGTCAGACTCCACTAACGGATTCAGACGGAAAGGTAATGAGGGGTGGTGCTTCATTAACGGAGCTAGTTAAAGGGGTGGTTCTCAGGAATATCGCTTTAAAGGGGTGGTTACTAGGAATGTAGCATATTATAGGGGTGGTTTTCAGCTATTTAGCCTTTAAAAAATGACAATGATAGTTTGTAAGGTTTTTCCTTGTGCTCCAAACGATAGTTTGTAACTTGAGTCCGTGGTCAATACTTTTTTAGATCGAGTGTGAATGCATCGAATAAGAATCCATGTTCAATGCCATAACAATAGCTTACATGTCACATATACACAATACTTCTTTCTTTTGATCGGAGATATACACAATACTTCGATTGCTCATGAGTGGTTCAGTATCAATCAAGTGGTTGGACGACTACATATCTAATAATCTAAATTAATGATGAATAGACAAAGAATGCCTAGCCTCTAGATTTTAAAACATTAGCCCCTAAAGTGATGGCAACAAGCTAACAAGTATTTAACATAATAGCGATTGGGTATTTGGGTTCTTTAATTAATTGGTCTGGTGTTGACTTGTCGGATCTCGATTGATTCAACGAATCTGAGTCAATATATATTGCCCTAAGATTGGTCAAATTGATGTGATTTTAGCTCGGTTTGTTTCGGTTTTAAACTGATGAACAATCCTACGAGTACTTAGTTGTCTCATTGTGTCGAGGAGTGGTGAAATATAAGATAAGATCCGCCCCAATGGACATAGCTCAGTTGGTATTGGGCAGCAGATTGTGGACAAGATCAATTAAGATCCATTGTCCACATGGATCAGTTAGGAGAAATCCATTACGGTTTGCAGGTTGTAATCGTGCAAAATACAATTTGTTACTTTATTTGGTAGGAAAACAGTAAAATAAAACTTGCAACTAATATTATCCCGTCATGGAGAAAACTAGTGATCTAGAAGAGGTCCTACAACATTAAAATTCTAGTTGGCCGTTGGAGCTTTCATCAACTACACGCAAATCATAATGGATCTTAATTAATTGAGTGATGTGGATTTGCTCATGCAAATATTTCATTATATCAGTGATTATCCTCATCCTAGGGGCAAAACTTTTCACGTGAATATGTTGGTGTGTATGTTAGTATAACAATATGTATAAAAAAATATTTCAATTTTAACTCTTGTTATGATTTCAATCTCATATGATTAATATGACAAAAGGATTTGTTTGCAAATGAGAAAAAAGTATAGTTTTAAATTTTATAATTAAAAAATATATTTGTAAAGTAAGTGATCTAAATACTAACTTATTTATTTATAAAATGAAAATTTAAAAATAATAATATATCACTGGTTTAAAAAAGTACATGTTAATATTTTGTGACGATACAAGAATATGTTTGTTATACTACATTATTATATCAATGAGTTATTAGGAAACACTCTAACCCTATGCTATAAATATATGATTTTTTGATTTATTTTTTCCAATACTAATTATATAGGGATTTTTCTGAACATAGTTAATGAGAGCAATAAACGGTGACAAAGCCCAATCTTAATGTATACTAGCGTGATTTCTCGTGCTATGCACAAATCATTAATATTTTTTTTTATTATTTTTCTAGTTTAATTTATTATTTATTTAATTTCTAGACAACAATTGCCAAACATTCTAAATGTTTTCATCAAATAGTTTGCTATTTTTTCACATGAATGTTGTGTTTTATAATGTTATATGTTTGTTATTTTTTTAATTGTTTAAACTAATATTAATATATAATAGATATAATATATTTTTATAAATTAAGAAAAATATGAAGATTTCTATTTTCTTAGGACAACGATGAAGAATTTCAATTTTTATATACATCATCTTTTTAATTTTCAATTAATATCTAACAAATTTAGCATGAAAACTCTCATTCTACATAAATGCATTATGCATTTGTATATGTATGAAATTTGTCCATTTTTTTTTATACTTGCGTTAGTTTTAAATTAATTTGATATTAAAAGTATCTAACATACTTGTATGGCATATCTTAGACCCCTATAATAAAAAATACTACTATAATATTATACAGAAAAAATATAATGATAAATATTAAAAATGAATATAAATAGTCAATGTATCATATTATAAAGCTACATTTATAGTGATGAAAATAAAGCTAATTCCCGAGTATAATTTTGAAAAGCTAGTAATTAATGTCACCACTATCATGTTAAAATACAAACAACTTATTTGTAAAACTATATATTATTAGATATTTTTATAGTATTTAAATATCATAAAATGCTAAAATTATTTCATTATAAATTAGTCATACTTTATTATTGGCAAATTAATAACCATAACCTATGGATTGATTAAGTGAGATTTTAAGATATTAAGTGAGATTTTCTATAGCTGAAAAAAGAAGAGTTGAACCCATGACCTATGGATTGATTAATAACCATAATTAACACCATGCTATATTAGAATTTTTGTCTTTGTTCTTCATAATGTAAATTATATAAGTAATGTGACAACCTTAAGTGAGATTTTCTATAGTTGAAAAAAGAAGAGTTGAACCCATGATCTATGGATTGATTAATAACCATAATGACCACCATGCTATATTAGAATTTTTGTCTTTATTCTTCATAATGTAAATTATATAAGTAATGTGACAACCATAATTAATGAAGACAATAAATGGAGACACCACCTAAGTTTATAAAATATATATATATATATATAAATGAGTAAGATATTAGAGTATATATAGTGGTTGGCTAAAAAATTTGGTCATTCAAATATTAACTAAATTACGATCAGATCACCATTCCCTTTCTTTCATATGATAATTATTATTGTGATATTTATTAGAAAATATCTGCTTCTCCTCAGCATTCAAGGCTCTTATCGATCTAGGAACAATCTCACCAGTTATGACATCCTTCATTATTATCTCCTTTGGACCATTGGCACTTACTATGTCTCATAAGTTCAAACCCTGAAATTTGATGAAAGTTTCCATCTTCTTCTTCCACCAATTGAACTTCTCACCTTCGAAGAGTGGGGGACGCATCATCAAGTGTGCTTGTCTATTCCCTTCGTGACTGCTCATCTTTTCTTGCAAAATTCTAACATAAATCTAGAGCACATTAGACTATAATACAAATTGTTGGATCAACGTATTAGAATACAAACCAATGACCATGATCCTTGGGGATCAAAGAACTGGACAACAGAAGCAAACAGGAAACCAGTAGCAAACTGAGTACCGTACTGATCCTTAGCAGGCCAGGATTAATCTATCACAAAACGAAAACAACACAAACAAGAAGCACAATATTTAAAGAGAAAACCCAAAGCAAGCAACTAATCACTTTAGTAAAACCTCTACCTTCCTTAGAAGGATTTTTCAATGACCTACTTACTTTTATTGATTATCACAAACTACAACGACAAGTTAAGATACCGATGTAAACTAGACTCCTCCTAAAATACTCTCCTAACTTCTAACCCTTAAAATGTATAAACACCTCAAAGTAACCCACTTTACCTCAGAAACCTGACCTTTCAAGCTTCAATAGGCTCTAGTCCTTCTCCAGTATCAACAAGTACGTTTGTTGTCACTTGTCATTATTCCCTCGGATCCTGCACATCTTTGATCCTCTGAACAACAACAATGAAACTCTCCTCTTAAAACTCCAATGGCTGGTTAAGAAGTTTCCAAAACCCCTTAAAGTCGCCGCCGATGAAGCTCTCCTATGAACAACGACAATGAAGCTCTCCTCTTAGATTTCCAATGATTGTTTAAGAAGCTTCCCAAACCCCTCAAAGTCGCCGTCTTTTTTCTCCATACGAAGTCTCATTTTCTCTCTAGTAGAAGCACTCCAAGCGGGAACTTTCCAACTCTAGAAAAAACCCTAAACTCTATCCCAACCCGATTAGGTCTGATATGATATTATTTTCTTGCCATAAAATAATATCTTTTCACCTAATAATCAGTTATACACAGATTTACACAATTAAATCTTACACATGATCGATCTTCTATCCTATCTTCTAGATTCCCAGGGCTCCAAGTAATGTCCAAAGCCATAAGATTTTATTCCCATAATTATTATCATTCTTGTAAAGATAATAAGAACTTTATCTCCCTGTAAACTCACACGTCCCTAAGATAAGGAAACTCTTCCTTTCCTTAAATCCACCTCTTTCACGTTATCTCTTTCTTCTCTTGTTCTCTGTTTCTCTTGATCCATCACACCCCTTTTCTCCTAAAATATTTTGGTTAAACTCAAACCATTAAACCTTATGGTGTTTATCATCATCAAAACTCATAAAACTGATCCCGATTGATCACTTGACTGTCTGACTGATCGATACTAAGGGAACGTCGGTCCAACCGAAATAAAATTCTAAAGTAAAAAGGTACAAAAGGTGGTTTTTAACGTGATGTGAGAAGGACGTGATGATTTATACATGCAAGGCAACGTAGTCCACACGCTACAATCTTTGCCATCACTGTGGCCGGCCTGGTAGATGAGCCTTAGCCGTAACTAATTAAATATATACAACACTAGATCAGTAGATCGTACCTCTAGTAATTAAGTGGGCCAATCTATCTATATCGATCTTATGCTATTTAAAATAATTTTAATCTGGTTGAAACTTGCTATTTTTATTTATGACTTGCATGTGGTTAATTCGTATCTAACTTAGCCAAGGAACGACGTGCATACTTTAAACACCTCTTATATATATATATATATATTTACAGAAATAAAACATTAATTTCATATAATACTATATGCTATATAAATACATACGATGGCTTGTTTGCTAACTGATCCACAAAGCTAGCTAGATTTGAAGAGAGATCATACATACCCAAATGGAAGGCGAAGACGATAAAAGAGAGATGAAGGAGAGGAAAAGAGAGCTTGTGTTGAGGTTCATTGCAATTTGCCTTCTTTTGTTGACAGCTTGTTTGATAAGAACAAACTCTGAGACCAAAGTTATCTTCGATGTTTTGGAGAAGAAGGCTACTTTTCAGAGTATTTACATATTTGTGTAAGTTAATTACTTTTTATATATTGTCCTCCTTTATTAATGCTATCGCTCTATATCTATGTACGTTTGTACTATCTTCTTCTTCTTCGTGTAATTAATTAATTAAATTAAATTAGGTTAAGGAAGGATGTAATAGTATAATTTATGCATGCATGAATCATGTATAATTAATGGTGTGCAGAATTGAACTCTACGTGGTGTGTGTGGCTGCCGGGTACAACTTCCTTCAAATGACGAGGTGTTGGTTCATGTCGTCTGAGGAAAAACTTGCAAGTTTGACGTCTTTTAAGCACCTTCTATTGGCGACAACCTTCTTGTTGGATCAGGTAATTTTTTAAGATCGACCGATAAAGCTTTGGTTTTGACAAAATTTCGTAGGTTAATTGTAAAAGTAATCCTAAGCATTGAAGTTTGAATTGTGGCAAGGTTCTTCCAATCAGTGGGTAGTATTTTTTTTTTTTTTTGGTCCATTGAAAGCATTTAGATCGGCCTATATCAATCACAAAATCGCATATAAAGTTTAGATAGGGCACGGAGACTTAATAAGTTTAGATAGCGCATATAAAGCATTTAGATAGCGCTCTTAAAATGGATAATTAATAGTAGCTGATATTAGTAGACATATGCAAGCTAGCTAATTGAATATATGCTGATTAGAGCTAATTGTTATTTAAACTATTTTATCCAATTTTGTTTCCAATTGTGCCCTCATGCAATTAAGTCGCATTACATGAAATTAATAAGGATAAAAATTTTAGTCCAATTCTGACTTTTCTTTAAAAAATTGCATAAGGTTGAAATGAAAAACATTTCGCCACCGGATTGAAGGAGTGCTACTTACTCTTGATCAATAATTTTTATGTGCCCGTCTAGTTTAGTATTATAATAAATCAATCAGAAGAGTTATCATGTATTGAAAACTAGCTAGTGTGAAAAAATTAAAATTAAAATAGCTACTATGTTAGTATTTTAGGTTACTCTAGTTCTTATTCTCAATTAATTTCAGGATAGAATATCGCATGGGCAAATTCTTAGTCTGCCCATGCCACCGACGGCTGGCGTAATTAATTAGAATGATACTTGAGCGGTTGAGCCCATTATCTATCTCTAGTTCTCCTTAGCCAATTCATTTATTCTTGAGGGGCATATGTTAAAACTCACACATAAGACTTACCGCAAAACATATATGTGCTTTTATAAAACCTTCTCTAAGTTTACCTACCTTTATTATCATGATAAAAAGTATAAGAAATGCGTGCGCGCCTATGTTATTGAAAATTTCGTTAATCGATTCAGTACATATTTCTGACTTCACATGAAAATAAATTATCGTTCTGTAATTCATAGACGATCGATAAAGTTTAGAACTAAAATACCATGCATAATACTTACTATTCAAATAATATTTCTATGTTTTTTTACGCATTCAAAAACAAAACAAAAAATGTACCGGTATACAGAGAATCGAGAGATACAGTATCTCGTAATAATTTGGCTCATCCCAAATTGGGAATCTGAAATTGATTCTTGTCTCTATCCCGTTCCTCCCCACGAGTTCAATGTGACTCACCCCATGTGGCCCATTGGGGACTAGTCATGGCAAGTTGTAACTTACACGACAAAATTTTTATTTTAAATTGTCGGCACATACTAGGCCCACCCCCTAATTCGTTAAATTAGGATCGAGTGATCATTATCATATGCAAAAATTATAAAGCCTCTAAGATAGAGATAGTTGAATTCTCATTAGCGTTATCATTCTTCGTTAATTAGTATATATATCTTATAGAGACCTAAGAGCCACAATCTTAGACCCATATAAAGAGATGAGAAACGAAATTTATATTCATCCTACTCAGGGACGGACGGAGGGTTGGGATGGGTTGGGGTGTGCTACAACCCACCCTAAAATAATAGAAACAAATTATTAGTAGTAATTAACAAGAAGAATTTCTAGCTCTTATGGTATAAGTATTGCTACATAATAGTGAGGTCAAGGGTTCAATTCTCTCTTGCTATAATTTTTTATTTTATTTTAGCCCACCCTGTTTTCCATTCCTGCCTCCCGTCCCTGATCCGAATGCTATATATATTCAATTTGACTGTTTTATTTACGGAACATTATATACATAAATATACAATGTATCAAAGCACATGTGATTTTAATACATCTTGCCCTTATAACAACGTCTTTTTCAGGTGGTGGTGTATATAGTATTTGCAACGAACGCAGCATCAACAACGGCATCGTTTTTTGCCTTGACAGGAAACGAGAGCATGCAATGGCAGAAAGTGTGCAACATGTACACTAGGTTTTGCTACCAAGTTGGTGCATACCTCGTTTTAGGATTTGTTGCAACCCTTGTTCTTGCTTACATCTCTTCTCTTTCTGCTCTCTTTCTCTTTCGACTTTACTCTCCTTCTCATTTTCTCCATCTCAAAAGAGTCAACCCCTTTTAAGTTCTCGACGAAGTTATGTTATTTTTAGAGCTAGTAATTCTATATAGTATTTGGCATGAGATTGGAATCAGGAATCAGATAAAATAAAATGAGTTATTCCCTTATGTTCGTGTTTGATATGAACTTGGAATAAGTAGCTTCTTGTCAATAGTGTTTGATACATCAGTGTTGAACAACGAAATATGGTTTTTATATAATATGTAATTCTAATAAAATTGTACGTGTATTTGCGTTACTTTACTCTAATAAAGGGTTTAGTTGCGATGTCATTGTGTGTAGGTAAGTGTCTACGTATGTATTTATACTTGATTTTGATTCTTAACCACTATAATTATGTTGTCCATTGTACGCATCTATATATATATATATATAAAAGTTAGGTGGTGTTCCCGTTAAATATAATGCTCCATTTAGTGTACATTGCAATCTTCTCTATATAATAAACACTATGTAATTATGATCAAACAAACCACAATAGCATAGTGGTAAAGTCTTTCTCTAATTACCCAAAGGTTTGGGGTTCAAACCTCTCTAGCAACATTTTTGTGTTGTTGCATATTTTCTTAATGTGTATTTTTTTTAACGCAGATTATAAAATATGTGAATACCATAAATCATAAAATATGTGGATTTTTTTTAATGTAAATCGCAAAATATATTTATACCCTAAATCATAAAATATGTGTATTTTTTTAAACGTGTTTTGTGTATATTTGTTGTACTATTTGTATATATGATTCAAGTATATAAATAAATCAATAATTGTTTTTAACATAAATCACAAAATATGTTTATACCCTAAATCATAAAATATGTGTATTTTTTTAAATGTGTTATGTGGGTATTTGTTGTGTATATATGATGTTTTCTTAATGTGTATTTTTTTCACGTAAATAAAAAAATATGTGAATACCATAAATCATAAAATATTTGTATTTTTTTAACAAAAGTCACAAAATGTATTTATATCCTAAATCATAAACTATGGGTATTTTTTCTTTAAACTTCTATAGTTTTTCATGTATATAAAAATATTTTGCATAGCCAACAATATTATTTTAATCTTTCATATGCTTTCTATAGTTTTCTATATCTTTCATATGTACGTAATTGTATTTAGATGCAAATAAGGAGTGCTTCTCTCGCAAGTGAATAATATTTTCAATTGATTCATTTCTTATGGAATATTTATTTTATACTTAATATAATCTATTATATTTTATATTATTATGCCCTGGTCCATTTTTCACATTCATGCAATTTTATACAATTTTTCAATTAAAGTTGATTAATAAAGTTTCAAAATAGTTTTTAAACCCGTGCGTAGCACGGGTCATGAATTCTAGTAAATATAATGACTAGATTGGTAGAGATAATAAATTGACTACACTTTTGAGATGGTTGAGAAGTAAAACGACATGCAACTAACTGATCGATATTTGAAGAAATGCAATGCATTTTTATGATCCTCAACAATATTGCACCCAACTACTACGTGTTGGTTTGGAAGCCAATACTACTATTATGTAGTTTTCACGTGTTGAATTGGATTTCTTCCCCAATTGTTCACGCCTAATTAGTTAGGGTTTGCTCTAACCCATCAAAAAGCATGAAGTGGTGAGACTAGCTCCAAAGTAAATTTCTTATGGTATGTGGTTGTTTAGTATGCGGACATGAAGAATTAGGTATGAGTTTGAAAAATGGAAACCCGATATTTAGACCCGTTCGACATAGTTTTGTGTAGATTTTTAAAGGTTTTTATGATTGAAAACCTATTTAAACAGGTGTTTGGAAATTAGTTAAGATTTTTTGATAGGTTGGGATTTTAGTAGGGTTTTGACGAAGTTTGAAACGAACATGACCTTAGTGTTCCATTTGTGGGTTTTTAACAACCTTCACAATGCCGCCCTCGTTCATTGTCATGACTAAAAAACACCTCCCACTATTAAATCCTAATTCCAACCACAGTTTTTCAAGTTTGGATTTCCAATCACATATCAGTCTAATCCAATATCTCATCCCGTTCACATATTCAAAATTTATGCAAAATACTTCTTAAAGTAAATCCAATCTTCTACGGAGTATGACTTTCATTTATGATTGTACTTAAATGTGTCTGGTGTAAGATGTGAACGACGTACACTCTGTTTCTTTTGGCAGAGGAAGTTAGATGATGCAATACAAATTGAATAACGAGTAAGTTCACGAGTTACGACCCTAAATTCAAAAAAATAATAATAATCTGGGCTGGGCCTAGTTCTTGCTTTCGAAGCCCATATTAAACTTTCTATACTAACGAGGCCCAACGTTCACCTGGCGTCCGGAAAGCCCATGCAACAAAATTATAAATTCCGTATATGATCTTGGGCTTGTTCACTTTCAAGATGAAACAAGCCTAATTACTTTCCTTATAAAAAAAAGAAAAAGATGAAAGATGTTTTTGAGTAGAAATTTATTTTTTATGTGTATTGGTAAATGTAAAAAAGTAGAGAAAAACGCATGGATTTCGAGAGAAATGAAAGTAGTTTTTGGATAGAAAGATCTTTTGAGGAACAAATAGAACAAGACCCTTGTGTGCAACCTCAATTCTAAGGATTCTATGTCTATGAATTCATACGATCTTATTAATGAGGCATATTTCAGTTTTGAGTGATTTTATGTATTGTAAAATGACAAGATTGATATAAGTGGCTACTAAAATATTGATGCAAAGATAACATTTTAAAATTCCAAGATAAACAGCATACTACTTTTTCAACACTTATTACTCCAAATATATATGTTATATTTAGCTAGATTGTAAAAAATCTTACTCCCTCCAAATCTAAATAAGTGTGATTATAGTACTATAATTTTTATCCACTTTATATGTCATTTTAGGCTTTCAAAGACAATTGATTAGGAGTGAGGCGTGATAATTGTTATTGGAATGTTTGTTGTATCGAATAAGACTACGCATTCATTTATTGGTGCAAAAAGGAGATGGGTCATAAGATTGAGAAGCGTTTTAAAAGTATACCTTTAGTTGTTATTTTTCTTAAATTGAGTATAGAAAGCTAAAAAAACATTACTTATTTAAGATCGGATGGAGTATAATTTTTATTACTCGATCTAAGGATCTTGATCACAACAACATCAGTTCAATAGACAGAAGATGATAATCTCCTAGATGAGGCCCTCACACGGACAAGTCAAAATCAATACTGATGGGGTCGTGAAGGGCTATGGACAGGCCCGCCGGGCAGCAATGGCGGGAGTGATGCGTGATCATGATGGGTTATGGAGAGGCAGCTTCATCTATAAATTGGGTTCGTGCTCGGTCCCGAAGTTTGAGCTTTGGGGCATTCACAATGGGCTCAAGTTGGCATGGGATAGTGGGTCCCGGGAGGTGGTGTTAGAGTCGGACTCGACACTCGCGGTTAACTTGGTGCTCAAGCCTCCGGGCACCACTCATCTTCTTTTTAGCCCGGCAAAGGAGTGCCAAGGCTTCCTCACTCGAGATATGAACACTCGAGTGACTCATGTCCTTAGGGAAGCGAATGTGATCGCTGACCCCCTCGCTGGCTTTGCTTTCAATTTTCCCTCTGGTTGTCATTCCCTTGTTGAACCGCATAAGTGCATGCTTTCTTTGTTGTTGGACGAAGTTGGGGGTAGGGCTCTCTCCCCACGGATTGTTTGTTTGCCCTTTTTTGATTTATTAAAGGTTCATCCTTTTCTGACAAAAAAAAAAGTTCTATAGCACTTAACTTTGCAAAAATACACTCCATTACATATATTATAAGAGCAATAGAAGACTCAATTGTAAGCCCACAAAGTTCATAAACCAATATACATCAAATAAATAAAGTGATCCCACATCGTTCATAAGGTTTTGATTGCAAAAGCTACACAAGAAGAAACAATTTGAACCATATAGGTGAGGGACAGAATCATGCATCTAGCAATATGTTTTCCCTTTTGTTCTTTTCAAAAGGGTAAAACAATGCAAGCATAATTTCCTTCCCATGATACAACAAGAAGCGCCCCTCAAGATGATCATCATCATCATCCTTGAAGCATACATGATATATATTTGGCCGTGGCAAATGTAACATTCAAATGGTTAAAACTTCATTTTTACTCTTAATTCTCGGTGGAAAAGATCCTATTGAGAAGTGGCCAAGCCATTGGCAAGCCTCGCTCTGAGCTCCTTCCTTAGAATCTTTCCCGATGGAAGTTTCGGGATCGAATCAACGAAAAACACCCGGCTAATCCTCTTGTAGAACACCACCTGCGATCAATGACATATCGACAATTAGCTTAACCGTATCGGTTTCTCTAATTTATAGTCTGATGGCGTATATTTGTCTAGTGTGATGTTTCTCAAAAGCAAGAAACCTAATCTTTATCAAGATGAGGTAACTTGGATAAATAGAAAACACAATCTAGAGGGTTGTTGGCTGATTAGGACAGCAAAGATAGACATCATTGTTTTTGAATTTGATGTGACACCAATGTAGCTAAATTAACTTTAGGTTGTAGTTTACCCCTTTTTTATTGTTGTGGTAGGTGCACCAACACAAGACATCAAAACCATAAGAACCACTGAGAAACCCTACTTTTTATACTTTGGATCAACAATGGTGGAATTTGGACTAGTCAGGTCCAATAAGTCAGCATGAAAAAGTGGACCATTTTCACATTTAAAACTATTATTAGGTGATCATTCTTTTTAGGCTAAAAAAGTTGTATATACACAAGTTCCACTACTTACTTGCTTAGAGACGTATTGCTTAATGTCATCCTCAGTGATTTGAGTCCCATTCGATATCACAATGAACGCAATCGGAACTTCCCCTGCTGCCTCATCTTTCAACCTGTATCACAAAATCAATTAATTAATTTGCGTAATTATAAATCAAAAAGTGATTAATTAACAAAGGAGAGTTTTAAAATTGTAATTACCCAACAACGGCGGCATCAGAGATGTGGGGATGGTTAATCAAAAGCCCCTCAAGCTCAGCCGGAGCAACTTGAAAGCCCTTGTACTTGATCAGCTCCTTAAGCCGATCCACGATGAAGATCTCGTCGTTATCGTCCACCAATCCAATGTCGCCGGTGTGCAACCATCCTTGTTTGTCTATTGTGTTCTCTGTGGCCTTGGGGTCATTCAGATAGCCCTTCATGATCTGGTTGCCTCTAATGCAAATCTCTCCGGGCTGGTTTCTAGGCAAGGAGGCGCCCGTGTCTGGATCGACAATTTTGATTTCCGCGTTCCTGACCACGGTGCCACACGCACCTGACTTGACCTCCATTGGCTCCTTTGCGAATGCCAAGCACATTGCTAGCACTGGCCCTGCCTCTGTCATTCCGTATCCCTGCACGTTTTGCAATGTTGAAGTCAGGGGGGCCGATACTAATAATATGAAATTCTATTCTAAAACCCATTGACAATTGACCGTCATATTTAAAATGGAGAACCCTTAGTCACAATATTAAGTACCTGGCCAAGAACGGCGTTAGGGAGCTTGGCTTGAACAGCGTCCTCGAGCTCTTTGCCCATTGGGGCAGCTCCGGACATGACAAGACGAATGGAAGAGAGGTCATAGGAGCCGACATCTGGACACTTGACAAGGGCAAGAACGACCGGAGGCACAAAGGGAGCGATGGTCACTTTGTACTTCTGCACCAACTCCATCATCGTCTTGATTTCGAACTTAGGCATTATGAGGATCGCGGCTCCCACCCTCAACGCGCAAAGCAAAACCGAGTTGAGGGAGTAGATGTGGAATAGCGGTAGCACACATAGGATCACATCGTCCTTGTGGAAGTAGAGGTTCGGGTTCTCCCCGTCAACTTGTTGCGCCACACTTGTTACTAGTCCCTTATGACTTAGCATCACCCCTATGAAAATCCATACATTGCTACAAAGTTAGTGATATTCCACTTCTTCTTGGTTGACCGATTCGTTTTCAAATTAAATTTATAACATAATCATATTCGGTTGATCGATTGATTGATTGATGCATATGGGTCATAATCAAAGGGTTTGACTTTACAAGTTAGATCATTAAGAGCCATGTTAAGTGTTTTTGGCACCACCAAACCTATTGAGAGCCACCCAATCCATGATCAAGCGTTTGACTGGAATGATAATAGGTTTACCTAATCATCTACATGCCTTGAGATGTCTTGGCCTTATATAAGAGAAATTTATGACATGGATGTCTTATTTGGTGACCAAATGTGGGCCTTTTATTCGTTCTAAGTCCATTAATACACACCTAATTCTTACTGCCCATAAGAGCTGGCCTTAAGACATCTATCTATTCCTATTGCTTAATAAAGCTCACTCCATAAAAGCTTGAGCTTAAAGAGGGAAGACAATAAGCTATCAATACCATAACCACCTTGCAGAGACATGTGAGGATGACAGAGGCCACAGATGGATATATTCCTAACATGACTCCATATATGTGCAGTTTACCACAACCACAGTAAAAACAACGCTAAAGTGTCTATAGTCAAATCACGAATTCAATTTAATTTCATTTATTTACCCATCAAAACACTTTTACATCCTCTCATTTACTAATTTTTTTTGTTTTTTATAAATTTCTCAGCAGATTTTTATTTTTGAAAACTAAAATCCTAAATAAAAACTCATAAATACGTCATAAACTATTGATTCAATTTCAAATAAATATTATTTTTCAACAAATATTTTCACTTTGAGTGAAATAATCAGCATGATTATGCCTCCATTAAGTCCTAACTAGCAATCAATTAATGTTCCTTTATTAGATCAATCATTTTCCTCGTTACATAACTACAGTATAATTTTCCCCTCATTTACTAACTCCACCAATATATATAAATGAACATGTACGGAAATTCACCTTTGGGAAGGCCGGTGGTGCCAGAGGAGTACGGGAGAGCAACCACATCGTCCGGCGAGATCTCAACCTCCGGCATATCCTTCTCATCGGCGGCGATCAGCTCGGCGAACAACATACATCCATCAGCCACCGGCTCATCAACAACGACGACCTTGACGCCGTTCTCGGCGGCGTAACCGGTGACCTTCTCGGCGAACGCCGCCATGGTGACGATGACCTTGGCCTTGGAGGCCCTGGCCTGCTTCTCGATCTCGGCCGGCGTGCAGAGCGGGTTGGCGGTGGTGCTGACGGCGCCGATGAACGACGCGCCGAGGAAGGCGAACACGAACTCCGGACAGTTCTGGAGGCAGAGCATGATGACGTCGCCTTTGTTGATCCCGAGGAGGCGGTTGAGGCCGGCGGCCACGCGGCGTGACGTCAGCTCCACGTCGGCGTAGGTGTGGATCTTTCCGGTAGGGCCGTGGATTATGCACGGCCGGGAGGAGAACTCGGCGATTTGTTCGAAGCAGTAGGAGTGGAGGGGGAGGTGGTCCGGGATGTAGATCGATGGAAGCTTCGATTTGAAGATGATCTCGTCGTTAACGTTGTTCTGTTTGGCGATCTCCATTGTAGGATCTGATCGGATCGGATTTTTGCGTGTTGAGGTTTGGGGAGCTGTGAAATTGAAACGAAGTTTTTTGAATTCTCTGTTTTTGGTTTCTTCTCCCTGAGGAATTGGGTTGGGATTTGGTAGTGTATATAGAGGGAAGTTGGTAGGTGGTAGGGGGAGTTGGCGAGAAGGGCTTGGTTTGTAATTAAGCCGAAGTTCGAGGGTAGTTTGGGGGATCTAGTAGGCACGAATTTCAGGTTTTTCCAACTGAACGGCCAGTGGATGTACGCCACGTGGCGAGTGCTGTGATGTGGCAGTGTTCGGTTAAATGGTGCAGAGGCGCGGTGCGAGAAGGGGTCTTTGGCTGGGGTTGGTGAAACCGGATTGAAATTTTTTATAACTAAATTACGAATTAATCAAAAAACCTGCGTGTGAGATTTTATTTATTTATCTAAATAAAATAAATGTGAGAGTGTGAGACTAAAAATAAAAATGGTGGGAAGAAAAGTATAAGAAGGGTGGTAGGTGGGCCCGGGGGGGTTGTGGTGGTCACGTTTGACCGGAAGGGGCCACGTAGGATTTTACCTACCACGGAGGCTGCCAAGTGGGAGAGAGAAAGGGGTGGAAGGAGGAGGCGAGAGAGATGTCGTCGGAGGGGGAGTTGGTGAAGAGATGATTTCCGCCAAATGCTGCTTTCTTTTTCTTTTCTTTTCTTTTTCCTTTTTCTTGGTTTGCATTTTTGCGGGAAACGACGCCACTCCACCTACTTCAACAAGAAATGGGTGGGCCCGGGCTTTTTGGGTTGTTGCTGACGTGGGCCGCTCGTCATTACCGCGGAGTTGAACAAAACCGCTCACAAGGGATGAAGGTGTGGGCGCGCTCTTCGTTACTTAGCATGGAGAATGTCACACGTACATGCCATCACTATGTAATGTTCCGGTGTGCTTTACCCGTTCAATGGGAGTCACAAGTCACAGCAATGTAGCTGGCTCTAACCATTCAATGGCATTTTTATGAATATTTATCTCCGGTTTTGACTTGGGTCTAGGTCTGACCATTAAGTTAAAATCGAACACAGTCGAATCAAAACACAAATTATTTGAAAAATTCAAATCGGATCAAACATAATTGATTTTTTGGCTCGGTCTAATTTTTTTTCCCGACCAAACCGTGCTGAACTCTATTAGGGTCAATATGATATATAACACATTTCGATAAAATAATAAAATAACAACAGTTCAAAACAGACCCTTATGTAAGTATAAAGTGTTATTAATATCATAAATAAATTAATAATGATACAAACGTACTTATATAGACATAACTAATACAACTAGGAGAAAATCATCAATATATATTATAAAAACCGACCGTTTTCGAGCCACCACGTTGATTTTGGCCCCACTTGATTTTAATTTTTTTTTCAACTCATATAAATAATTACAACTTTATATCTTTTATTTTCCTTAATTATCTAATCCTCAAAATTATCTTAAGTCATACTATCTATCTTTAATTTTATCTCTCCTAAAAAAATCATCCTATAATTATGGCTCACTTTATAAATATTATTCAAACATACTAACGTCAATTCTATTTAGTGTGATCCTCGACCAAAAAAAAATTCTATTTAATTAGTGTAATCAAAGGATACTAACGTCAACTCTTGAGTTTTTGCAATTTGGCCTGCTTGATTAACAATTTTATATGTTTTATTTTTCTTTACTATCTAATCTTTAATTTTATCTTTTTTCTTACCCATCTAATATCTATCTTTGGGGACATGCTATTTATCTTTAAAATTTCGTTAATTATCTAATCTTTAATTTTATCCTTTTTCTTAATCATCTAATATCTATATTTGAAACAATATTATCTATGTTTAAAGTTTTCTTCTATAAAATATACATATTAATTAACTTATCTTTTGAATTACCATTTTAATCTATTTATGCAAGATGTAATATAAGAAATTCGAATTTAGAAAAGAATTTAAAAATGGAAGCCCCTTTTTCTACAAAAATTATTATTTTTTATCTTTGATACTAAATCAATTTATATTTATTAACTTTTACTTAGATTACATATTATCATTTTCCTAATAACTTAGATTTTATCTCTCATAATTAAACAATTAATTTTTTTATGTGATTTTAATTAACCTAATTACATTCTATATTATTAATATATGTAAAAGACATTTTTTAAATTTTGATAAGGTATTCTATCCTTTTTTATATATTAGTTATCTTTTAAATCTCTTTATGTAAGAAATAATTTAAAAAATTTTAAAATAGAAGCCCTTTTTATAACAACAACAACAACAACAACAACAACAACATTTACCTAGGGGAACCCGCAACCGTAGGATCTGGGGGTCCAGGAATGGCAATCCAGACCTAGATGGAATACGCCCAAAAACAACCAAGAGTTACTAGATCACTTAACAAACTAACCCGAAAAGCCTAGCGACAACAAGACAAGTGTACACTAAAGCCTAGATGGAATGCGCCTTTTTTATAATTAAATTAATATTCTTATACTTAATATTCAATCAATTTATATTTATTATCTTTTACTTAACTTATATATTACCATTTTCATAATAACTTAGCTTATATCTTTCATAATAAAATAATTGTCGATTATTATATTTTATTTATTTCAATATATAAAGTCATTAGAATCATGTTGGAATCATTTTATATTTCTAAAATTTGATATTGTATTTTATTTTTTTTAATTAAATAACAAGTCATAGTAATTATATCTCATACTAATAAATTATAGTATTAAAATAAAAAATAAGGTCAAACCAAAATAATTAATTAAAACATCTCATTTTATATTATATTCACTTATAATATATGTCTCAAAATTATGATAATAGCGACAATGATATATATTAACCATTAGAGACAAATTTTAAAGGATGAAAAAGTAAGTAAATTTTAATTACTAAATTTATATAATTAAAATATGTTTTATATTTTTATAATCTCATATGTGCGGTATTGTAAATATGAAAAATATTAACATTTTCATAAGCTAAAAGTTTTATTAAATGTTTTTCACTTATTAATACCCTATTTATAATAAACATAATTTTAAAAAGTGAAGCGTGAGTCATTGTCGTGTATGGCACGACGGGTACAACTAGTATGATTTTATACTTACATAATGTTCTGTTTTGATAATAATAAGTTGTATACGTACATAAGGGAGTTAATATAAAATTCTATCCAACGTTTTAATTTCTTGGTGATATTGGAGTATTATTTTAATATTTTCGCAAAACCAAATATAGCGAAATATCATTTGTATTCTGATTTAACATCATTGATATGAATACCAGCCAAGTCCTATATATAAATATAATATAAGCTTTTACTTTGGAATGTAAACCGATTCTTACTCTCCCATATAGGGAAGAACGGTGTATTTATATAAGTCCATCAAGACATCAAGCCCAATTACTACTCGTGCTTGTCGAGTAAAGTCTATAAATTACCATAAGGTAATTAAATGTATGTATTAAAATTTGAAAAATCCGAGTACAGTATTTTTTGAAATGATGGTTAGTTGAAAAAGTCAATGGTGCCAACGAACATGCGCGCATGAGCATGAGGATCTTCAATACTGTATTATGCAAAACTATTTATATGCGTTCCGACTTTCGTTGTCTGGAACATTTATTAATTGTTAATCATCCAAGGCGAGATATAGATGCACGTTATTATTTTAAAATGATCAAATTAAACAATACTCCATTGTTAGACCGTATTACACAAGCAAATTAATAGATGTGAACTTCTTTATGTACGTCTTTCATGTATGTTACGTACTACGTACCGACGTTCGCTTGGTAATCAAACTCCGCAAGCTCAATGAAACCCTTTAAACTGACCAAGAACTACAATGTCATGGCCATAGTGCTAAGAAGCCTAGCAACTAGCTACATATCTTGAGTAAGGAAATCAATGTAGGCCATTAATGATGGGGAACGCCTGTGTAGACGTTGAACGAGGGACCGATTATCCGATTCCGACCCCACCACTGAAC
This sequence comes from Polygonum maritimum, assembly GCA_963924305.1. NCBI lineage: Eukaryota > Viridiplantae > Streptophyta > Magnoliopsida > Caryophyllales > Polygonaceae > Polygonum > Polygonum maritimum. The sequence goes on along the minus strand of OZ002732.1, from coordinate 37,700,132 downwards.
GAGTAAAGGACATAGATGAAGCGGGTTGCATACATAAATAAAGGCAAGGTGTCCCAAGACTCGACTATCTCGCACTGCTTCGCCAACTCCACATCGGCACATCACCATTCATTGCTTAATGCGGAGAACGAACTCCCCGAGCTATAATAACTCAACAGTTATTAATTTGCTATCTATGTTATAACGGTTTTTCTATTGTGTGCTCTAAGGGCACACTTTAAGCGTACTAAATATAGAAACTAAACCCCTATAATGGAAATAGTGAACCCGTCACAAAAAAGTTTAAAAAATCCAAAATTCAATATTTACCAAATCTTTCCGTTAATAGCTGCTTATAGTGTGCCCTAAGGGCACATTATAGAAAAATCGATGTTATAATATGTCCAACGAGGGAGGGTTGAACATGTGGCCATTTAGGGGTGTTAGCTGTTAAGGAGATTTTTACTTCATATTTCGAAAACAGACTTGTTGGTTTAAAACTAGTGGGATGAAAGTAATTAGCCCATAAGTAAAGTTAATGGGCCGTGGCAGTTTTCATGGCCCAAAAAAGGACATGCAATAGGGAGGAGATTCATGAAAGTGATCAAGTGTGGTTAGTGTTTTTTTTTAGCAAAAGTGTGGGTAGTTAGATATGCAAGAGAGTGGAGCTAGCTCGTTCAAGAGTTAGTGTAGTGTTAGTGAATGTAAGTTAGAGTGTTTTATTTTGATAGATGAGATTAGACAGATGACAAGTCAATTGTTTAGATCAATTTTAGATATTAGGTCGCAAACTTTGCTTTAACTAAAAAGTTCAAACCCATGGATAGTTTCGACGTGGGTTTGTATTTGTATCTAACATAATTCAAATGATTGGCATTGCTAAGTTTAGTTTGATAACATGTAATCTTAAAATAACTAAAATAATTTCGACCAAAAAAAATAACTAAAATAGTTACGAGGAGAGAAAACACCATGCAGGGAAAAAATTAATCAACCCATGGATAGAGACTCATCTAACCTTATATATTAAGAGCATCTCCAAGAGATGCTCCAAAACTTTCTCCAAAATGGGAAAAGAATAGCTACTTTCTCCAAAAAAAATTGCTCCAACTCCAACAATTTCTCCATTTTGGAGAATCAATATTTATTGAAGTAAAACATGATTGGATGAAAGAGTTGAAGAAGTAGGAAAAATCAACCTTTTACATTTAATTAACCAAAAAAATAAAAGGAAAAGAAAACATTAATTGCAAATTCAGAATATGGAGTAAGTAGAGAAATCTCCAAATTTGGAGAACCCACCATGAGTTTTGGAGATCACTTTGGGGAATCTGTTGGGGCCAAAATTAGGATAAAAATCTCTAAATTCACATCTTTCAAGAATTTGGAGATGCTGTTGGATTTGGAGATGCTCTAGCCAACAAATGCTCCAAATTCTTGAATTTGGTGCATTTGGGGATTTTGGACCTATTTTATGGCTCAATAAATTCTTCATTTTGAACTTCATTCCCTAAATTTGGGGATACCCCTAAAATTATTTGAAGAATGCATTAATTACATACTAAACCATGTCTTCTTCCAATTGGTCAATTTTGAATTTATAATAGTAGTTTATATATAAATACAATAAAGATAAAAATATACTCTTCCAAAGGGAGAATTTGTTGGAGTTAGGACATAAAAAATTTGGAGAATGTGAGACTTCTTTCCCCATTTTGGAGAAAATTATAGAGAGATGCCCTAAGGGTTATTTGGTATATAGTTTAGATGTGAGATTGTATTTATATCTAACATAATTCAAATGACTGACATTGATCGGTTTAGTTTGAAAAATGTACTCTTATAAAATAACTTGATAAATTACAAGGGGAGAAAACACTATAGAGGAAAAAAATTAATCTTAATCGATAACTCTTTATTTAATGATTAAGATTAGATCAAATTTACTGATGGAGTTTATGTTTTGTTTTGTTTTTTGTGTTTGTTTTTATTTTAAACTCTGCCCATAAAAATACACTGTATTTGTTTTTTGGTTGAAATGATACTGTATTAAGTAATTTCCCGCGGATTTCATTCTTGTTTGAAGAGTCTTAAATAGTTGCTTTAATTAAGAAAGTTAATAATAGCAACTTCATTTGACTCAAATAAAAACTCAATAGTCACTCAACCAAAAAAAAATAAAAACTCAATAGTCAATAGCTTGTGAAACGAACTCTATTTATAAAAAAAAAAAACCAAAAAATAGAATGGCGTACTTGAATAGTTGAATTAGTCGTCCAAGACCAAACTGAGCTACATCTTAATTTGTCGTCACTTGGCTCCCAAAGCTTGTAATAGAACGGCATACCATACTTGAATTTGGCGGTAAATCTTTGCCTCCCACTTTCTTATGAGATTTGAGTCTGTCCAACTGATTCGCTCGTAACATCATCAAAGGTGACAAAACTTGTTCGCATGACTCTCTGTCACATGTTATGGTATTCCTAGGAGAACCGTAATTCTCACTTACGTTCAATGGAGCTAATGGTTACGAGTCGTTATGCTCTCTCGTCATCTCTGACTCTCGATCTGTCATACATGCCTACCGTACGTGAATGTTGTTGTCACATTGATCTTGTGGCATCTCAACAACTAGTGCTTCGTAATCTAATGAAGGCTGGTTGGTCAACTCCTCCAATTGGCGAATTCAAACTTAACGTCCATGGATTTCCAAGGGTAATACGGAAAGAGAGCTGGCGGTGGATGTCTTTACGGAAAGGTTGGTTGGTCACCTTGATTGTCTTCTAGCTAGCTTATGAGTGTCATCGTTTGTACGTTGACCAATGATTGGAGCTTTAGAGTTTCTCATCTTCGTTGAGCTAGGGATACTACATAACCAAATTCTATTACGATTACAGCTACTAGAAATTGGCACATTTGACGACTATGATATTAGTAAACCATGATTTCGAATATATTACTCAAGCAATCTCGGAAAGATTGTCCATAAAGTACATGGGAAAAGGGGAAAGATCGTCCATAAATCATTGTTTCGATATATATTACTCCCTCAGTCCCGGAAAGATTGTCCATAAACAACATAACCAAATGTACCTATTGGATTAATAAAAAGTGGAAACGTTGAATAGTTGATGGGAAAATTGGATAAGAAGAGTAATATATAAGATTGGATAAGGATAGCTTTATAATTTTATAGGAGAAAGTGATAAAATTGATGCTAAAGTTGGATAACGAGTGTAATATATAAGATTATATGAGGGTAATATTGTAAGATTATATTGATATAAATGAAAAGTATGACAACATCAACAAAATCTCAAGAGCGATCGAAAAAAGAAAGATGAACAATCTTTCATAGACGGAGGGAACATATCGAAAAAATTAACATTTTCAAAACAAATAAAGAAATCTCAAAACTAATGTCAACTTATCTTAAGACCTTTTTTCACTTTTGATCTAAACAATTTTTTTCTCCAAAAACTTTATTTTACTTTTTTAAAAATATATACTCCGTATTATATTTCTACTTTTAGGTTTTTCAAGATAAAACTTTAACCATAAATTTCATTTACCTTAAAAATGAAACAAGGCGTAAGTTAACCACCATTATATGCAAATAAGGAGATCTAAGAAACAAAACCAAAAAATCCCCTCTTCGTTGAAGCAAATTATGCATTCCCATTGATTAATTCAGCTCACACACAATCCACCGAATCCTTAAACCTTGACTTCACTAGTGCTCAATTTCATTAGAGTTCAATTGCCTTTTTTTGGGGTCAAGTTAGAGCTCACTTGAAGACGTTGCTTGTTCAGCTTCTCTTAAAGATAAAAACGAAACTTGCACCCCAAGGTCTTCGTAGACTTTCCTCCGCGTTCCTGGGCCCCACCCCCAAAATATCCCCTTTTCTACCCAATCACCTTCCCCAATACGCCAAATGCACACCAACCTACAAATTCCACACCATCTCATCATCATCATTTTCATTTTTCACCTCCAAAACTCAAACCGTGATGAGCCACCCCTCCCCCCCAAATCCAAACCCTAGCCAATCTCCGGCCACTTCCACCTTGCTCGGCCGCCTCCGATCCGCCGTCGGCAAACTCCGCCTCCTCCTCCGCAACGCCACTCCTCAATACTCCTCCTCATGGCGCCTCATCTCCGCCGCTCTCCTCCGCCGTCGGCAACCATATCGCCGCCTCAGCCTCACCGATCGCCGTCCCTCCGGCCTAATCGACCTCGCCGCCGATTACGAACCGGAACCGGAATCGGAATCGGAGTCGTCCGTTCGCCGATCGAACTCGAACGCCGCCTCTGCTTCGGCCGGCTCTAGTCCTCCCGGCGGCCGAGTTCTTCACCGGACGGCGAGCTGTCCGGAGTCGGCCGGATCCGGATCCGGAGGTGAGGAGGGAGACGAGGATGTAGATTGGAAAGCGGAGATGTTCATAGCGAATTTCTATCGGCAGCTGAGATTGGAGAAGCAGGTTTCTCTGGAGTTGAGGTATTGCAGAGGATACAGCTTCGGATCTTCTGCCGATCCTTCTCCCGGATCCAATTGGTCTTTTGCTTCGCCTACTTGATTGTGTAATTAAGCTGGCCGGTTCTTCATTTTTGTTTTTACAGTTTGTGATTTGCTTTGGTTTGAAAGGGAACATTGGGGCGTACAAGTTCTTCTTCGTGTCCGGTTCGACACACAGAATTTTATTGTTTTTTTAATATTATAATAAATTTATTATGGGATTTTATGATCGATGACCTCAGTAATATTGTATTTCTTGCGTGTTGAGGAGTGATTTTTTTATTTTTTTTGGGTTACGGGTTCCGGAACAAGTCCCGCACCTCATAGAGGGCATCTGTCCAAGGGAGCCTACTCACTGGCAAGTGAGACTCTCACATGCTCACGGTGGGACTCGAACCTTGGATGTGTTTCACACATGCAAGCTCTCTAGACCGCTTCGCCATATGCCCCGGGCCTTGAGGAGTGATTTTGATTTCTTCGTAATCTATAGTATTAATACTCCGTAGTAGATTAGCAATAGTGCACGTTTCGTATTTATTTCTTAATTCCGTAGCATTTACGAGGAAATATCAAGATGCTATCAACTGTGAGTTTGTGATACATGCATGGCTTCAACCAACACCCAATAGGCACCTTCACTTGAATAAAAAAAGGCGCTTAAAATTGGGGACTGTTAATATCGTTATGCCCGGCCCGCTTGTTCTTCTTAGTTAGACTTTTCATTTTTTTCAATATTAGGGCTTCAGTTTGCTAAAAGACTAGACAATGAAAATGGAATGAAGAGTACACATTCCTAGTAAAGGTATGTCATTGCTAAAAGAAATCCATCCAATTCACCAAACCCATCGAGGATGGGTGGAGTCGAGAAGTGATTGAACAACGCACTCGCCACTCGACTATTATTTCTCATACTAAAGACTACATTTTTTAAAATCGTTAGGATGACTCTTAATTAGACTACATTTTTATATAGAGAGGGCCTTAGACTGATTGACGCCTTCCAATGCTTAAGTGAAGCATAGAACAATGTATGAGACATTATAATATATTGTGGGAAAAATGACTTGGAATAATCTCAAGTATCAACCTTCTACCAATAATAATCCCATGTTTTGATATTACCTTTAGCAATCCGAACTATGTTAATATTAACCAAAAACGATATCGAAAGATTTTCCGGTATATTTTCCGACGGATTTAATGACATGGCGGTCGGAAATCTGACGTGGCGAGCAATCCTTCTTTTCATGGTTCCACGTCATAGCTGCCACATCATTAGGATTGCCACGTCAACATTCACTAAAATTAAAACACAAATTAAACATTGAAAATAAAAATTAGAACATGCGATTGAAAAAAAAAATTAGAGCCTGCGATTGAAAAACAAAAACACGAACTGGTGTTTGAAGACGGTTTCGAGGGTTAGGGTTTATTTGGGTCCGAACAGGGGAGCAGGGGAAATCCAGGTCATGAAGAATTGGGGGCGACAGGTGTTGGAATTGAGGAATTCTTGGATGCGGGTTTCGGATTTGGGGGCGGAAACGGCGTCGGATTGGAGAATTGGGAGTTCTCTCATGGCGGCGAGCTTTGTGGGGATGAGGATGTGTTTCTTGAAGATGATTAGTTTTATTAGAACCTGCGATTGAAGAACAATCCCGTTCCCAAATCTTAGTCTCCAATCACTCTTGTGACTCCAATCCGACACAATAACAACAACAATAATAAAAATCAGTGTCGGTCGCCGACCTGAATCGACAGAAATGAAAGCCTGCCTGAGCACGATCCAGAAAACCCTAACGCCGGAGGTGGCGAGCGTCCTGAACCAATCCATCGCGGAGGCGGGGCGGCGCAGCCACGGGCAGACGACCCCCCTCCATATGGCGGCGGCCCTCCTGGGGTTCCTCCGGCAGGCATGCATCCGGTCCCACCCCAACTCCTCCCACCCGCTCCAGTGCCGGGCCCTCGAGCTCTGCTTCTCCGTGGCCCTGGAGCACTTCCCCACCGTGGCCGCCGCCGACAGCTCCTCCGCCGCCGACCCTCCGCTCTCGAACGCCCTCATGGCGGCCTAAAGGCGGGGGTCTAATTTTTAGTATCAAGTTCGTGGTTTTGTCCTTCAATGGCATGTTCTAATTTTTTTTTACCAATCGCAATTCGCAGGTTCTAATTTTTGTTTTTCAATGTTTAATTTGGGTTTTAATTTTTAGTGAATGTTGACATGGCAATCCTTTTCAATGTTTAATTTGGGTTTTAATTTATAGTGAATGTTGACATGGCAATCCTAACGACGTGGCAGGTGTGACGTGGAACCATGAAAATAAGGATTGTTCGTCACGTCAGATTTCTGACTATCATGTCATTAAACCCGCCGGAAAGTATACCGGAAAATTTTCGATATCGTTTTTGGTTAATATTAAAATAGTTCGGATTGCTAAAAGTAATATCAAAACATGAGATTATTATTGGTAGAAGGTTGATACTTGGGATTATTTGAAGTCATTTTTCCTATATAGTGAATGCTCCGTTCTTATTCACATTCCAAGCAAATGAAACCACCGGTTGGTTCTTCATACAATATTTTTCTATTTTAATTACAATTATTTAATTTGTAATGGTAGAAATTTATTATTTTTCTATCGTTTCAACCAATATTATTATATAATAGATATAATATATTTTATAAATTAAGACAAATATAAAGATTTTTTATTTTTTTCGACAATCGATGAAGATTTCTTCTTTTTTTTGGTCAAAATCTATGAAGAATTCTAATTTATCTTATATGTCATCTTTTTAGTTTTCAATTACTAACTAACAAATTTAGTATGAAAATTGTCATCCTATATGAATGCATATGTTATGTATACATATGAAATTTCTCCAATTTGTTTTTATACTTGCATTATTGTTAGTCTAAATTTGTCATCTAATTTATATTGATGATCAAATATAATAAATATCATGATTACAAATTAATAGTATCTAACATACTTATATGACATACTTTAGGGACCTATAATAACAAAACATCTTATTATAATATTATCAAATAAGAATAAAATGATAAATACTACAATTGAATTTAAATAGTCAATATATCTTCTTAATATATTTATAGTGATGGATGAAAAAAATAATTATAAATTAGCCCTAATTTTATTATTGGTAAATTAATTTTAGATCATTTTAAGATATTAATTAAGATTTTCTATAGTGGAAAAAAAATCAAAAAATTTATTATTGGTATCTGTTTCAAAACATTGCTGTCATAGAGTTTTAAACCTTCGACCTACGGGTTATTGGGCAACACCACTACCACCAAGCTAATGATGTTTCTTAGATTTTAATTTTCATAATGATGATTATATAGGTAGGATTGCAAGCAACACTAAATTGAGCATTTAATGTGGACACCGCTTAAATTATATATATATATGTATATATATATAGATAGATAGATAGATAGCATAACACCCAAACAGCTTTCTCTCTCCACTATTTCACCAACCGTTGACCGGTCATTGACCAAGCATTGACCAGCCGTTGACCGACGTTGATTGTCATCCCTTGACGATTGTCATCACAAGTGACAATATTCACACCTAATTGTCATCACAAGTGACAATATTCACACCTAATTGTCATCACAAGTGACAATATTCACACGTAATTGTCATTACAAGCGACAATATTCACACCTAATTGTCATCACAAGCGACAATATTCACACCTAATTATCATCACAAGTGACAATATTCACATGTAATTGTCATTACAAACGACAATATTCACACCTAATTGTCATCACAAGCGACAATATTCACACCTAATTGTCATCACAAGTGACAATATTCAGCAATTATTCACACCTAATTGTCATCACAAGTGACAATATTCAACAATTAACTAGAAGATTATAGTAATCACACCGAATAAGTATACCTAAAATAAGACATATGCACACAATAACACCATTTCAACTACAAATCTCTAAGCTTGCGCTGACAATTCTACAATCTTCACTTGTATTTATCAATTATGAGAAAATATATATCGGCAATTTAAAGATAGTTAGCCATGATCATGATAGCTCTTCTGTTTGTTAAATTAAGTTATTTTTCCCAATCAACAAGCCTACGTATTGAGATCCAATGTTCATCAACAATTGAAGCTACTCAACCATGTTTATATTTAGCAATTATTGAGCCTACGTATTGAGGTCCAATGTTCATCACATCCTTAATTATGCAAATCTCTCATCAGATTATGACAATTGAAACAGAAATCCATTAATTTATCAGCGTTGTTTTTTGTTTCAATTTTGAAGTTAAGGCGTTATTAGGCTTGAACTAAGCAGGAGACAATGAAATGGAGATCGAATTAGAGGAGATTGTGTTCGTACATGAGAAGATTGGGGGAAGATGGAGCGATTCAATCTCCCTGACAAACTCGAATTGAGGAGACCGACCTTAGATCCAAAGCCATGATTCTCAGCCAAGATCTGAATGCGTTGTTGCCTTGTCACTTTCATTAAGATGTCAGATCCATAGGTGAGCAAGGCTAAGAACTAGGCTATGGCGACATCATCAGATCCACAATCGGAGGAATGAGAAGGATTCGTCAAATCCGAAACCGAAGCATCTGGTCGCCTCCATTGCTGGAACCGTCTAGGTTCAATGTCAAATCTCCGAAGTCGGAGGTCTGGATTAATGGTGCGATACTTGTCCATAGAGACGGCACACTCTAGTACGTTAAGAGTACGAAACTCTATGAGAATCGTGAGGAAGAGCATCGGGGACCATTGCCGGCGGTGGACAAAGAACGAGAGATATAAGGGTTAGAGTTTTGCTACAGATGCAAAAAAACCCAATTTTGGGCTTTGCGGTGAATTAGGCCGGGTGTGATCGCCGCTTTTCCTATTTTACGCTTTGTTTTGTTGGTCACCATGTAATATACTAATATAGTAACAATGTCGTGTTTTGCAGCCTTCTGAGTTCTGAACTTCTGATAGCAAATAAAAATAATTGCACGCGCCACGTGTCGTGCGCTGAGCGAGCCACACCCAGCCAATGCAAGTGCGACATGTGGCGTCCGGAATTTAAATTTTTCGTAAAATCGTTTTTTTAATATTTGGACAATTTATACATATTAAAAAAAATTATAACACAATTCATAATTTTTTTCTCAACCTATAGACATCAATATTGTATATATTTGATTACATTTCTTTTGACCAAAAAAAAAGAATCAAATTTTCTAAAACTACCAAACATTTAACCCAACATAACCCACCAAACAAACATACACTACCTCTTTCACGGGTATCAAAGCAATCACAACAGCAAGACAGAAATCACAAATAGTAATCGAAACAGTAGGACAATTGCAAGCAAATTCACATACCTATGATTAGCAATATATACGAATTAAGGTAAGGCCACGGTCAGCAATGTCACGGGCAGCTCTGCCCAATTCCGATGCTTGAACAGATAGGGACTTATGCTTCGGAGTAATGCAGTAGTCACAGAGAAAATCTTAAAACGTACTCCAGTCAAAAAAATACATATTACCCGGCATCACGCCAACTACTGGCCCTTGAAGAAGAAGTTCTTTCACATTTAAGATAAAACTTCGACGTAAATCCGTCCAAGTAAGATCATGAATACAAGAGTCAAGAACTTCCCTATCTTGTATGTAGTATCTCTTTACCTAGAAGAAGAAAAACAAATATATGTACTTGAATTGATTCATATATGCATGTTATCATTCATATTTTATTAATTTAAATGTACACGTTCCTTATATATATATATATATATATTGAAGAGACATAATACCAATGCTGCAAAAACTTATGCAATCAGTATAATGAAAGGCATCATCGGGTTTTGAAAGATCAATACGAGTTTCCAAACCGTGTCTTCTAGTGCTCAACTGGTGGTGAACAATCAATGAAAGCAAATTAGAGTGATGAAATCAGAAACGATAATAATATAACAGGCATACAACCAGTTGCACCAGTTGATGAACCACTTGATGCAACGCTTAACATCAAAACAATGATCGATGAAAGGTTTGAAAGGTGAAGTACGTTTATCGTAGGAGTAGGCAACCATGAAAAAAAGGAGTGCGCAACAATTTTACCTTCCTCTTCACTTTCATCAGTTTTGAGCTCATCATCACTTGTATCTACACCTCTGTTCTCATCTCGGTCTTCGCTAGCATTACCTTCAAATCCTTCAATAGGCATAGAAAGACATATAATCACTATTTGTGAACGGGTCTATGAAATATGTTAACAAATCAGTCAAATACGTGAACAAACAATTGAAATCTATGAACTACCTAAAACAAATACATTAGTTTGAGAATTTTACCTTTGTCTTGTCTTTCTAGCACATTGCTTTGTCTCTTTGAGTGAGCAACTAAAGCTTTAACCAACCCTTTTATCTCAACAGCATCGTGCATATCAATCAAGCAATCCTTCAATTGCTTTATTATGTCCCTATCGAACTTGAGCTCTCCTGGGATTCTTCTTAGTGTTTTGTCCATCTCCCTTGATGCAAGTCCAATATTCTGTGCTTTCTCTTTTAGCTCATTTACCCAGCCCTGTTTGTTTTTTTCAATAATATGTAAATAAAAGGTTTTTATGTGTCATATAATTAACGCATGAACTTGAACGTCTTAGAAATTAGTAATCATCTTTTTTTCTCTATCTCTACTTGCTATCTCCATCGAATTATCTTACAAATGCAACAAAAGTTGCATTTGTTTTCACTAAAGCCCAACTTGTCCTTTTATATCGAAATCTATATAGATCATGCTTTATATATAGACAAAGAGAGATCATGCTTTATATATAGAGAAAGAGAGATCATGCTTTTATAATTGTGTAAATTCGAAAACTTTTACATATATGTGTACAGGAATTTGAAGGCATCAATCTTAACATATATCTAAAATATGTGAACAACATACTAAAATATGTGAACATATATCTTAAATGTGTGAACATATATCTTAAATATGTGAACATGCATATCAAATATGTGCACATGATACAAAAATCCGTGAGCATAATACCTAAGTACATGAACGTCATACTCGGATACATGAACGTACATACTACTCAGGTACTATTTCATACCTCAATTGTCATTTGTTCTTGTGTCGGTTGTTTTTCAGTTTCCTTTTTACTCTCTTCATCACCCTTTGCCATTGTGATGGTGACGTCTATGGGCTTCTCCACAACATGCCCATGTCCAAAGGATGCAAAGCGCTTGTCCTCAGCTTTCTGTCTTTGCTTAAGCTTTTCATCATCCCATTGTCTGAAGACTGGGAAAATTGTTTGAGTCTTCTTGTCCAGAATCTTCACTTTGTGTACATAAAACAACTGCAAAAACAAATAACAAAAACCATTGTATAGTTAAAATATTGTATGATTGAACTTATATTTGAAAGGAAGATAGATATTATATATCACATATTACCGTCAAAAACAAGATAGGGCCTCTGAAGAATCCGTCCTTTTTATTCTTCCACTCTAACTTTGATGTCCGCGTTTTTAGGTAGATTTTTAGGGTCTAGGTAGGTTAGTTTGAGTTGTGTTTCGTAGTTGAGTCTTGTGTTTTTGAGTCTTTTTGCATGAGTTTTCGTATTTCCTTGAGATTCGGAAACTACGCGCTTTTGTGTCGTTTTGTAGGTATATTGAAGCTTGAGGACGAGTTTGGAGTGAAGCTAGGAGAGGATGGACGAGCTAGGAGGAAGATTTCAAGTGGAAGAGTCAAGAAGAAGAGCTAAAGAGGAGCCAAAGCAAGAAGAAAAGTCAAGCAAAAAGTCCCAGGATCGAGCCCAAGGAGGTCGAGTTCGAGCCGCTTTGCAAAACTTGGAACGTAAGGAAATCAGCACTCAGGATCGACCCTGAAGGGGTCGATATCGACCCTATGGGGGGTCGAACACGCGTGACCGACTTCCTTCTATCCGGATTACATGTTGAAGTTTCCAAATCTGTATTTTAGGAAGGTGTTTTGTTTGTGTTTCCTAGTTAGATTAGGACTCCTTTTTGTCTATAAAAGGAGGTTGAACCTATAGTTTTTATCTAGGCTTGGATTCAATCAAGACTTGGAGAATTTGGAGAAGACTTGGGGAACAAGTTTGAGGTTTGTAGATTGATCTTTGGTTTTTAGTTGAATTTTAGTTTGGTTTGATCATGTCTTCTTCTTCTTCTTCCTCTTCTCACTTTGCCATGTGTGAGTAGTCCTCTTAAGTTCTAGGGTTGGGCAAAAACCCAACACAATCATGCATGTTTAAAACTTGAATTCATGACTTGAATGCTTGATGATCATATCTAACCTATCTTGTGCTTAATCCTTGGTGAAAATTGAGGCATGTCTTATAATTAACCCTAGCGAAAGTGAAAAGTTAGTTACTTGATTATATCTAATAGGATTATTTGCGAAAGTTGATATTCCTAGGTTGAAGGATAGGTAGAAAGTTGTTTGATTTGCGAAAGTTGATTGAATAGCTTGAATTGTTTGCGAAAGTTAACTTTTCTATGATCTAGATTGCATGATAGTTGTGAATTCTTGTTGAAAGCATGTATGGTTGTTGTTGTGGTAGCCCTAGCCCTAGGATTTGCCTTTTATATTGATTAAAATTCGTATCTTTTGCCTTGATCCCGACTCCCTTCGTCGTGTTCAAGCTCTTGATTGTGATTGAGTGTGTTTCGTGTGTGTTTCGTGTGTTCCCGTTCTCAGGATCGACCCCCCTAGGGTCGAGATCGACCCTCTTTGGGTCGAGCCTGAGTTGTTCTGCCCTTGTTTTCTTTGCTCTTTTCGTAGTTATCGATTAAACTTAGCACTACTCTCACTCCCGTGGACGATCCTGACTTCGCTATACACAGCGGGGTCTTGAATATAAATTTATTTGTTCGAGTAACCCTTCAACAAATTGGCGCCGTTGCCGGGGAGTGTGCAATAGTGCCGAGTTTAGTTGATATTTGGGTTTGGGAATAGCCCAAACCCCTTGTGTGTTACTGATTCGTTTACTTGTGTTTGTGATTGCAGGTGTATGCCCTCTAGTTCACGAAGGAAAATCGACTATTTTCCCTTTGATCCTGAAATAGAGAGAACCCTTCATCGCAGGCTACGAGAACGACGAGCAATGGCCGACGCTGAGGCTCTTGCTCAACAGATGGAACAACTCCGTGCTCAAATGGAGCGTATGCAAATGGAGCGTGCTGCTCAAGATGCTGCTTTACATCGAGAAAGAGAGGTTGCTGCCCGAGAGAGAGAGGCTGCTGCCCGTCTCCAACAACAACTAGATGCTATTCCAAGGAACGCTAAGCAATACATGCATCCGGAGCTTAGAGTTCCCGAGTCCGCTATAGTGCTCCCGGCGAATGAGCGTGCCTTTGAGATCAAGTCCCACTTCATCACTCTCATCAAGAGGTCTCAATATGAAGGCAAGACATCCGAATGCCCTATGGAGCACATAAAAAAATTCACCGACCTTTGTGACACCATCGCCGCCGATGGCGTGTCACTTGAATATGTGCTCCTCAAGGCGTTCAAGTGGTCTCTAACCGGGAAGGCACTTCATTGGCTCGAAAGTCTACCCGCTAGGTCCATCACTACATGGAAGGCTTTGCACGACTTGTTCATGACGAAGTTCTTTCCACCGGCCAAGACTACCGAGCTACGGAAGCGCATCACTTCTTATCATCAACTTCCTAACGAGACTTTTGTTGAGACTTGGGAGAGATTCAAGGAGCTTCTTCGGCAATGTCCTACTCATGTACAACCTCCTTATGTTCTTCAAGAGATATTCTTCCAAGGGATCAACGCTGCCACAAAGGACCGCATCAATCTTCACACCGATTGCGGTTTTATTGAGATGGATCCCGATGAGGCATGGGCTCTATTGGACAAACTCACCAACTATGATGCCATGTATGGGACCCAACAACCCATCCGGATTCAAACAAAGAAGCTTTATGATCCGAATAGTGAGCCAATTGATCAAGATGTGAAGTTTCAATTCTTGCAAGATAAGATCAACCGGCTCGAGAAGCAAGTGAGTTACTACAAGTCCGCTGCCCCCACTTGTCAAGAATGTGGTTCTCAATCTCATACCACCGCTTCTTGCACAAATGTGGAGCAAGTTCGGGCTGCCGAGGCATATGCGGAGGCCAACTATATGCGAGGACCCTACCGAGGCCAAAACAATGCTTATGCGGGGAGGAACAACAACAACTATTCTCAATGGAATAACAATGGTCAAGGCCAAAGTTATCCACCTCCTCCACAAGAGCAAAGGGCCCCTCCTTATAGACCTCCCGGTTATCAAGAAGAACCACCGGCTTGGGCTCAAGGTTTCTTTGAAAGATTCGACCGCAAACTTGATGGCGTTCAAGGCCAATTGGGAAACTTAGATGCATGGAGGAAGAATGTTGATTCCCAACTTGGTATTCTAGCGGCTCAAATCCCACGACCTCAAGGACAACTTCCGGGCCGACCCGAGGAGAATCCTAGAGGCCGAGCAAGCAATGGTGAAATCCGAGCCATGAACCTTCGAAGTGGCAAAGCATTACCCGATCCACCGAAGCCAACGGCGAAAGAAGCAGCCTCAGGATCGACCCCACCTAGGTCGATATCGACCCCCTCCATGGTCGAGCCTGAGACCGCCAATGATGAGGATGAAGGGGCGATCGACCCCACTGAGGTCGAGCTTGCCTACCCTGCACCCGGAACGTCTTCCAACCCTTCTCCGCCTATCATTCCGGATCCTACTCCTTCCTCTTCCCATTCTAAGATACTTCCTTACCCTTCGAAGAAGCCCAAGGATGCGACGGAAGGAAAGTTTAAGCGCTTTGTTAAGTTGCTTCAAGGCTTGAATCTTTCTATTCCTTTCGCCGAGGCCTTGAATGAAATGCCCGCTTAAACCAAGTTCTTGAAGGAGATTCTATCTAGGAAGCGATCAATGTCGGAACTCACGGATGAGGTGAGGTCGTTAGACCTTCCCGAGAAGCTAGGTGATCCCGGGAAGTTTGCTATTACAATCGGTATTGGAGCTTATCGCTTCAAGGCATTGTGTGATCTTGGTGCTAATGCTAGCTTGCTCCCACTCTCAATTTGGTCCAAGACCAACATGGGACCCTTAGTACCGGTGAACATGAGGTTATACATGGCGGATGGTTCTTGTGTTCAGCCCACGGGTGTAGTTGATGATTTTCCCGTTCAAGTGGGGAAGTTCTTTGTGCCTAATGATTTCATAGTCATGGAGATGCCCGAGGATCCGGTCGTTCCCATCATACTCGGACGACCCTTCTTAGCCACCGCGGGCGCGGTCATTGATGTCAAGAGTGGACTTCTTACTTTCAAGATTGGTGAAGAAGTGGTCGAGTTCCGGTTCAATCCAACATTGAAGGAATCAAGTCATGAGGAGGTCAAGATGCTCTACACACACTCCGACTACATCGAGTGCAACAACCCGACGGGACGATTTTTGACATGGGAACCTCTACCACCAAGTTCGAGGCTCTCAGGATCGACCCCCATTGGGTCGAGCACGACCCCCCTGGATGATGGCGAGGAGTCCTTCCTTGTCTTGGATGCACTCAAGGCGGAGCACGAGGATGAAGTTAGCTTGCCCGAGCCAACTCCCGAGCTCAAGGAGCTTCCCGATTCTTTGAGGTACGCTTTTCTTGGTCCAAATTCTTCTCTCCCCGTCATTATTAATGCTAATTTGAGTGAGGACGAGGAGAACAAATTGCTTGATGTGCTTAGGACCCATAGGAAAGCCATAGGATATTCTCTAGAGGAACTTAGTGGTATTTCACCATCATTGTGCATGCATAGGATATATATGGAGGATGACTATAAACCCACTATTGAGCACCAACGTAGGTTAAACCCTAACATGAAAGAGGTAGTGAAGAAAGAAATCCTTAGAATGCTAGATGCCGGTATCATATTTCCTATCTCCGATAGTAAGTGGGTTAGCCCCGTACATGTGGTTCCTAAGAAAGGGGGGATGACGGTTGTAGAGAATGAGAAGGGAGAGTTGATTCCTACTAGGACTACCACCAAGTGGAGGATGTGCATAGACTATAGGAAACTTAATAGTGCCACTAGGAAGGATCACTTCCCGCTTCCCTTCATTGACCAAGTTTTGGAACGTTTAGCTCAACATGATTACTTTTGCTATTTGGATGGCTATAGTGGTTTTTGGCAGATTCCCATTCACCCCGATGATCAAGAGAAGACCACATTCACTTGTCCTTATGGGACGTTCGCTTACAAGAGAATGCCGTTTGGGCTTTGCAATGCCCCGGCCACTTTTCAAAGGTGTATGATGGCCATCTTCTCCGATATGATTGAGGAGATAGTGGAGGTGTTTATGGATGATTTCTCGGTTTATGGTTCCTCTTTTGATTCATGTCTTGTTAACCTTTCTAGGGTCCTTAAAAGATGTGAGGAAACGAACCTTGTGCTTAATTGGGAAAAGTGTCATTTCATGGTTAGAGAAGGAATTGTCTTAGGTCATCTAGTGTCTAAGCGAGGGATTGAGGTGGACAAAGCAAAAATTGAACTTATTGAAAAATTGCCCCCTCCATCTTCCGTGAAAGACGTTAGGAGTTTCTTGGGGCATGCGGGGTTCTATAGGCGCTTCATTCAAGACTTTTCTAAAATTGCTAAGCCTTTGACTCACTTACTAGTAAAAGATGTAGAGTTTAGCATGTCCTCGGATTGTCTTGAAGCATTTTACAGGTTGAGGAGAGCTCTTGTGACCGCCCCCATCATGCAATCACCGGATTGGACACTTCCCTTTGAAATCATGTGTGATGTTAGTGACTATGCCATTGGTGCGGTTCTTGGGCAACGGAAGGACAAGAAGCTTCATGCCATTTACTATGCAAGTAAGACTCTTGATGAAGCTCAAAGTAAGTACACTACCACCGAGAAAGAGTTTCTTGCCGTAGTATTTGCATTTGAAAAATTCCGCTCCTATCTAGTAGGCTCTAAGGTGATTGTTTATACCGACCATGCCGCGATAAGATTTCTAATGGCGAAGAAAGACGCCAAGCCTAGGTTGCTTCGTTGGATGCTTTTGTTGCAGGAATTCGATCATGAAATCCGAGACAAGAAGGGAGCGGAGAACCTAGTGGCGGATCACCTATCTAGACTACCCCTTGAGCACATCATGGAGTCCGGTGGATCGATCCCCATCGATGATACACGCCCGGATGAGACCCTTATGCTAGGCAACAAAGATCACCATGAGGACATTGGAGAAGGAGCTGCCGAACTCTCAGGTTCGACCCCCACAGGGTCGAGATCGACCCCCACCGGAGAAAATGAACTCTCAGGTTCGACCCCCAAGGGGCCGATCACGACCCTTCCCTTGGGTCGATCTAGTATGTCTTCTTCTCCCTCTTCGGGTCTTTCAAGTTCTAATGTTCTTCCATCTCCATCTTCTTCTCCTCCCCCCTCTATTCTTGCTATACGTAGGTCGAAGACCCCTTGGTTTGCGGATTTTGCTAACTATGTTGTAGGAGGCATTATCCCGGAAGGATTGACGTCCCAAGCTAAGAAGAAGTTCCTCCACGACGTCAAGCGCTACTATTGGGATGATCCTTACTTGCTGAGCAAGGGAGTGATCACATCTTTCGACGTTGTGTGCCGGACGATGAGATAGAGGGAGTCATCCGACATTGTCATACTCTACCCACGGGTGGCCATGCTAAGGGCTTCAAGACAACCGCTAAGATCCTTCAAAGCGGACTCTATTGGCCAACTCTCTTCAAAGATGTGCAAGCATATGTGACCACTTGTGATGAGTGTCAACGGTCGGGGAATATTACATGGAGGAACGAGAACCCACTCACCGGTATCTTGGAAGTTGAGCTTTTTGATGTTTGGGGTATTGACTTCATGGGACCCTTCCCCTCTTCGGGTCCCTACAAGTACATACTCGTGGCGGTTGACTATGTTTCCAAGTGGGTTGAGGCCATAGCTACAAGGACGAATGATGCTCGAGTAGTGGCCAAGTTCATGAAGACCAATATCTTTCCCCGTTTTGGTGTCCCTCGTGTCCTCATTAGTGATGGAGGCTCTCATTTCATTGAGCGGAGCTTTGAGGCGCTTTTGACCAAGTATGGGGTGTCTCACAAGGTGGCCACACCTTATCATCCTCAAACTAGCGGTCAAGTAGAAGTTTCAAACCGGCAAATCAAGAGCATTCTAGAGAAGACGGTGTCCCGCTCAAGAAAAGATTGGTCTTCCAAGCTTGATGATGCTCTATGGGCCTACCGCACCGCCTACAAAACACCACTCCGCACCACTCCTTTCAATCTAGTGTATGGCAAGTCTTGTCATTTGCCCGTCGAGCTTGAACACAAGGCTTTATGGGCTCTCAAGAAGCTCAACATGGATCTCGATGCGGCCGGGGAGAAGCGTTTCATGGATTGCAAGAACTTGAAGAGTTGAGGCTCAAGGCATATGAGAACTCAAAAATTTACAAGGAGAGGACCAAGAAGTGGCATGATAGCAAGCTTGTGCCAAAAACCATCAAGGCCGGTGATCAAGTGCTCTTATTCAACTCAAGACTCCGACTCTTCCCCGGAAAGCTACGGACCCGATGGAGCGGACCATTCACGGTTCACCATATTTACTTGCACGGGGCGGCCGATCTTATAGATGAGAATGGTGGGATTTTAAAAGTCAATGGGCATCGTTTGAAGAAGTACTATGCTAGGAAGGAACCCGACGAAGAGATCCGAGCCACTTGGGCTCTCACTACCTCGGACTAAGCTACAACACCCATCGTCAAGCTCATGACGTTAAAAAAGCGCTTGCGGGAGGCAACCCGGTTTTAGATTAGATTTTTCTTTTTTTTTTATTTTTCCATTCTTTTTGATTTTCCAATTTCTAGACTAGATTTTTGTTTCTTCTAACCTTCCTTAGATTAGACTAGGAAATATTTTGCTTGGGATAGGATTTTTGTGATGTTTTTGCAGGACTCTAAATTGCAAAACACGAGCTCAAAAAGGACGGGAAAAGACAACTTGACACGAGGTACATGAGCCCTCAGGACCGACCCCGTGAGGGTCGATCACGACCTCCTCCTTGCTCTGCCTCTCCCTCATCCACCTCTCAGGATCGACCCTAAGGGGGTCGATCTCGACCCCCCCCCCTCAGGGTCGTGCCAGCACACCATCTCCACCTCCAATTCAAGCTTCCAAGAGTTTTTGTGAGTTTTCTTTTTCTTTTCTCTTTACCTTTTTCATGTGTTTTCATGCATGGGGACATTGCATGATTTAAGTATGGGGTGGGGAAGAAGAAATCTCACATGTTGTATATAATTGAGTCTTTGCTTGCTTTGTTTGAGTAGTTTGTTTGTTTGATTGGTAGTTTGCTTTGTTAAGAGAAAAAATTGAAAAATCCAAAAAAATTGAGAAAACGTCAAAATCCAAAAAAAATTGCAAAATGTCGAAAAAACCAAAAAATATTTGCTTCCTTGTTTGTTTTAGGATAGAAAAGCATTCCATCTTAGATGTCCTATGATGAAAACTAATTTTCATGCTTGTCATGTAATTCCTTTGGCATAATTGGATAGTGTAGCCCAAGTTTTTGAGAAATTGCTTTTGATTGTGGAATGAGACTTGTGATGAAATTGAGCATATGTGTCTTGAGTGAAAGTAATTGCAATCCAACAAGTTTTTACCTAGTGAGAATTTTGGCCATATAGGGAGAACATCATTGATTCCCTCTTCTTTGTTTGTGTGATTTTGCTCTCTTTATGCATATGTCTCTTGTCATTGATATGGTTATCTATTTCTTAAAGCCGTTATGAGATTGTTCATGCATGTTGGTTGTGATTAAGAACTTGTATTTTTAGCCCATATTATTCCATGCCTACCTTGAATTGTCTTTGCTTGAAACCCCGTTCTAGCCTTGGCCTTTTTGTTTGAAGCTCCACAAAAATTATCCCTAGCCTATGTTAGCTTGACCCTCTTCCGGGAATTGAACTTAGATTATGTTGGGAATAAGTTTTGTTGAGTGATATTTATGTTGGTTTGAAGGAGGTGACATTGTTAAAGGGTAGAAAACAACTTGTTGAAGTATAGTGTAATAGGATTCTTGGCTTGGATTGCACATTGTTGAAAAATTGAAGAAGAGAAGTGAGGAGCTCGACCAAAAGCCCTCAGGATCGACCTCCTAATAGGTCGATCTCGGCCCCCAGTGAAAAAAATAGTCTCAGGTTCGACCCCTCAGTAGGCTCGAGCAGAAAAAAAAAAAGAAAAAAAGAGAGAGAAAAGAAAAAAAAATGTTTAAGTGCAAAGCCAAGAATTCCTAGTGTTTTTAAGTTGTATTATGGGAGTTTGGGTTAGAAATTGTTGGTTTTGAGTTTCATTGAAGTGGTTGGTTATGAGTTGAAAAGAGAAGAAGTGAGTTGTTTTGGTTTGAAAGTGTTGTATTTAGGAGTTTGATTCCCGGATTTAGCACCACATGGCCAAAGAACTCCCTCCCTTATGTTAATACCGAACCCCATTACAACCCGGCCGAATGGAGTCTTCTATGAAGATTTCATTGAGCCTAAGTTCTTATGAAGATTGATGTGTTTTGACTTCTCTAGGTCGAGCGATTGGTGATATAAGTCTCAATGATGAAGTAGATGTTGCATAAAGATTGAGATGAGAGTTGATTTGATAGCCTAAACACATGAGAGTTGAGAGAAACACATTTATATCCCTTGAGAGGTTGGATTGTGATTGCCTAGCTTGAGACTTGTGCATGAGTGATGACGTTAAAGTCACTTGTCTTCTTTTCACTTGTGTTTAAAATGTTTTGACAAGGGCTATGCTTGAAGATTGTGTTATTGGTCTTGATTTGCATGATTATTGCTTGAGGACAAGCAAGTCTAAGTATGGGGTGTTTTGATGTCCGCGTTTTTAGGTAGATTTTTAGGGTCTAGGTAGGTTAGTTTGAGTTGTGTTTCGTAGTTGAGTCTTGTGTTTTTGAGTCTTTTTGCATGAGTTTTCGTATTTCCTTGAGATTCGGAAACTACGCGCTTTTGTGTCGTTTTGTAGGTATATTGAAGCTTGAGGACGAGTTTGGAGTGAAGCTAGGAGAGGATGGACGAGCTAGGAGGAAGATTTCAAGTGGAAGAGTCAAGAAGAAGAGCTAAAGAGGAGCCAAAGCAAGAAGAAAAGTCAAGCAAAAAGTCCCAGGATCGAGCCCAAGGAGGTCGAGTTCGAGCCGCTTTGCAAAACTTGGCACGCAAGGAAATCAGCACTCAGGATCGACCCTGAAGGGGTCGATATCGACCCTATGGGGGGTCGAACGCGCATGACCGACTTCCTTCTATCCGGATTACATGTTGAAGTTTCCAAATCTGTATTTTAGGAAGGTGTTTTGTTTGTGTTTCCTAGTTAGATTAGGACTCATTTTTGTCTATAAAAGGAGGTTGAACCTATAGTTTTTATCTAGGCTTGGATTCAATCAAGACTTGGAGAATTTGGAGAAGACTTGGGGAACAAGTTTGAGGTTTGTAAGATTGATCTTTGGTTTTTAGTTGAATTTTAGTTTGGTTTGATCATGTCTTCTTCTTCTTCTTCCTCTTCTCACTTTGCCATGTGTGAGTAGTCCTCTTGGTTGACATATCTCTCCCATGTGGGAAGTTATGCCAAAGGTCATGGGTTCGAGGACCCATGACAACAACCTACCTATTTGGGGCTTGGGGCCTCTTAGGTGATGGGTTGGAGTGTATTGGGCTGCGGACCTGACAGCCCAGTTCCCGTGTGGGAGGGGTGTGTTACAAAAACGTGTTGCCATGGGTCCTCGAACCCATGACCTTTGGCATAACTTCCCACATGGGAGAGATATGTCAACCAAGTATGCTGCAGCACACTTGGTTGACATATCTCTCCCATGTGGGAAGTTATGCCAAAGGTCATGGGTTCGAGGACCCATGGAAACAACCTACCTATTTGGGGCTTGGGGCCTCTTAGGTGATGGGTTGGAGTGTATTGGGCTGCGGACCTGACAGCCCAGTTCCCGTGTGGGAGGGGTGTGTTACAGAATTATTTGCGAAAGTTAACTTTTCTATGATCTAGATTGCATGATAGTTGTGAATTCTTGTTGAAAGCATGTATGGTTGTTGTTGTGGTAGCCCTAGCCCTAGGATTTGCCTTTTATATTGATTAAAATTCGTATCTTTTGCCTTGATCCCGACTCCCTTCGTCGTGTTCAAGCTCTTGATTGTGATTGAGTGTGTTTCGTGTGTTCCCGTTCTCATGATCGACCCCCCTAGGGTCGAGATCGACCCTCTTTGGGTCGAGCCTGATTTGTTCTGCCCTTGTTTTCTTTGCTCTTTTCGTAGTTATCGATTAAACTTAGCACTACTCTCACTCCCGTGGATGATCCTGACTTCGCTATACACAGCGGGGTCTTGAATATAAATTTATTTGTTCAAGAAAACCCTTCAACAAACTTCGTTTGAATGAGGCTCTGTAGTAGAATTGAAAGTCATACCAATTCATCTCTTTTACATTGCTCACATCATCAACGAACAAATTCTGTCTAATGGCCCCTCTTTGTAAACTTTCAACAAACATAGAGATGAAAAGGGCCACAAAACTCCTTCTAAACCAAACCTCATTTTCACAAGTCTTCATTTGCACTGCAATGTCAGCTGGCCTGATGTTGGCATCCTTACTCTCAGCCTTACTCTTCTTTATCATCTGTTTCGAAGCTTCTAACACTGTCTTATCTTCTATATCCTTCTGTGTTTTGACTAGTATGGGTCCTTTTGGCAACCCTAAGACAACGCACACGTCATCCTCTGTAATGTGTACACTCTTGCCATTCTGAACCTTCAGCTCACAGCTCATTTCATCGAAATGGTCCAACATGTAATAAATCATGTATGGGGGTACGTGCGTGATGTTGAAATCTAGAAGATTACCAAACCCCATACTCCTTATCCACTGCTTCTTTTCAGCATTCAAGCTCGCAACGATCTCCACAAACAACTTTGGAAGGTTTTTGAGCATTAACCTTGGGTGCTTTTTTGCTAATGTACGGTGCACCCTCTTAGGCTTTAATGTGTTTCCTTTATCAATCTCCCCCATCTTTCTTTTTCTAGATGGTGGATTACTGGTTTCTCCCTCTGTATATAAAAAAAACATATATGATTATCAAATAATGTTCATCATACATAAAAAAAACAAATAAATAAAAAAACAGAGAATCATCTTTTTTGAACATAGGAAACAAATGTGTGAACATCTTAGTAAAACATGTGAACAAATAAGACAATTATGTGAAAATGCTTAATCTGAAACATTACCAATTTCTTTGTGAACAAATGCATAAAATATGTGAACATAGTATTTAAATACGTGAACATGATAGGTAAATATGTGAACACAGTAAGCTAATGACAAATGTTAGATACATAAAAAAAACTACAAAAAATATACAAAAGGGGACCAAAGCTTGATTAGGGTATGTAAGGGTTTACACCAAATTTTGTCTTTTTTTATTGAGAGCTAAATATGAACAACAACGTCCCTTCACTTAACAGGGTATATATTAAGTCCATTGTACACATAAGCAAGGACCTCATGACGCATTTCCAGCCTTAGAGACACTAGGAGTTGGTTAATATCATGCTGAAAAGACTCTTGAGAATTTAGATTTCTGCATGAACACATCAAGTATGTCTCACAATTAGACCATGAAACTTCACCCACAAAACCGTCTATGAATTCATGCGGACCTCCCTTCAAACAAAGTTATGCTTACAGTGGAGGAATTACTCAACCTATTTGGAATTACTCTTTCTGACTACTATCATTGTTGCAACATGTCAGCAACTAGTTAAGGACTAAAGGGGTGTAACTGTGACAACCACAGTAGCAATCGGCCACCCTACAAAGCTTGAGAATGATGAAATTGCACCAAAAAACTAAAAAGACCGGAAATAGGCGAACCCGTTCCAATTGCACGAAAGGGGAAACCCTAGCTGGACTAAAAAGGATAGACCGAGACCCAAATTATACAGAATTCACAAGCTTAAACAAACAAAGATAGTGGATTTACCCCAAAAAACCAGAGAATTGCGAGCAAAAATTAGAAACCCTAACTCGAAAGCTGGAATCTAACGATTACCTTCTGTGGACTTGCCATTGATCGATTCGTGACCAGAGGAATTCTCTATGGCCTCCGAAATCTGGCATTGCTTCCTCCGAATGCTTTTCTTCCCCATCAAAAATCGGCGAGGGATTGCGAAGCAAACGACAAAATGTCACGAAGGATTGCTCGCTTTCTCCTGTTTTGAAAGTCCATGGATGATTTTTGACGATTTTGCCCTTAAAGTTCTCTATATTTGCAGAATTGTCACCTTCCCATTTTAAAACCTAATTCTCACATCTAACTTTCTAGATCAATCTCAACCGCTAGATTGCTAGATTGTTATCTATTTATAGTTTATATGTTAAGATGTGTTTTCATCATAACCACACTCACATAATTATTGTCCCTTTGACCAAAAAGTTAGATATTATTAAAATTAATAACTAGTATTATTAGCCCAGTAAGCATAGCCCAAGCTTTCCACATGGTTCAGCCCAGAAGTAATTGTCCAGGCCCATCATAAATGAGACTAATAGCATAGGCCTCGTGTCCTCATTACCATATGCATTTAGCACTTGTTACAAAAAGCACAAAAGAGGAGCTCAAAAAAAAAAAAAAGCACAAAAGAGTAACTTAAGCCATGCTTCACTCTCGTCCTATTAATATCACGTGCCGAAACACGTGAAACGCGGCTGCTGAATTCAAATGGAGTTGGGCTCAAGCAAAGCATTGCATTTCCATACTTCCATTTCTACCTTCTTTTTTTTTTTTTTTTGGTTGAGGGCACTGCCCATGAGAGTCGAACCGGTGACCTCTGGGTACTACCCTTGGAGGCTTAACCGTTTTGACTAAATGCCCGAAGGCTTCCATTTCTACCTTCTACGCCAAACCCAAATCGAAACTTGTTATACTACACTTTTTTACCATACTCTGAAGGACAGGTCGAGGTTTACTTTTATAATTGTATATTTTTTGGTGCTAAGATGCCTAACATGGTCACAATCCAAAATCCAAATTGAGCCATCCATCTACAAGTTGCTGAAAATTTTGATATTGACCAACTTTTTCCAAATAGACCCACCCACATATATAATAGAGTGCTAGGCAATATTTCACAAGATCAAGCTGACTTCAATTTGCCCCTATTGCCATTTTCCGCAAGATCGTAGAATTATTCCACCAATCAAACTTCTTAGTAATATTTGAAATGACACGTCGGCAAAACC
Source organism: Polygonum maritimum (assembly GCA_963924305.1). Lineage (NCBI taxonomy): Eukaryota > Viridiplantae > Streptophyta > Magnoliopsida > Caryophyllales > Polygonaceae > Polygonum > Polygonum maritimum. The sequence goes on along the minus strand of OZ002732.1, from coordinate 37,674,272 downwards.
AACAAACTTTTAAACCAAATCGTAAATAACGAATGTTGTCACCACCCAATTAACAAAAACAAGACTTTCAATTAGCTCATTTTTTTTGGTAATTGACTTACTTTGCTTTTATTTGAAACAAATAATGTTAATTAATCTTGGCTTTTATACAATGAAAAGTCAAACATACATACACCAAAAATGAATAAATCAGCAAAGCAAGCCCGGCCTAACATTAGGCGTTGAACACAACTCGAAAAAAAAATCCACTCCAAAATCCACCATTCCCTTAAATCGGCTATTTCTCATTCCAACCCCACTCAAAAGCCAGCCAGGCAAAAATTCCTCTCAACCAAAAATCATGAAGCCTCAAACACAAACAAGGTGCAACAGCAAAAATGGCGGAAGATTCATCCTCTCCTCAATCCTCTTCATCCTCTTCCTATGCATTCTCGCCTCCGTCAACGAGATCCGTCTCAGCTCCCTCTCCTACTTCACCCGCTGCATAAACTCCACCACCACCGCCGGCGAACCCCTCGCCGGCGCCAGCGCCGGCAACCTCCGGATCCTCCTCGGGATCCTAACCCTCCCGGACAACTACCACCGCCGGAACTTCCTCCGGCAAGTCTACGGCGTCCAACAGCCGGTCGCCGGCGCCCACGTCGACGTCAAGTTCGTGTTCTGCAACCTCACCTCCGACGACCAAAGATTCCTCGTCTCCCTCGAGATCCTCCGCTACGACGACATCATCGTCCTCAACTGCACCGAAAACATGAACAGCGGCAAGTCCTTCACCTACTTCTCCAGCCTCCCGGAGATTCTCTCCGGCGCCGGCGACGGTGACGGAGATTCTTTCCGGCGACCTCCGTACGACTACGTGATGAAGGCGGACGACGACACGTACGTCCGCTTCCAGAATCTCGCGGACTCGCTGACGTCACTGCCACGTCAGGACCTGTACTACGGGTACGTCATCCCTTGCGAGAGCACGGACCCGTTTCATTTCTACATGTCGGGTATGGGCTATTTGGTGTCGTGGGATATTGTCGAGTGGTTGGGCGGTCTGGCCAAGACCATCGATCCGGTTCGGGTTATCGGCCCCGAGGATAAGATTTTCGGGGATTTGTTACGAGGCGGGAACCGGGGCAAGAACCGGTTTACTGAGAAACCCGGGATGTATAATTACCCGGACCCGCCCAATAAGTGCAGCCATGAGCTTTGGCCCGGGACGGTCGCGGTTCACTTGCTTAAGACCCCGGCTAAGTGGATCAAGACGTTGAGATACTTCAATGTGACCCGGGATCTTCAGCCTTCGAGCTTTTATTCTGTCGATCAATTTTATTAATTCGATGATCGTCGTGTCATGTCGTCACTATTCCGGTTTAGGTCCGGTGTAAGCTCGGTCTAGAGGCTCCATCTCTAGTCTACCCAACATGTTTTAGAACATTACATATCATATGATTTTGATGGTATACAAAGTCACATAAATACCGTTTCATTTACATTTACATGTATTATATTGCACATTCTTTTCAATTTTTTGAGGTGAAATTATAGAGCACACACGACGTGATTTTGGTGGGTATGCTAGTGCATTGGTTAATCAGGTGATCCTTCGTTATTACTACCATTTTGTATATGATTGTAGTACAATTTTACATGGTTTCGTGATTGGTTACACAAAGTTAAGCAGAGGCTG